>CM051036.1:13810525-14410525 GCA_027627225.1 Congeria kusceri
CATTGAACATTGAATACATTTGCATGGTTTTATATAAAATATTGTTAAGGCGTATATTTGAGCACACCATTTACATATTTTGCTGATTAGTTTATTTTATTTTCGGACCATTTCGGAAAATACGAAGGACACACAAACATTGCACATTGCTGTATGTAGTAATACATAAAATGATATAATAATATTCAATATAGGAGTCAAAACAATTGGCGTTGTCGATGTTATTTCGTAGCTTTTTAACATGTCGAAGTTTTGAGCCATATCGACTGATCTCTTAACGGGTATCGGCATTTATAAAAAATAATCAACACTCTAACATATGTCTTGCAATGCTTACGTTGGGATATTGCATGTACATGTACCTGCTAATTGAGGTGTATGTTTCACTGAGCCAGATGTCAGGAGAGGCTTCTTAAAAAATTCTTCATATTAAATCGCGAGTGTGGTAAGGAAAAATAATGTTTGCGATTAGTAAAAACAGCAAAATCTTCAGATATTGTGTCTACCAACGTAGTTTCGTAATGCTGTCTTAAATAAGACGTACACATTGCCAAGCTGCGTTGTCCGTATTGTTAATATCAAGAGTTATTTTTTTTTTACGTAATTGCAACAAGTATTTACATATTTCAAATCGCTATACTGTGCAGTAATCGCAAACAAATAAGTGACCCATGCTAGACAAATGATCATACAACATTTAATTACAACGCTTTGGCAATGTGATGGAAACATCTTATTGGCAAGCTTGTTTTTTCAGATAACAAATCAGTTAGGATTATTCATCCTCAAGTTCTTGAAATTGTAGATATTCTTTGTTAATAATATGTTAAAAACAAATCTATCTTGAAATGTGCTTTATGGAATAAATCAAGAATATGCATTTTGACATCATATTTCAATATTTCTCATTTGTTAAATGGGACGTTATTTGGTTTTTGTGATTGAACACAAATTATGAAGTTCTTTGCACAGACGATTTTACCACATAATGAAGTAAAATACACCATATATATACGTAAATTTACGTTATAGAGGCAATAACGCCATTATTTCAGTTTATTCTACTTTCACAAGTTACAACGCTAATCACAGTGTCTCAGCTGGAATAATCTAAATACCGCCTTTTACTGTGGACTTGGTTTTCAACTTCCCGTTCCGCTAATAATAGTAAAGTCTAAGTATACTTCGGCAGTCCCGAGAGGAACTTGTATTTAGATTCGGTTAATGATGCGTTTGCGCCATTTGTCTGCGTTCAAAGCGAACAAATAACAGATTCCTGCATATATTCTCCACATTTCCACCGCTTATAGGTCGGGTTGAAAGACAAGCCAACTAATTACGTAATTTTGGAGCAGAATATTGTTAAAATGACACTCGCACCAGTGATGATGAATTATACGAACTTGTCATGAATTATTCGAACATTGTTGTATGTCATCGGCTACAACTGCCACATGTGCCTTATGTTGACGATAGAAGACTAGTATATGCGTAAGTTTTAACTACGTTCCAATGCATGCGTCCAGAAAAATAATCGGCAATAAACGATCTACATTTTTTAACGCATGGATCGTTTCGAAAATAGTTAACACCATATCTGAGATAAACCAGAATTCTCTTCAATTTACTTACATCCCATTAACAAACCTTCCACGGTTAAGAGTACACAAGCATTTATTTTGGTTCATGTCCGAGACACTTGTACTCTGGGTACACTAGGTCTCCCTCCCCAGCCTACGGGTTTATAAATACTCCCAACCACGACAAGTGTAAATGCGATTATTTTGATAACAAACACATGCGTTCTGAATTAAAATCTGAGCTTTGTTACCAAATTAATGTTTCTGTTTTCGTAATATTCGACTTGCAGGATAAAAAATGTTTCAGATGTATTTGGAACTAGTTGTTTGTTTTGTGGATGTCTGGTGTTTATCAGAAATAATTGCAACACTTGCATGCATATTTTATGCTTGCTCTGAAAGACGAATGTTTACATGATTGATTTTCCCCTTTGTATATTTTAGTCCTTCTTGTTTTGTCTATTAAGTGAACAAGGAATTTAGCTTTTATATTATGTGCGCCTAATTGTAAAATAACATGTACTTAATTTCTGCAATTTCTTGGCAATTATGGGAATAACATTCGATTTACGAAATATCTTGTCCGATAACATCCACATCTTGTACATCATAACATTGGTTTTCTACTTTTTAATGAAGGCAAATCGATAGTAGAATTAATGGTATTTTATGAAGTGAACATATTAACATAAAAAAACACATAACCCAGCCACTCATGTGACAGTTTCGTGTACCAACTTTTAGACCCTCGCTTTTTGACCATTTGGTAATAGCTTATTGTCAAGAAAACGTTGTTTTGCTGTATTTTATCCAAAAGCTGCAACTTTGCTTTAAATAATGCACACATCTTTCAATAACTCGCTATTGTTTTAGGTTGCAATAAGTGTTACTCATGTTAGAATCGGTGTTATTTATCAATTTGATTTATGTCTATTGTTTGGTTAAAATTTGGGTTGCTGAGGTTATAATGAGTGTAATTGATTATCATGCCCCGCAAATTTCTGCGGGTGCCCTATAGTAATCACCCTGTCTGTCCGTCCGTCCGTCAACATGTTTCATGTTTTTCTTTCATAACTTCAAAACCGTTTCAGCTATTAATTTGAAACTTCATGGGTAGATCTCATTAAGGAGAAGTGCAGTGCGCAGGAACCATTACTCTGCACTTCATGGTTCTGGAGTTATTGCCCTTTGTTAATTTTTCATACTTCGTTTTTGCCTGGTGCATAACTCTTAGACTATAAGATGTATTAACTTGAAACTTCATAGGTGGATATATCTGATTGAGGAGAAGTGCATTGCACAAGAACCGTTACTCTGCACTTCATAATTCTGGAGTTATTGCCCTTGGTTAATTTTTCATTTTCAGACAGAGTCAACTTTTGGTTTCAGCTCTCTAACTTGAGAACGAATTGAAATATTTTAATGAAACTTCACCCATAGATACCTTATATCGAGATCTGGCTTGGGATTACATAGGGGGTGGATGGGGTCACTGTCACGGTCACCATTACAAAAAATAGAAAAACGATTTCCGCTCAATTACTCGAGAACGAATTGAGCTATTGTAATTCAACTTCATACACAGATACCTTTTATCAAGACATCGCTTGGGATTGCATAGGGGGTGGTTGGATCATGGTCAAGGTCACCGTTACTAAACGAAAAACGGTTTCTTCTCAATGACTAAATAACAGATCGAGCCATTGTAATGAATATAAAGGGAAAATTCCTTGTTTGGAAATAATTTAAAAGTGCCATTTGTTGGTTAACTGGATTTTACCGTTTCGTCTATCACCAACACCACTTACTACAACACTTGGATATTTACACAGCTGCTACTAATGACCGTTCCCAATCCACCCATATCACCCAACTTCACTTTGACATTGACCGTGACATAATTTGGACTAAGAAATGAGCTATCCAGCACCAACCGGGGGCATGTGTGTTTATCAAACACAGAATCTTGTTTTGGTTTATTTTCACCGAAAAATTGCCATTTTATTACGAGTTTTGTAAGTGTCGGGTTAGAAGTGCTGTTCAGTGTAGTATGATCTATATTGGTATGCTTTGGGAGTGAAAATAAAACTTGCATGTTCAACTCAAGCAAGGTCTTGATATAAGGTATCTATGTATGAAGTTGCATAGCTCAATTCGTTCTCGAGTAATTGAGCAAAAACTGTTTCTGTATTTTTTACTACGGTGACCTTGACCACACCCACCCCATATGCCATCCCATAAAAGGTATCAATGTATAAAGTTTCATTACACTATATCAATTCGTTCTCGAGTTAGAGAGTGAAAACCAAAAGTTGACCACGCCCGCCCGGACAACGACAATCTTATAGGGCGTAAAAAAAATAAGTTTGTTTCAGGTAACATGCCCCAAAAAATTAGGGTAGGTAGGTCGGTATTTTGTGTGTGTGTGTTTTTTTTGGTAAATGGTCAACTTGAAGATTCTAAAACTGAATAAATATTCAAAACGTATTAGTAATATCCATAAACATTGTTTATGAGTGGATACTATCAAAACAAAACACTTATTTATCCACAAACACATTTAATTATTGAAAAAGGTACATAAACCAAAAATAAATCTGACAAACCCAATACAATGTTCTAGGGTCGGGGCATTTTTTAAGGGTAGGTCGGGTTACCTCAAACAAACATAATTGTTTTTACGCCTAACCCAAATTTTTCTTCAACCCTCACCTTCAAACATGGTATCATTCGGGGCCCGCTGAGACTTATGTGACAAAGCTCTAGTTTCTATTTCTTTCCGTGATGCCTCTATGCCTTTAAAATGTTTGTACATTTTTGTCCAGTTGTATAATTTAGTCTCAATGCGAGTGCCATGAAAACAATCTTATACGCTTATGCACTTTTATATCGCGATGTTTAGAAAACACCTTCATCATAATGTGACAGATTATCCGTTGCGAGAGAAGTACACACATGGTGTTTCATGGACAGGTTTATTTGTATTTTTGGTTTTAGTCTCCATGTTGAATCGTGATTTTGATTCAATACTTGTGTAAGGCCCAGATAAGGCGCCTGAACGCGTAAATTACACACACACATTCGGAAGAAACGCAGAGAAAAATAAAATTCAGGTGTACATATACGCAGAGACATTAAAATTTGGGTGTATATTAACGAACGATATTTCTCGTGGTAGCGTACATTTGCGTGTCTGGAAGACAGAAGATTTGAGTTTTAATAGGCCTGCCTACCTGAATGTGCACATGGTTCAGTAGTTAGGCTAGCAATCAAAGTCTTAAACTGATCAGAATTCTTACTTGTAACATTATTGTATTCAAATGGTGTTGCTATATATTATTTGGGTTGTTCCGCATAATGTCAAGTTTGATGGATGTAAATTAACCACCAATTATCCTATATATACTGTACATGTACCACCATAAATTATGGAGAGTGTACATTTACCCCCAAATTTTGAGGAGAACGCGTACATATAGTTTTGGTCAGATTATTATAGAACTGAAACTGACAACAACAATACATAACACCAACAACATGACATAATAAATTTTGTTAAAAACATTATTGGTATAGTTAAATTTATATTCAAATATACTTACATGATAGAATTAGCTTGCAAATTGGCTTACAGGTTTAATGATACGCTTTGGCAGAACAATATAATGAACTTGATTAGGAATAGAAGTAGTTGTTGTCTCTTTGTTTACAATAATTAGATTGAAATCACAAATGGCACTGGGTTTATTTACATATTATTTCGCGGAAAGTGTATTTTATGATCACGTAGTGTTCACACTGGCTGATAGAAAAATATGTTATAAGGATCATAAGTTAGGCAAAATAATACCAAGATTTCAAAGCAGACGAGGTCATATCAAAATCGGCCTTCAATTTCCGCAGATGGGCTGATGACAGATACAGCTAGAAAGTTAACTGAAATGATGAAGTATTAATTCATCACGTGTTGATAACTGCCTCTGTTGATAGCGAAGGTATATATAATTAGTTTATATACGTGTCTTTTAAAAACGGTGCAGTTTAGTTCTCTCGATATCTTGTTAAAAGGAAAAACGAAATTATGTTTGACCTGTTTCGAAAAAACTTATTGTGACACTAAAATACCCTGGTACTGCCATATTTATTGATATATATGTATCATACATTTGTGTGTCGACAAGCAAAATTCTTAGATATTAAAACTAGGAAATAGCTATGTCACGCACTAATTCAATCCCATATGGACTATGCTTGTTCTTCCTGGTACCCTAGTTTGAATAAATGCTTAAAAAACAAACTTCAAAATTGCCAAAATAATATTGTCAGATTTATTAACAATATGGGACCTAGAGAGAGTGATAATAACAATATTCTGTCCAATTTTCAACTATTAAAGATAAATAACAGAAACAAACAATTACGACTTAATCAGGTTTTGAAAATATTTCATAACAAATGACTTTCCTATATTAAAGAAAATTTTGTGCTCGTTAAAGATATGCACCGTTATTCAACTAGATCACAAATGTACAATTTTAATGTTCCTTAAAGTTACGATAAAGCTAAAACTACGTTCTTCAGTGTAGCCATTAATGACTAGAATTCACTGCCAGATTACATTAAAAGGATAGATAAAATAGATAAATTTAAAGCAGTTGTTAAGAATCATTTTTTAAACATTGCAACACATGACTGAATTCTACGCTGTGATGTACATGCACTTTTATGTTTATGTAAAAATATGCTATTGCTATTGCCTAGGTTAAACTGAACACTGTTTACAGAATATGCGCAGCCGTGCCGGCTAGCTTTGTTGGTAGAGCACTGGACTACAAATCCGAGGATCGCGGGTTCGATTCCCAGCCCGGCCATATAACTTGTGTGGGGATCATGACATTATTTCTACGGCCATTCTCCCCCTACCTCTGATTCAAGTATGGCAGTTGTCAGTTACTGGCATAAGTATATGCACTCAGTACTGGTAAACCAGCTTACCCAGGAAAAGTGTGAGTAGGTTAACTGACCGCCGTTATATGAATGAAATACTGTTGAATACGGCGAAAAATCCATACAAACAAACAAACAAACATAATATGCTATAGTAACATAATGATTTATGAAACTTCCAATTTTAAAATCTTAAATATGTTTATGTTGTTTTTGTTAAAATAAGTAAGTATTGTTATCCAAGGACCCCATCGGCAATAAGCTTTCAAGCTTTCATGGGCCATCCTAGATTACTACACACTATGATTAACTTCCATTTATTTATTCGCATTAATTGATTCCAACAAATGTTATCTTGCCTCGTAATATAACTGTTGCTCTAGGGTATTCAAATGTAGTTGAGTAAATACAAGTGCTATTGCTTTTGATTTAAGTTTTAAGAATCACTCGTTAGTTATACCATTGTTTCTATAACTGAATTTGTCATGTGTTGTAAACTTGAGTGTTTTAACCTGAATACATATATCTATATTTGAATGTAAGAAAATTGGAAACAAATCCACGTCAGATAAAAAGTAAAGTAAATACAAATGTTTATGTCCAGACGGTATTTAACGTTTTAACTTAATTGTTCAAATTACACAATAAACGTACCAAGACCAAACAAAAAATGACGTTATTTTTGGCAACCATGTGCAGTTTATTTCCCGATTAAATATATGTTCGTGTTAAATTTGTCTTTTATTTCATAACAGTCCAAGCAATGTCTAGACTTAAATACTAAGGTGCAAAACTTTATTTTGTCTACTAATGACGAAAGTCATTATGGAATTTCAAAATACATGAAACGCTAAATAACATATTACCAGCAAAAGTATGTACTGCACGTGATTGCAATACTGCCTTTGATGTCTAGAAGGCGTTCCTGTCTTCGTTAGCGACGTCGTTTATTGGTGCTAATGATTTTAATAAAACGGATGAATTTAATTACAAGTGAACGTCCTATGAAACCACTTTCTCAGAGAATAGCTTTGCTTTCAAACAGGTGCCAATTCCACTTTGATATTCACATGCTTGACTGACTGACTGACTAAAGTCGACTACAGTTCACTTTGCAAATACATTTTAATGTGTTATCGTAGTTATCGTTATTAATTATCATCACAGAAATTCAATATAAGTTGTATGTGTCAAGCTTTTGTGGGAAATTCCGTTATTATAATAAACAAATCTTGTTATGCTGTGCAATTCAGTTTTCCATAATGCATTGCAGAAATTTACCAAGATATTGAATACTTTGGTGGTATGATATGTAGAATTTACGAAGCCCCCGACCCGTTCCTTTTATCAGTTCAGAGATGCGTTGCATGGTTACATTGGTTTGTTCGGGACACATATATTTGCAATGGATGGATGAGCTGAAAACTAATTCATACTTGTACGGTAAATCGAACGTTGATAAGATATGAATGGCGCATGACTTGTGCTTGACATTCGTGTTTAACAGTTTTGTTATTTATATTATCCTATTTGTTAAATTTCCTACTGTAACTTCTTATTTAATGTGAATAAGGTCAATTATCCATTTTAGCTTTTTGCATAATTTTTGTTAATCTAATGTAACGTGTTTGCGATATTCTCTGTTTAATTCTATACTAAACTCAGGTTATTTTCCAGATAACTGGACTGAAGGTATAATTATCCCATTGCATAAAAAGGGTGATAAAAACGATGTGAATAATTATAGAGGAATTACATTGGTTAGTTGTTTAGCGAAGCTTTTTACTACAGTTATAAACAAGCGAATTGAGCAGTTTTGTAATGAGCACAACACTATTTCGGATGCGCAATTCGGATTCCGTAAAGATAGATCCACTGTTGATGCAAATATTTGTAGTTATATCATTGGTGCAAAAATATATTAGTGACAACAAAATGTTATATGTTATTTTCGTTGACATGATGAAATGTTTTGATTCTATTTATAGAAATGGTTTGTGGTTGAAATTATACAATTGTGGTGTACGTGGAAAACTTTTAAGAATTGTAAGAGATATGTATCAGCATGTTAAATCTCGTGCTAAACTGTGTTCTAATTATTCTGATTACTTTGAATATGCAGTGGGCTTGCGTCAAGGCGAAGTAATGTCACCTCTATTGTTTTTTTTACTTTTGTCGAAGATTTAGAGTTGTTTTTACAAAAAGATACTGACTGTGGCCTAGTTTTAGATGATATTGTTTTGATACTTCTACTTTTTGCAGACGATGTGGCCATTTTAGGTAAAACTCCATGTGAGGTACAACAACATTTAAATAGTTTAAAGTCATATTGTGATACCTGGGGACTTAAGGTAAATACTTGGAAGACTAAAATTATGGTTTTTCGTAAAAGGGGTGGATTATTAAATAGTGAAAACTGGTCATACAATGGACAAAAAATAGAAGTTGTAAATGATTTTAACTATTTAGGAACAATTTTTAATTACACTGGAAAATTTATTTTAAATCAGGAACACCTAGTTGGTAAAGCTTTGAAAGCAATGAACATTCTTTTATGCAAATGTAAGGAGTTTGACTTAAGTCCTAAGACAATGTGTCAGTTATTTGATGCCTTTGTGAGTCCTATATTGAATTATTCCTGTGAAGTATGGGGTTACACTAAGTCAAAGGAACTTGAAAGAGTCCACCTTAAGTTTTGCAAGCGATTGTTTAAGGTTAAAATAAATACTTGTAATGCAATTACATATAGTGAGTTGGGACGTTACCCATTGTTTATTAGTATATATATTAGAATGATTAAATACTGGCTGAAAATTGCTAGCTCAAACAATATTATTGTTAAAACTATTTATTCCCAATCTGTTATTGATAGTTATAACGGACATTTAAATTGGGCAGCAAATATAAGAAAGTTGTTAGCTGATTATGGATTTGCATATGTATTTGATAATGTTAGCAGTATCAATCTGGATTTATTTTTGAATGAGTTAAAAACCCGTATTATAGACACCTTTAAACAAGAAACGATGTCAAAAATTGACAACAGCTCAATGTTGTGTCAGTATAAATTGTGTAAATCAACACATTATTACGAGCCATATTTAGATATTTTATCAAAACGTTATTGCTTATACATGAGTAGATTTAAATGGACTTCCTCTCAGAATACAAACAGGAAGATATAATCGAATTCCACGAGAGGAAAGATATTGTACACTTTGTAATTCTACAGATATAGTGGACGAATACCATTTTGCCATCATTTGCAATTGTTATACTGACATCAGAAAAAAAAATATTAGAAGATATTTCTATGTAAAACCGTCTGTCTATAAATTTACCCAGCTTTTAAATTCAACTAATAAATCAGATGTTTTTAATCTGTGTAAGTTGATTAAGGAAGCTATGAATGTTAGAAATGCACTAACTTTCGTTAATAATTAACACACGGTTAACGTTCATCCTCCGATTTCCTACTTTCGAAATATGCATTGATTAGAATGAATTGTATATATTTATTTAACACTACGCTATGTCATGTTGATTGCATTTATTATATTGATATGTGTTGTAGACGATGTACTTGTACAAATCTTAAATAAAATGTTCTGTTCTGTTCTGTATTAAAGAAGATCAATTAAACTATGTTGAACTATTCTACATTTAATGACTCATGGATGAAGTAATTCAATAGAATCAGATAAATTTCGAGGGCATGCACCTATTTAACACTTATTATTAACAACAATTATTTTTGTCAACATTCAACTTTTCAAATGTTAACAAATGCGAAAGAGAACGATTAAAAAAAAAAAATCAGTTTCGTCTGAAATCACCGTCAGCAAATAACGTAATTTTGTTTTCAGCACGGGCTATTAGCTTAACAATAATTTATTTTGAGACAACTTACATTGCTCAAAATCTACACAAATGATGATAAAAAAGCATTTACCAACGCCATTATTCCCACTAATTTAAGAAAACAGTTAGTATTATAGTTTCGAAATCAAATATCAATAAAAAGTATATTCTAATGGAGTGCTCCGGGTCACGTTTCTATGGTTGCAGTATCATAAAAATATTGCTCTTAAACACTCATAAGGTAGTCTTTTTCATAAATACATATTGATGATATGTAGTTGTATCATATGTGCAGTTTTCAAATTTTTAGGATTCTTAATATCAAAATTATAGACAAAGTCCATGAATGTTTCATATAACCTTCGTACTTTCTGATTTCTTCTGATTCCGAAATATTATAATTATTGCCCTTGTACTGTAAAGGAAACTAGTGAATAACTTATCTACACAATTCATTTGTAAACAGTTTTGTTTAGTATTTTTCGATTTAATAATTTATGTTAGAAACAAACAAACACAATATCCTTGTTTGTCTCTTTCATGATTTATAATTATCATTGCCATCTGGGATAATGTTTTTGGAACTCTTTTATTTGCTTACAACCACTGGATATAAATAAATCGTATTACCTGTCAACGAAAAGTCGAAAATAATAACTGTAGCTGTTATCTGTTAACATAACACGCTGCTGGAACAAGTTAAAGATGTACACTTATTATACTCATTATAACGTCATTAAAGTTTTTCAACAAAAATGGTTTCTTTTGATAGGTTTTTAACAGCTATATGCGTGGCAAAATGTTCCGAGCTATTTGAAATAAATGTTGAACGTTTATACTCATTTCTTTCCTGTCTGAACTATTTATTGCACAAGCTGTTAGGTACATTTATGATTAATTATATGTCCTACGTATATATGTATATAACAAATAAGTATACTTTTTAAAGATGGAACAGACATAGTGCATGTAATACACATGTGAAAAGAAACAAGCAACATATGCATGACAAATGAAATAATAAACTACATATATATACTTACGTTATTAATATGGATATTCAAATGGTAAGCGTGCTCATATATCGGGTGAACGGAAACCTAGAATTATTACCAACCATCAGTATTGCCATTTTTTCTCTACATCAAAGACTTCGTTGGCAATGAGCCGCGAATAACTCGTGTTTAGATAAGAGCATCAACAGCGACATTCATATTACAATATCAGGCGAATAAACATATTCGTATGCAATGATATAGGTAAATAGTGAGATGGCATATTTTCTGCTTCAATAGAGGTTTGGAATCGCAATCCAGTAGCACATTGCCTAATATTTCTTTATAAACGACTCATCTATGGCAGCTGAATCCTCTATTAATATTTGCCAACAGGTGATATTAAAACACACGTTATAATAGAACTGAAGAGCCTGTCTGTTTGTTATCAAAGTTGTCACCGCAATTTAAAGCAAACCTATTTGCGAATTAATTGCCAGTGCACATGTTTTGATGCATAGTAATCTAAAAGCAATTGGAGATATATCATTGCACTTGGTTCTGTATTTGAATTTATGATTTGTTACTCAACTGTAATAATCAAATTAGTAAAGATTCATATGATTATGGAAAAGTACATTAGCTCCATAAGTAGATCAACAAAATTGGTATGCTCTTTTCAATGAACCCATGGAGATGATAAAGCGAATATGGCTAATGTTTTTATTTGTAATCTGCTTCTGCAAAGCATTATAATTGCAAGAACCTGTTTGGAGCACTGTATAATTAATCTTAAAACCATCTAATGTCTGATTTGTTCTAGCACACGTGACGTATAAATTTTGCAACAACTTGTAAACGTTGGTATATGATATAACATTTATGTTTACAAGCCTGTATGGCTAATGTCGTTGCAACCATTAAAAATAATTCGCAGATAAAAATGTATTACGCCGTGTTAATACAATTGTGTTGGGTGAGATATTGTGCCAACACATAAAATAAAATCAACACAGAAAGGATGACTTTTTTAGTTTTTCAGTTGTTAAGTTCTATTAGTTCGATTTCTACACGAGTACGGTGTTAGAAAATAAATTAAAACAAACACGTTTTCAATGGACGTATGTACCAGTCCAATTGAGTGTCATACTTATGATTTGTAATATTAATATCTAATACCACCAAATGCCTTTCTTACTGCTTCTCCGCTGTCATTCTGATATCAATACAGAACAACAAGTAATAATTCACTGATATATTTATTTGACACAGGAATGCAAGGTTATTGGTCTCATCACAAGGTTGATTAGTACAATCCAACACTGAAAGCTAGTATGTCGCACCACTGGCTTTTTTGGTTGTTTATTCGTTGTAGAACGTTTCAGCCGGAGAAAAACATGTTATTTGTTTGCGTTATTGCTTGGTTCTTTTTTTAATCGGTCGGTGATTCTAAAATACAGAAATGGCAATATATCAGTTTACAAAAATGATAAACTTTGAATCAAACAAGCATCAAACAATTCTAAAGCCTTGCGCCGTTCATTTTCCAAATTTATGTTTTAAAGCAGTATTTTGATCTTACTACTTTGTTAGCAATTCCAACGATTACCTAGAAGCAGGAGGACACATAGACAAGAATCAACGCAATCTTGTTGTCATATACTGCTTCCGAAAGGATACAATTTAAGTTTCATCTTTAATAGATGTCGACTTATTCTTAATATTAATGGTTAAAAAAGACGCGTATAACTAAAATTGCGCAATAAAATTTTGGAAGGTCACTGTTAATTAACAAACATCCTTTAATTACTGCACTAAAACAGCTTCTGCTTCTACCCATTTAATAAACATACGAGTGACTATAATACACAGATTTTCAACACAAACAAGATAAAACAACATGACATACACAAAAATAATACGATACGAAGAAAAAAAGAACGCGAGTCGGGGATGCATCCATGCTGCCGCCACAACGCGTAATCAAAACGTTAAACCAGAGATGCATCCGGACCTAATTGATTGCACAAATCACATCAACGAGTCAATTATAGTGTTGGAATATGTGTCTGGTGCGTCTGGTGCAGACTGCATTTAACAAGAATTGTAAGCAGCATCGTGCATAAACGATGAAAAAATAAAACAACATCAAACCGCCAACAAGGAAATGTACACTGAACTATTAAATGAGTATGAAAGTGCTACGCGTATTATCCATAATATTAAAATAGCATGTTGATGATATAACGCTGTAAGTACCATCAGAAGTGTCAATGATGTATGTAAAACGCATTATTAAAAATGAATGCTACTTTTATACCAATTACTAACTTTTGTTTGCTACACTTTAATTTACGCAGCGTACAATATACTATGACAAATAAAGAGGTATTACTGATATACATACAATAACGGACAGTGGCCAGAAATAATTATTCCAGAAACATTTCCCGCGGTAATAATCATTGTAATCATTTATCCTATACGCCCTCATTGTAACTCCAAGGTTTCTGTCTTCGCGTAGTAATTCATTGTCCAGTTAGTAACGTCAGTCTGAAATAACGTGGGCGATACTCCATGTCTCTCTGTCTTGATAAAGACAACAAGGGTTCATTTACCTTTGAGGCAACGGGCGATAGAGGTCTCGGTTTCTTTTGATGTAAGTTCCGAGCATGTGTTGAAATACGCCGAACACACAACTGACGGTTCTTGTATTTGCTTCACTTATCTTTAAAACGTGACAAAAAAAATTGTGTTTAGATATTAATAATGTTTAAAGTGAATAGAAAAACACCTGGTAAAATATTTGATAAATTCGGACAAAATACCATATAATGTAGTAATTATTGAAACCTACAAAATATTGCTGTTTTTTGTACTATAAAGAGCAGTATACTTCATTACAATGTCCGATACTGTCGAATAAAAAAAAAAAACTTAACTTCATCAACTAATTTTAAGCGCTTTGGCATTTAAAATAGCGACATGATAAATATAGCTACACAAAGTCAACATTAAAATATCTTTAAAAGCTATTTTAAAATACGAGTTTCCGGTGTAAAGGTACATACATAGCCACCTAATAAACGCACTTAATCCTTCAAAACATTTTAGACAAGTAACGTATGATACAACGCCACCTTCAATTACGTTTTATTTGAGTTGATTTTTCGTTCTGTGTCTTATCTTGGCATCTTATAAGTCATGTAACTTGTTATCGAACATCAAACAGGTCGTGTCGACTTGGAATCGCGGGCTGTTATTAGCAAAATCAAGAGATAATCACAATTTATGAAAAAAACACCAGATATATTTGATAAGATTAGCATCAAATCTGTAACATTTATTCTTGACATTCCACCGGATGAACTGTTGTATATTTATTATTATATTTAGACGTGTATGTTCATGTATTTCTGTAAACACCTTACGACGTAATAATCAATACTGCAAACTAAAGCAGCTCTGCTGAATTTGTTCCCCAGTGTTATCATTACATTGCTACCCTTACATGTACTATAAGACTATCAAGATATATCTTTTTGATGTTTTCCTATAATTATGACTACTACTATTTGTTGCATATGGTTGCAACCATTTAAACGCCTCAGTTTTTCGTTATACGAATACACTTAATCAACTTTTGTTTCAAAAATGAAGATGGGCCCACAACCGATAACAGTTAAATTCTCTCCCGAACACCTGTTCAAGGAATGTTATCAGTCATAATATCAGACGGAAATCATATTATGCAGTAATATTTTTTTCTTTCATTGCGCATGTGAGATTTATTGCCCAGGCTTCGAATATTAAAATAGATATACATCTTCTTTATATAAATATGCGTGTGTATCTGGTATTTAAGGACACCAAATCTCATTATAAATGCCTAAATGAAAATTATGAAAATGATGATCACACATTTTTATTATTTGTGGCTGCATCTTACACATAATTGTCTAGTGAGGTACACGCACTAAAACAGATCAGCCAAGAAAGCGTTGCCTTTATAGTATCGTTATCATTCAGATATACTACGGCCATACAACTTACATCATTGCAATATGTTTGTCAAAATCAGTTGCTGCCGACAATTATGGTGGTTATTCTAGAGGAATTTTCTGGACAACAACAGCATTCAAAAAAAAATTGGCATGAGGTGTTTGTCTTAAAGAGGTCGCAATTAACACATTTGTTTTATTGACAATTAATGATTCTACTTTAGAGGTTACAACTGTAACTAATGACCGGAATATTGACCTTGTACATACCACCATATGGGTATCAACTTCATAAACATGTATGGGACACTTAGGAAAAACATTCATCTAATTGCTGCTTTCTACCCATGAGTTATTGATGTCGAGATGCCGACATTTTTAGTTACCTCAACATGAGGTATTGCTAAAAGATCACATCAATTTTGAATCCTACCGTGTATCCCAAACAACTTTTATGTCTGTGTGTATCTTTTTTCTTAATGATTCCATTAGTATAGTGTTGCTACTCGAAAAATATTGGCGAGAAAAATAAAAAGTTATATTGAGCAATTTTTTTTCAGTGTGTCTCTTACAGAGTCTGGTGAGTATGACAGGTGCAATGTAAATGAACTCTTTAACAAACTTGCAAACAGTATTCATAGGTAAATCTTAACCTAAATAGACCATACAGAAAACGAGATAAAGCAAACAACACATTTCAATGTCAGAAACACATTATGATGAAGAAACTTTACAAATCTGAAAACACCTCTGTAAAAAAGAAACACAACTTTATTATCAGAATTACCTGGAAGACATACTCATTATTAATGGACACAAAATCAAAACCAAACAATAAAAAACTCTACTCTTCATTGAATCCCTCCAAACAAGGTAAATGGTATTAACAGTCTCATAAAAAAACAGAATCTTTCAAAAGGGCAGCTCCAGTTTTTCTTCACTCCAAAATCTCCAGTATCACTAAACTTACTCTCTTATACGAAATTACAGGACAACTCAGACATTAGAGCATAGAAACTAGATCTGCCTGCAAGTACCACATACAATCCCCACAACAGAATGTCTCCAACCATCTGCAAATAACAACAAAAAAAGAAACGTGTTAACGTTAAACTAACTGTTTCTACAGTGTTTTCCCTTCCGTGAAAATGTTTCATTTGTACATATTTTGCAGATCGTTCAATGCCTAATACAATGAAACCATAAAAAATGGGGGTCACCGCGTTAGATTCTTTGGAAAATGCATGTACATGACCTACCCGTGAATGCAATTTAGGAAATTTTGAGTCTGTTTTTGTTTTAGCAAAAAAATAGTATAAACCATTGATTGGTTAAAAATAACGACAGCCTATTGGTTGAAATGGGTAATTGTAAGAAAGCAATCCGTTACATAGTGAAAAAATAATATTATATTTGCCAAAAAATCCTTTTTTAACGAAACAATTCTACATTTTGTAATCATATACATGTTTGGGTTTTAGCTGCAGACTAAGGCAATTTCCGTAACATAGTACACAAGTGCTCATAGGAGCCTGAAAACGGTATTAACAGTATTAGCGCATTCCTGATAAACATCACTGCGACCAAAATCACGTGACGTGTGACGTAATTTTAGCAATTTAACCAGAAAATTATTTATATTGCATTTCATGTATAAGCATTCAAATCTTAACCTTAATATTTAAGACAACTGCTACATTTTTGTCGAGAATATGTTGCAATTTTAAAAAATAACACTTATTGTACGTTTCAAAAATAGAAGGACAGTTAACAGCATATCGGAGATGAACCAGAAATTATTTCTTTTTACGTATATCTCATTAACACACTAACCATATATATAATCGTCTCTCGTGGGTCTTGACCGAAGACTTGTACTCTGGGTAAATGTAGCATCCCCCATCAGATTCAGGTTTTATCATTACTCCTTACCACGCCAGGTGTGAATGTGATTATTTTGAAAACAACCATCTGCGTCCTGAATTAAAATCTTAACTGTATTTCCAATTTAATGTTTCTGTTTTCGTATTATTCGACTAGCAGGATAAAGAATGTTTCAGATGTCTTACGATTTTTGGAACTAGCTGTTTGTTTTGTGGGTGTCTGGTGTGTTTCAGAAATAATTACAACACTAGCATGTATACCTTATGCTTGGTGTGAAAGACAGAATGTTTATATTCTAACTGATTGATTTGTCTTTTGTATCAGTTATTCTATATTAGTCATGCCTATTTTTTATTAAGTGAAGAACAAATTTTGCTTTAATGTTTGTGTGTGCTTTATTATAGGATTACTTAATATCGGCATTTCTTTGACCACAATAGGAAACACCTTTTTACTGTCAGATAAAACGTCCACATCTTAAGGAGCATAGTATTTGCATGGAATAAATGATAACCATTTTCACGGTATCTTCTTTTCTATCATATACAGATTCGTGTCAGCTGTTTTAAATAACCTAAATCGGATTATCTTCTATATGAGTTTTTTATACTGTGTGAATTTTTTGTAATGAAATAGGTCAACATGGTTTTCTACGTTTTAATCAATACAGCTTGATATTATGCTTAATGATGTTTTATGAAGTGATATGTCTGTTAACATCTTTACATGAACAAAGTATCGAATATATTAGCCAGCCATTCCCATTTTTATAAGAACTGCAAGAAGATATAAACGACATATAAAAAAGCCGATTGTTTAACAAAAGTTGTTTATGAGATTTTAATCCAAAATCGAAGACAACTGTACTTAAGGGAATGTAAAAACCATAAAATAATTTACAAATTATATTTTTTATTAGAATTATTATCACTGAGTTCAGAATAAGTGTTACTGATTAATTCGAATTCGACAATTTATGTGTGGTGCATCAACGGTAATACATCTCGCGTTTATTTCTTGCCAGGTGTAGAATATAGACTCAACGCGAGGGCAATTAATTCAATCTTTTTCAATATACTGGCAGGATTATCGCTATAAAACGCTCATACATGTTTATATCGCCTGTTGCATGTTTAGAAAACACCCTTATCATGATGTGTCTGTTCATTCACTATGATACCAGTGCACACATGGTGTTTCGTGGTTTGGTATATTTGTATGTTTTTATTGTGCTCTTTGTTGCACTTTCGTTTGGATCAATACCTTTTTTTGATATATGCCTTTTTGTTTGGATAAAAGTATGTGATGTTTTATTTTTATAACCCATTTATTAATTAATAACTGAAATTGAAAACACGTTTTTTTTACCGTAGAAACTTAACCTGATTAAAATATTACTGATGTAATTAACTTTCTTGGAAAATATACGTTTAGTATAATAGAATTGGCTTATAAATAATGCGTTTTTATTGAAGATTACTATTATTACCTGTATTACATGTTATGTCTTTTATACAATATTAAAGTCACAAGTGACATTTGATTGGGTTTATTTTAAATATTTTCTCTGAATGGGTATGTATTGTTCACATTATTTTCAAACTGACATCTTAAACCAAACACACATAGCAAAAACGACCACAACAGTAGGCGAAATAATACCACACTTTCAAAGCAGGCGAAGTCATTTCATAAGCGTCTTTCATTTCCACGGCCCTTGAACCGATGACAAATACCGCTAGAAACTTAACTGAAATAATGAAGCACTAATTCATCACGTGCTGATAACGGCCACTGTTGATAGCGAAGGTATATATGAATAGTTTATATAATGTGTCTTGTAAAAATGGTGCGGTTCTCTCGGAAACGTGTTAACAGGATATTCTAAATTATGATTGTCTGATCTTTATTTGGCCAGTCTGGAAAATACAGAGGTAGACTAATGCTATGATGATTGATTAATATTAAAAATAATATACGAAAAAAGAAAACGATGAAAACACATCTACACCAGCTGAAAAAGTTAGGTGAATAAACATGTAAACGACCAGAAGGTTATTGGCGGTTAAACAGAATTGTTCAAATCACACGCTAACAACTGACATTATTTATCAAACCCATGAGACCAGAGTTCGTTTCCGGAGTAATGTTCGAATTAGTTATGTGTGTTTTTACAAGGTTCATTACGTCCACAAACAATGCCGAGAATAAAATATGACGACGTTTAGGCTTTCTTGCTTTCTAATTTGGCAACTTGGAAAAAATATGAACAAATTATTGAACATACCACCACTCAACATGGTTTCAAAAATGCTTTTGATGTCTAGAAGGTGTTACTGACTTCGTTAACGACATCGTTTATTGACGCAAACAGAGGAAGTTAATTACAAGTGTGCATCAGTGAATAAAAACAGGTTCCAATCCTATTTTAATATGCCCATGTTTGAATGAAATTTATTAGAACTTATTTACCGACTCCACAACACTTTGCACATTGGCTTATTATACATTGGCTTATTAATAATATTCTGTCACCCCAGTCAGTGACAGGGACTCGCTAATTCAACATTTATTGCATGTGGCAATCTTTTGTTGGAAATGCCGTTATTATAATAAACACATGTTGTTATGCTGTGAAAATCCGTTTTTCATTGATGACTTCATTCAAGACATAAATTTACTAGGCTATATAGTACAATTGTGGTATGAACACGACATTCTTGCTCTTCACTTTTATAATTGCCATATCATTGCCAAACCCCACTTTTATCATTGCCATCTAATCGTATTAGCTTACAACGATTAGATGTAAATGAATTTAATTACCTTTCAACAGTTACTCTAAATAATTGCTGTAGCTGGTATATGTTAACATAACAGGCTGCTTGAACATGTTAAAGATATAAAATTATAGCTGCATTTAAGTTTTAAAACAAAAAATGTTTCTTTAAATAACAACATTAATAGATTTTTTGCCGGTATGCATGAGAAACTGTTCCGTGCTAATTTGAAACAAACGTTTAACATGTGTTCTCGTTTGTTTTTTTGTCATAAATATTTATTGCACAAGCTGTTTGGGGCATTTATGTACTTATTATGATTAATTATTGGTCCGACTAAACATATACGAATACTTTTCAATTAAAGATAAACACACATAAAACATGCAATACACACATGAAAAAGAAACAACACAAACAAAAACAAATGCATGCTAAATAGTGTAATATGATATATAAAAATACAATACTTGCGTTTACAAATGTATGTACTATATGTTTAAACTTATAAGTAACGTGCTAATATATCGAAAAACAGGAAAACTAGGAAATCGTTACTGTCATTTTCTCTACATCAAAGCCTTCATCGGCCATGAGCCGCAAATATTTCTTGTTTAGATAAGAACATCATCAGTGAAATTCATAAATTTGAGTTTCAGAAAAATAAACATATTGGTATGCAATGATATGGTAAATAGTTACATGGCATATTTTCTGAATCATTAGCGGTTTGGAATCGTAATCCGGTAGCTCGTTGCCAAAATATTTCTTAAAACAACAAGAATCTTTGATAATTATTAATATATTAATTTTTAGTACAGGTGAGATTTATTTAACACAATTTATAATAGAACTTACGGCAACGTCTATTTGCAAGCAGTTGCTCATCACAATTTAACGCAAACGTAGTACGAATTAAATTGCCAATGTACACAGTTTTATGTATAATATTCTAGAAACAGTTGAAGCTAGACTATTGCTTTTGGTATTGTGTTATAATTTATTATTTGTTATTAAACTATGATAATGAAATTAGTGCAGTTTCGTATGATTACATAAATATACATCGGCTCCATTGGTGGGCCAACACATTGGTAGGCTCTTTGCAATTAATCCATAGGAGGATATAGCGGATATGGCTAATTTGTGTAATCTGCTTCTGCTAAGCGCTAATTGCCAGAACCTGCTTTGTGCGATGCATAATTAATCTTAAAACCATCTAATGTCTGCTATTTTGCTCTCGCAAACCCGACGTATAAATGTTGCAACAGCATGTACACGTGGATATTTTAGATATAATAATTATGTTTATTTTTTATTATTTAATTCATGCCTGATATGTTAATGTTGCAGCAACAATTAAATATACGTCTCTGATAGAGTTTAATTACTCCGTTTTAATAAAATTGTGTTGTGCTTTAATTTAGGTGACATATTGTGACAACATATGGATCAAAATCTAGCATTAAAGCATTGAGCTTTTTTAAGCTTAACAGTTCTTGAGTTCTATAAGTCCGACTTGTACACGAGTACGGTGTGAGTTAGAAAAACAATAAAACTTATATGTTTTCGATGGGCATATGTTCCAGTCCAATTGAGTGTCATCGTAATGATTTATTAAATTAATATCTTAGTACATACTCATTGCCTTTATTACTGCTAGTATTCTGATTACTACAGCACATAACGAACAAAAAGTAATTATACACTGTAATATTTATGTGACGCAGGCATGCCGGGTAATTTGCCTCATCACAGGGTTGATAGTACTACAATCCAACACTGTTGTACAACAGTATTGCTTAGTTGTTTATTTGTTGTTTAAAATATAAGAAGAAAACCAATTGTCAACTTAATATAAATATAAATGTACTTGTATAAAAACCACCAGGATATCTTATCATAGAGATTATGTTATCATACATTTAGCCCATAATAATCCACTATCACCTAACTCACCGGCATTTGTCGGAAACAATACCATTTTCCATGGCTATTTTGCAAAAAAAAGAGAATCAAGAATAAAAAAACTACAGCATATTTCATTGACAAAACCATGTGTTATAACTGTAAGTTCCTTTTGGTAATTATAACTTAACATAGTTTAAACTGAACTGCTGCTTATTTCTATATTTGTTGTATAGTATAATTACAATTTTCCGTTCAGACAGTGAATAATAAATTTTTTTTTTCCATCGAGTACAAGTAACAGTTCGAATTGTAAAATATATAAATCATCGCCGTGTTTGGTTTTTCATTGCTTACGCATAAGTACAAATGATCCAGAATAATTTGTAAATATGCTGTATAACCTTGTTTTAATGTTAACGCGCCATAACTCATGTTTGTTTATTTATAATGTTTGCCCTACACCCGAACCGAGTGTCTAGATATCACAAAGCACTATACCGTTTGTATTTGGCCAGATATTAATTGATTCGATGTTCTGTTTTGCCGTTGTTCAACCTTTAAACTCATCTTACACCCCATGGGTTTTGATTTCAAAAGCATATGTTCGACATGTGTTTTATTCGCCATACACTTATAATGAATCACTCAAATAACTTATAGCACCGTAAAGCATTCAATGAGTACACCTTACTTTTATTATTTTAACTGCGTTTGATACTAGTTAAACACTGATTTTGTTTCATTTAAATATAGCAAGTAATGTTTACGATTTCAGTCATTCTCCCCCTACCTCTGATTTAAGTAGGGCAGTCGTCAGTTACTGGCATGAGTATGAGAACTTAGTACTGGTAAACCGCTTAGATCGGCTAAGTTTTCCTAGGAAAAGCGTGAGTAGGATATGACTTTACAATACTGTTAAAAAAGGCTACAAATCCAAACAAACAAACAGACACATTCAGAATCTTGATCCTGAAATTTTGAATTTGATTATGAATATATATAATTAATCTTCTGAATCTATTATATGACAACATTTTATGAGCAAAAACTAGTTCCACACCATTATGGCGTATTGGTGTAAACCACGTACAAATTATTTTATTTGTATAAGGTTGTATTTAGTCCTCCTTATGTATGTTTAATAAGCTTATAGTTTGATTTCGACAAACTCTGTCCAGCAATTGTCCATGGAGCGTTTTTTCCCCGTTTTAAATAGTTGGTGTACTGCAAAATACAAAACGATCGAGTCCTGTACAGTGATGAAGATTTAAAAACGTTTACAAAGAATATTTATCTATGACATTATGTTGAATTATTGTCTTCTGTTTAAAATAAAACTCAATAATTATTGGTAGTGTAACAACGAATCATAGCACTATAAAGGTTTGGAGTTCACAAGTAATCCACACACACTATGCACTGAAACTACCCAGGAAACTTACATAAGAGTCCCTCAACAGAACAATGCTTTCGTCGCCAACAAGATAAAACATGCCATTCATAACAATAAAACACCGCAAAAAGTACTGAACGCCAGTCGGGGTTGCATCCATGCTGCCGACACAGAGCGTAATCAAAGCGTTAAACCAGAAACGCCTCCGGATCTAATTGATTGCATAAATCACATCACCAAGTCAATTATAGTCTTGGGATATGCGTCTGATGCAGACAGCATTTAACGAGAATTGTAAGCAACATCGTACACAACCGATGAAGAATCATCAAGGAGCCAAGAAAGAAACTTTAACTGAACTATTAGGTGAGATGAAATCTAGATTGTATGAAAGTGCTACGCGTATTATCCCGAATTTTAAAATATTATATAGATGATGATGGAACGTTATGAGTACCATCAGAAGTGTCACGGATGTATGTTAAATGTACATGTATGTGTTTGTGCAAATATCCGTAAACCATTATTTTAACATATAATGATATTTAATATTTATATCATTACATACTTTAATTATTCCTATTGTCTTTTAAATATTTATCGTACTTTCCGTTTTGAAATATTAATGCTATCCATATAATAACAAAATAGTTCAACGAATTATTCGAGGTTTTACCATTTCCACTTTAAAAGTGTACCTTTATTTTGTCTTTTAGCGTGCGTTGTCTTTTAAGAGTAAGAAACTGAGTGTATTCGGCTATATATACCAAATATCTGCTTTTTCGCGTAGTCAGTACACATGCTTTATTACATTTTGTACACATTTGTATTTGCAAATTTGATTCAGCGAAAGTAAATTAAATAAACAATTTATTAGCTTATTGCAAAATATGAATGGGAATATCAAAAGTAACTTATTTCTAAGGTCTTGTTGCCCTACGCCCAACGCAGAAATAATAAGTCATAATACAACATTTGACACAACAGATAATTGTATGCAGGAAATAACTGACTTATGGTTCACAGGTGTACACAAGGAAAACTTGGAAGCACTAACAGAAACGATCCACCAGGAAAACATTTCCCATGGTCAGAGATGTCATCACTTATCATTTACCCCTTTATTGAAACGTCTTCTTACGCATATTCTGTCTTCGGGTAGTGATTCATTGTCTTATAAACGCAGTCTGAAATAAATTCGAAACCACCAATTTTCTCTTTGTCAGAATGGAGTTACCCAGGGTTCAGTTACCATGAAGTCAACGTGCTAGACGTTTAGCCTTTGGGACCTCTTGCTGCCGTTGAAATGTCTTACTGAGCTACGTAGATGCAACTACTGACGGTTCTTTAATTCTTCGGGTATAAACTTTAATCTCTGGAACAATGTATTATACATATCTTTGTAGACCTGCTTAATGAAATTGAATGCAAGAGATTGACCAAACATTGGAAGGTGTAGATTTTTTTTGGGTACATTTGATATTAAATGTACCGTGGACTTTATTGTGTAATACATTTTTAAAAAAGATACAAGTTCAAATTATTTCTATAGAACAAAACATTTTAAATTATCATGTTTAATCATTCAGTGCTATATAGTTCATGGACAATCTAGACACATAGTCCAGAAATTTCATAAAATGATTTTAAAGTGACTTTTTACATTTTATTAAACAAACAGGGTAAAAATAGATACAACAACTTACCATTCTTAAATCTTTAAAAACGATTGCAAAACTATTTTTTTCTGGTCGCATAGTACAGCAATGGCCTACCAATAAACCCATTAACCTCCTTCAAAACATTTCAAACGAGTAACGTATCACGCAACGTCACCTTCATTACGTTTCATATGTATTGTTTTTTCGTTCTGTTTTATCTTAGCATAATATTCGGCATCTTATAATTCATATAAATCGTTATCTAACATCAAACAGGTCGTGCCGACTTGGAATCACGGGGTGTTTTGAATAAAACCAGGAGATATCCACAATTTATGAAACGTAAGATATATTTGATTAGTGAATTGGCTTTAAAAAGGTACAATTTATGTTTTATTTTCCACCAGATGAACTGTTGTAGAATTGTTGTTTTTAATTGTCTTCAGTTTATATATTAATTGAGTTATGTTAAAACCTTCGCGATGTAATAATCAATATTTCAAACTCAAGCAGCTCTGCTAAAACTGTTGCCTGGTTTCATCACTACATTGCAATCCTTACATGTACATAAGGCAAACTAGCTGTCAAGATACGTGTTTATAATGTGCTGTGTTCTATACTGATTACTACTTTGATATACAGCATATGTTTGTAACCATTCCAGTAACTAATTCGTTCTTTATACGATACACTTAATTAACTTTAGTTTCAAAAATAAAGAAGACAGGACCACAAGGTTCTGATAATATTTTAATTCTCACCAAAACACCTGTTCAAGGAATGTTATCAGTGATTAAATCATATAGAATCATATTATGCAGTAATATTTGCTTATTTCAGTGCGCATGCTATATATTTTGCCAATGTTTTAAATATTTAAATATATATATATATCTTCTTGATACGTATGTGTATCTTTATCTTGTATTGTAGAACTCAAAATCTTATAAACGATTGCCTAATTATTAAAATGATGGTCCCAAAATATCTGTTGCTGCACCTGAATACATTTCTACTATTGAGATTCGCGTTGTCAAACCGGACAGCCAGGAAAGCTACGTAATCAAAAATATATACTACGTCCATGCAACTTACAATAGTTACAACTTTTAGAATAGCAATTTTTTTGTTTTTTAAAGTCAGTTGAAGCCGACAACAATGGTTATCCTAGAGTCATTTTCTGGACATCAATAGCATACAACAGAAAGTGGATTGAGATGAGTGTCTTAAGAGGTGGCAATTAACAAATGTGTTTTTCATCGACAATTAATGGTTCTGTGTAAGAGGTTTCAACTCTAACTAATGACCGAAATATTGAACTTGTAAACAACGCCATATGGATATCATATATAAATATGTGACACTTAGGAATAACACTAATATAATTGCTGCTTGCTATACATGAGTTATTGATGTCGAGATGCCGACACGCTTTTATTGACTTCATTGAGTTATTGCTTGAAGGTTACACTGACGTTGACTCTTCCCAAGTATTATGTTGTCGTCCTGTTGTGTATAATGGTGACATCTGGACATATATCATCTGGGTTTTACAGATGTACTTCAGAATTATCGCCGCAGGTAATTTATAACACGTGTAGTAGAAAAACATAACAAGCACTATTTGTGCGTGTTTATGCAACAAGAGCACGCACGTGAATGTAGAATGGCTTTGCCTTTATACTTATAAAAAAAACTACTGCATGTTTCCTACTTGAAAATGTTTGCTTGAACAATGCGACTAATTCAGGTGTATATTACGTCGCTTTTACTTGTTAATCGTCGGAGACCTTCCTTTCAGGTCAGTAAAACACGTCTGGTTGCAAATTTTAAGCAAATAACTTGAACTCTTTTTGTGGGAAAATAAAAGAAACCTCTTTAAGCATTTTGAATATGTCTCATTTAGTCACGATGTTTCAAAAGTTGTATGTTGCAGACATGCAGATAATGCATACATATATGATCCAATTAGTAGGAAATGATGGGAAAGGCTCCCTTGCCACAGCGATTGATTAATATTTGCGAATTTGTATACGTTTTATTGTAACGAACGTAGATTAGAATACGACAAGAATTGGAATCGTACATCCTGGCAATTAAACGGACGAACAAGTAAATAATTTCGGTTAACATATACACTGTTGTTAGCCCATTAACGTTTCAGTTCGGTTATTTTTTTAATTTTCCAATTGATTAGTTCTATGTGCTTTATGTAATATTTTGTGCTCCATGCAAAACCTTATCAGACAATATGACATGTCGAAAAACCTAAGAGTGCCAGATGAAAACTGTTCAACGCATCGGGCATTTTCTTTCGGCAGTTCGACTCAGTGAGTTGATATATGTATTGTATTGCTAAACAAAAATATGTATTATTTATTTAACGAGCAGCAACATTGATGTGATATTACAAATTATGGTATCTAAAAGCTGAGTTAGAGGTTTCTCATAGTATGCCATAGTCGTTACACCTCATCTCATTTTACATTAATTTAGCATAGTATGTTATCGACCGAAAGACCAAATTCGACACATCATATTGTATGACTAAATTGTACATGTGCAGGTAAACATACTAATGAAATCTCAAATCTTGCAATATGTTTGATGAGACAATTTTATACAACAAACTACGCTTCTTGATTATAGTTTAAACCAAATGCATTGCAAGAGAAATGCTGGTGTTTTAATCTGGAAACTATATCAATACTTGTTAAAGAATAGCCATTCATTTCAAAATGTGAGATCGTACATTTGATGGTAAGCAATCCCCTGTTATACTCCTAATCAACGACATATTTGGGTGTTTAATATTTGATGCATTCAGGAAGTCGTGGCACTATCGGCTTGCATATATGTGTAATTGGATTTGAACATGGCATATGTTTTATGTTGCATTAATGACAAATGGATGGTAGGTGTAATAAATATCAAGAAAGGTGTGGTTGAGCACGCAAACAGGAGAAAACTGTAAAAATAATTGAACTACATTTTAGATGTTTTTCGACAGCTCTGTTCGGAGGCTATGCACTATGTTTGCTGCAAAAGGAATGTAAATGAGAGATCAGGTCAATCTCTGCTTGCAATACTTGTTATTAGAGGCCGACCGGTGTATATCATTCAGTCCTTATACTTTCAAATAAATATAAAAGAAGTGGAACCTTAAAAGGAGTAATGTCACCTTAAATTGTTAAGAAGTTGTAACTTAAGCTTGATATAGATAAAAATAAAATGCGTTACCTACAAGGTAAGTGAATTGTTTTTTGTTCACGTCCCGAGATATCTAAACAAATATAGTTTTGAAGTGTCGGAGACAAGTTTTCTCTTTGATTAAAGTTTTAGTTACTTCCGATGATCGACATCTTCATATTCAAAACGTATGTATACATTGCACATGCAAATGCCTAAAACATGCATATTCGCTTATTCGAATTAAAAATCGGTGATTAAATGGAACTTCAAACTATTTGCAATGTGTATTCTGGTTGATAAAGGGCAAGTAGAAGCTGCCAGTTTAATGCACCAATTCGAAATCCTTTATTTTCATTAGTACAAACGCGTGAAGCTACCAGTGTATTGCACCAATTCGAAATCCTTCATGTTCATTAGTACAAACGCGTCTTGACAGCTTTCTTTATTTCTTTCTTCCGCAGTCGTGTTGTTTTGGAAACATATTGCTATCATTATGTGGTTCGAAGCATTGTATTATACCTGCACAACTTGCATTATAAGCTTTACCTCATCTCTAGGTGATTGCCAAGCAATTGTCTTTTATTTGACGCAAATATAGTTTATGTGTATTACATACGTTTACAGAATATGTGTAGCGTACAGCAAAAGCAGATCAGATAATTAGTTCACATAATACTCCCATTATTGTTCTATTTAATTCCCATTACTTGGTTTCCTATTTTAAATGGATCATGGTCTTATGTAAGCACGTTGCTTAATGCTTTGTAGGAATACCTGTTTGTACTACATCAATGACGATATAATACTGAGTTAAATAAAAGGTTTTATTAAGCGGCTATTATGCTTTTTTACCATTCATTTTCTTCCCTGACTTTACACAATACTTAATTTACGATACAACGTGTGCGTCTCGACTGGAAATTGTAAAGGCATTTAAACATTACGGCATGTATATCTTCAGTTATGTTCATAATATTTAATTCATAAATCATATAAATATCACTTAATAAGTATAAAATCTACACGTACATAGCTACAATAGTCTTAAATTATAAATCAAATAAAGTTAGGATAAGTGCCTAATAATCAGTAGTAACTATGTTGTCCATCCAAGCCATTCTAAAACTCTAATTGTAATATGTAATATATTGAACTATCATCGGAATGTGAAGTGACTTTCACAAATTTGGTACTTGTAACAATAGGAAGTGCACTTGTGAGACAGAAAATGTATACATTATGCATTTATAAGTGTCTTCCAAACGTTTGGTACGCACATATTACTTTCTCACATACACGGATAATTATAGTGGAAGAACATTGATTTGTGTTTATAAACATTGACATAACGAGATAGTGCAAGTAGGTAAAATTAATCCCACTTTAGGTGAGTCACTTAGGCAAGAAGATTCAGTTAACAACACCACGCGGGCGGAGATTCTGGAGATTGTAATGACATGCTTACAATTGTGGGCGTCATGTTGTTCCAGAAATGTGATCTGCCTTTTAATATTTATAGTAACCACATCTGTTTACAAATGCTTTTTGTTTGCTTTGGAAATCATCTTAAGAAGAACTCATCTGCCTGCAATAGTACAATCGCAAGATGCCTTCGATAATAATTCCAACATTCCCGGTGGTTCTACGAATTATTGCTGATTGGTTAGCTCCCATGGCTCGAAGGATGCAATAATTCATGAACATCTTAACTGTGTATTTCACTTTACGCCTTCAATGGTAGTTTGCACGGAGTTCGCCTAAGATATTCTGGAAATAGGTATTGAGGAAAAATTTTTGTTTATAAAAACTGCAAGAGGAAAATACTATTTACAGAATAACTTTCTTGTTACTTTTAAGTTTACCAGATTATTAATTCACTTTCAAAATGTACGACTTACATATAACATATGCTACTGTATGGAGCGTAAGTATTTAACAAGACTGTACTATTTGCCAAAGAAGGGATTGGCCACGCACAATTGGTTGACACGAAATTATGGTTCCGGTATATCCGTTTGGTAAGGCAGTACTCAAATGAATCGACCCACTCGACATATGTCTTTATATTGTTCGAAAGCTAAAAACAATATATATAATTATGTATATCATGATTAGGAATAGACAAAATAATGATTTACCTTCTATATTGTTTCATTCAACAGCATCAAGAATAACGAAACAAGTAACGTGAATATACGAAATCCATATATGTCAAATATTTAATTGGGGATTACTTGTATTTCTTCTGAAAATCAAAGGTACTGTTTGTTTTCATAACTGATAAAACTTCAAATTAGGCATTCCGAACAGACAGGATAAGACGTAACCCAGTTAATTGATGCGCGTGTGAGATTTTGCTGAAATGGATATTAAGAGCTACATATTACCTTTCTGCATGGAATATTTAGTAAAACTACATCAATTTGTATTGCGCGATATGAGTGCGTTAACTAATAAATAATAACATATACTTATGTATTTATTATAAAACTATAAATGCAATATTATGTAAAATTACATAGGTTTCTACTGCACGATATATGTGTTTTCTAATACGTCCATGTGGCATATCTGGTACAGATTGTTGATAAACAAAGAAATTAACAGAAAATACAAGAAGGCATCATTTTAAGCCCTAGTATTGAATCACTTACGAATATCGGAAATTTGTCTGGTGTTCTAGTTTCTAAGATCTCAAAAGTATTGCGTTTAGTATGTAGATATGATATATCTTAGCTTACAAAATATGAATGTCTGTTTACCAGTGTTTTGATATATCTTGCGCAATGTACATGTACTAAACGTTTTACACATTTAGGTATTTTAAACAATTTTTGAATATGTATATACTTTCTTCCAACATTATCTACTGGAACTATGATCGTTTATCAATATACAGGTTTTGAGTGTATATTATGTTGCCACTTCACCATGTAATATTTTATCTCTTTATCGTGATTTCCAGGAGTGTTATCAAATACTAAATCCAGAGAAATCTTATTATCTTTTACACAATCTGGAGGTCCAAAATCACGATCCTTCTCTCATTAGCGGTTTTTAGTTAATAAGAAAATACCAGCCATTTTCTGGCCCAAGCTTTCTTTGTCATGTCTAATGATATTTGACATATACAAGTTGAAATTGGATATTTACTGCCGAATATTCCAACATGCAGATTGAGTTTTATAGCATGCATTAAATGAGGCTTACATTTTATTGTCTGAGCAAATAACAAATATTTTAGTAACTATTTTTATTTCGATTGATAAATGGTAATGCGTGCTCGCATACGACAGCTATGTGAAGGCGCAGTACAGAGTTAATTATTTTTATATTTTGCCGGCAATCGAGTTCATAAACATTTATCAATTACGAGAAGACGATATGCTAATTTGGGTAAGACTGCTCACATAGATTCCTTTGTTTACTCAGAAAAAGAAATGAAAAAAAACAAACAAAAAAACCCGGAGAACCTAACAGACAAATGTAGGAAGACTGTTTTATTACTTTGTTGTGCAGTGAGGGTATGTCAGTAGAACATTTTGTGCTTATGGTATACTTATCATAAATATAATCTACTTTTATAATATAATTTCCAATGAACTATAAATGAATAATGCTCGAGAACGTCATTGCCATGTTGTTGTTGTTTTTATTTAATTATTAGCGAACCTTATTGAAATTTGCACATAATGTATACTATCACGAGAAAACAACTGCAATTCACAAGCTAAACAACAACATCACATACGTCACATAAAATAACATATTGTGTATACCAACTATGTTTCATAGCGTATCGGTACAATATCACTCACGTTTGTATATATCAAGTATATATCATATATTTTATGCAACACACTTTTATTCTAGTAACAAAAATACACCCGTATTTGAATCACATTGTTCATCGACTACGGTTCCCGCTTTTCTGTGAACAGATCGTTGCTATTTTAAAAAGGATCGTGCATGATATTAAATACCATAAATGTTTTAAACATAAAATTTATTGTGCCTCCATATGCTGACCTTCGTTGTGTCCAGTAAAGTGAACCAATCAAGTACGTTCCAATGAGTGATCCCACCAAGCGAAATTACACCACAGCGGTTCATTTGCAAAACGATGTAATATTGCTTGGCTCCAGCGTTTTAATAAATGTATTAATACGCCTTATTGACATACACTTTGTGGTAATTTGTGCAAATTCTAGTTATGACATTAATTGAGTCAACACATTGATGTTTACATTTACGCAAATATGTGCACTTAATGAACAGCAGATGAAAGATGATTACATTTGCGTTCTTAATATTATTATAGTCATGATACATACATCTGTTGAGCGTACTTAAGGTGTTTCGTTTCAGTGCTTCACTTCTGATATTGTGTTGTGTAAAATACATGTAACTGGAATACCGTATAGCAACTTCAAGTGATAACAACATTTCCGTACTTAAAAAAAAAAAAAAAAACAACAACAATAAACCTTATTTTTGTATTCGTTTTTCACCGTTGGTTAATTGTTTGACATTTGGTGCCATCAAGCGCAGTGAAAAACAAATTATATATGAAGGCAGGAGTAATGAATAGGTTTAATAAATATTGAAACAAATATTATTGCAAAACAAGAACAGCACACAAACAACACATGCAGGACCTGTCAGCAAGGCATATACCTTTGAACCAACACATTGTTGAATGATTGATGCTATGACCAAGCCCTAAATACTGGAAGATATAATTTATTTTTGCCAAATAAAAGCACACATAAAAAGAGGCATTATTAAAACCAACGCCATGAAGAAAACAAAACGATGAGCTAAATAATAAACAGTAACATTTTTTGATTTCGGTGAATGATCGATTCTTATTTCACGAGTGGCTATAGAAAACAATATTTTAACGAGTGACGTAGCCACGAGTGAAAATATAATTTTCTATGACCACGATTGAAATGAATATCCGATAATTCACCTAAATCAACAAATTTTCTTGTTATTTTATGCTTTTGGACACTAAATAAATGCAATCGATAGAGATAAGCTTAAATGTCACATGTTCGTGTATACCGACGTCATAAAAATGACGTCATACATGATTTTTTTTTATCATAAATATGTTGGGAAAAAGGTGCCATAATTTGTGCCTCGTTGTCGCTAAATTATATTTTGTTGAATTTTATCATGTGTTATCTGTAAACACATGTATGTAAATAGTTTTCATGTACATACATTTGCCAAGGGAGGTAAACCACTACTGGTAGATCGATGCGATTGATAGAAAATTAGTGCGTTTTACATGTTATGTTTTTTTTTCACTGCAGTGTTTCAACAATGTTTCAACAGTGAAAATACAAAAATTTATTTCACCAATACACTTCTGTATTTCACTGAAAAGCAAAATAAAAAAAAAAAGATTTGAGGATGAATTTTGTTTTTAACATAAATAAAATATTAAAGCTCAAATAATGTTAAAATGAAACAAGTGATTGCAAGTTTTATCTATCTATTGTAACATGAACCGTTGGAATAACACAATAACGTTTTGCCTTATCAAACATCGTGGAAGGTCCTTAAATTGCTTCAAGTGCACAGCAAAATCTAGAGTTATGAAGACGAACACAAAGTATGATTTTGGATAGGAAAATTGGCACAAGATTAAAGCCATTTACATCATTGGGTTTATCTTAATCTATTATGATATATTTGTTTCCTGCCTGTTTACCTGGCATACAAAACGAAGCAACCATTTTTTCATTTAACGGTGATTGAAATGTTTATGAAGTGCTTAAAAAAAACCCCTTTAAACTGTGAACTAATTTATTTTAAATTATTTAAGTAACGACTAAAAGGATTTTATAGTTTAATTATCTATTCTAACCACTTTTCATAGTTATTTGTTCTCTCTATATGCAATTTTAGTTTTCAGTAAAGTAATCATTGAAAGAAATATGAATTTGTAGTTGTTTGTTTATAAAATAGTTTTAGAAATATAATATTAACGTTATGGCTAAACCGGTCATTATCCATAACATTAAAGTCATGATACAATTATAAACTCGTATAATCATTGGAAAATATAATTAATAGTGTTATGAATCTGCAAATAAAACCAAACTAATACCTGTAACTTGAATGTAGTAAAACCAATTTGCAAATATTGCAAAGGAAATGTAAAAAATGTTTTTTTAGTACTACAAATAGTATATATATTTATACAGAATAATAACTTTACTTCCTCGATAACAATTATAATCGTTCTTTACTTTTGTAAATAACACGAATTTGTAACACATTTGAATCTGTAAGCACATTGAACGTTCCCCCCAAAAAACATAATGCGAAAAAACCACCCACAGAAACCGTATTACGTAAACTTTGATTTTAACTTCGATTTATCACTAACGTAACTGTAAGGTGTACAAAAATATGTTTATTTTTAGGTTATCTGACCTACCCTAAAAATTCCCCGATCGTAGAACATTTTATTGAGTTTGTCAGATATTTTTTGTTTTACTTTTTTTTTTGAAAAATTAGTTTTTATTTATAGCTTCCACTTCAAAACTTCAAAACAATATTTAAAGCTATTACCGATATATTTTGAATATTCGATCAGTTTTAGAATCTTGAAGTTGACTATTTACCAAATAATAATAATACAAATAAAAAAATTAAATTAAAATAAAATAAATAATAATAATAACAATAGTAATAATAATAATAATAATAATAAAAATAGTAAAAATATCCCTACCTACCTACCATTTTTTTGGAGCATGTCACCTGAAACAAGCTTATCTTTTGCGCCGTATGAACTTCACTATAAAAAAAAGAGTGCACGTTCCCACACTAACCATATGCGACCACAAACCAGGTGTAACGTGTTTATGAATTGCAAATCTACTCAGACAAAACTGATTGGTGCATGATTATCAATAAAATGTTTCTTGTTTATCAGTTGATTTGGTCTTTCTCAGTATTTGTATCATGAACACAAACACAATCAAACACGTTTTTTGCATCTTTTAAATTTGGCGTGTGCATGCATTCGTTGCTAACTGCATGTGCAATGGTTATTTTATAATTAAGAAATAATTTTCAATGTATCATTGTTTATCGGTAAATAAACAACGATTGTAGTTCTGATGGGTAGGATTAAACCACCAGGGCGTTAGCATGAATGGTTTAATAGTCACGCATCAGAACAACAAAAGTTGTTTATTGGCCGATAAACAACGATCACGCGAACATTATTTCGATTGTAATGGGATCTTTTCTTTACTATGCTCCGCTCAGAATCGGGACTACGTTTTGCATTTTTATTGGGTAGTTTAACAACGACAATGGTGTTCTATGTCTGTAGAAAAATTAGCGAGTATCATGTTAGGATACAAACCAAAAAATGTTGTTGTTTATTAATCCATTATACTTGACTATTTCTATGCAACCGGTGTTTTCCTGTGCATTTACATGATTCGATTGGAGCATGTAACGTGAAACTGTTAGTGTATTGTTAAGAACGTTCAAAAAATAAATCTTCATAATTTCAGTTATCGAAACTGCGGCCTCGACTTATAATAAAATATATTAGAACAAGATGTCAATGCTGACATTTAATAGGACGAACCAATATATCATTTTCAGTAACACCTTTTGCGGATTTGGTCTTACATATAACATTGCTTACCCATTTGTAAACCATTTACGTTTGATTCCAATTATTTTCTTGGCATAGCAGCACTTTATTGCTTGTAAGTTTTCTCATCAGGACCAGGTGCGAAATGTCGAAACATCATGAGCCTCATTAAACAGAACAGATTTTGCCATGATTATCTGACAGGGGCTTTTATTTGAATTGTATCTTTTGTTTTGATCTTCCCACCATTTAGTAGTTCAAACTTATTATAAATAAAAATGTATCGATAACACTTGTATCTTTTAGAGGTGTAATATGGGCATAAAGATTTAACAAAAATATGACTTTGATAGGAGACATCCTTTTAGTCAGGCATTATGCAGTGCAGATGTTGTGTGCATCATTTACACGTACAGAGGCAACGTCCAATGAGTTATCTAGGTTTGCAAGTGTTCAATATGTAATCTAAATATTGATGTGTTTGTTCTATATGTGATCAACGTATTTGAAATGATAACAGACAATATGTGTTAATAGGTGCTTTGTCAGTAAAACATCAGTTTATCTTTAAATAAAAAGACATATATAAACATTTGTTTACTTTCTATAAAAAAATGTGTTTAAGATAATTAACTTGGATAAGAATCAATATCAACTAATATAAATGTGTAGGACTCATTTTGAATACATAACATACCATGCGTCATGTTGTAACAAAACAATATCATGATGCCATTGTTAGGAACGCCTTTAAAAAAAAAACATATTGCTAATACGGCTAGGATATGTAGTAAAGCATGAGAAGCAATGACTAATGTGAGCATAATGCGTAAAACGTTAAGGTACATAACAATTTCTTCTGATCATTCTGATTTCTGATTTCTGAAATACAAATATGAACAAAGCGAAACTCCAGTTGCGACAGCAGGAAAGAACTCTTATTAGCAGCCCGAGGTGTTTTATTTATGGCAAGTGACCAATTGCCAAAAACAATACACAGGACATCACAAAACACATAACAAACACAAAACACAAATGAATACAAATGGGTTCACAGCCTTGGAACGGTCAATGTAAAGCATTGGGGGTTTAAACCGGTTTATGTACGCACGAACCTCACACTTGGCCAAGAATTATACACAAAACATGTAAGTGTAAATAATAATTAACCTCGATCGTAGCATCGCAATTCAAGTTAAACAGCAATAAAAGAGAATATTATTCAATTTAATTACCATTTAATTACTCAATGGCTAGATGTAAACCATAGCAGCAGAATTGCAACTTTTTGAGGCACGATGAAATGAAACAAAAAACAAGTATCAACTACATCTCGTCTTTTTATAAAAAGCTTTAAACACATAGCATCATATAATTCAATTTTCAGATCATCGTCATGCAATTGCAGAAGAAGCCGTAATGTTGAGTGTAAAAAGCCAGATTACATAGCTTTGTTGTATATGTTCATTTTAACCTGAATAAAACTTAATATATTATTCTACATCTTCCTGCTAACATAAATTGAAAAAAATAATTTAACCGCATGAACGTGGGTGTTAAAACCAGTGTATGAATCGGAAATGCTGTAAACTATTAAATAAAAGGGTACAATATATCATAGATAATCTTACGCTACGTCACTGAGACAGTACAATGTTTTAAATGATGACGTAATTCAGAAACACGATAATGTCATACTTTTAAAACGTAATGAAGTCAAAGCAAGTTATCCACCATTTTTCAAACGACCAAATTTGTAACGGTGAAAGAAATTCAGTATCGAAAACTAATAAGCATGTGTTTTTAGTATAAGTGCATTATATCCTTTTGATAAGAAAGAGTGTGCTAAATTATTAAGTATACGTTTAGCATTCACTTTAACATATTTACGTTTGCGAACTCGTTTCAAAACATCACTGTAAAATGATGGGTGCGATATTCCGTTAGATTAGAACCATTTCAAAGACATATTGTATTAAGAAACTAAGACATTATTTATTTTTTTATAGAATTTAGCAAACTTTTTGTGAAAATCATGTTATAAAAAACCTTGTTTTAATAATTTCTTAGTCAGTGTAAGGTTACGGTCGTTGAAATCTTTAACTCATGAGCAAGCTCTTGCATATCGAACAAATTGCGAAATGTATATACCATAGGAAGGACCTCTAGGAATATTACCATCCAAGAAAGGGAAATTTACAATTTCGAAATTAAAATCATCGCGTTTGTCCATATAGACTGGTTTTAACTATATTGTTAGTAATAGTACGATGTAAGTCTAGGAATTCAGCATTTGTATGCGATGAACACGATTTATTTAAGGAAAGTTCTTTAGGGTAAATGTTTTGGATATTTTGTTCAAAGAAAGGGTTATCTATGTTAAAAACTGTACTTAATTCAACAAATAAGTTATCCAGAAGAAAGGTAAGGGCTGAACATAAATCTAAGGAAGTCAAAATTATATATTCATAAAAAATCTGATTAGTAAAGAATGCTGCATTAGTATTTAAAGCCAAGTATGAGCATTTTTCTCTTCCAAATTTTTTATCGATAAGCGAAAAGGTACTAAAGCTAACTATTATTTCATGTTTCAAATAACATTATTTAAGAAATTTAAGGCGCTATTGATATCTCCGTTTGCGTTCTATCAGAGACACATCTGGTATAAATTGATTATCGTTTGTTAAATGTTTCACTTCAGACTCGTATTATCCAACGGTTATGTATATTATTTCATTGATGTGTTTGCTTTTCGTACGCGAATTTTACATACGAACACATAGGTGTAACAAAAGTGTTTTGTATTGGAATAAAGTGTACATATAACGTTTGATAAAGATATATGTAGGTAATGTTCATTCGGTCATGTTGTATTTCGTGCAAACTATAAATTTTAATAGTTCGTATTTATAGTTGCATTCACATGCATGTCATTCGTACAGTAATTAGATTTCAAGATATTACTTTTAAAACAAGTAAACGCCACCTGTTTAATTAAATGCACCCAAATGATTATGAAACCGTTAATTACTCCCACGCATGGGTACTGGAAAACGGGTTGGGAGTTAATTTATTTGTTATACAACAACTTAATTTAGCAAGAACACCGTGCTAAACACCCGTACCAACTGAACCTAAAGTGTGTGTGTGTTAATAAATGGCATTCTTGTGTTATAGACATGATTTATAAACTGGTCATGTTGTATTTATTTATCTCTCAGGTTAATTTAATATATTATCATGGTATGCATTACGAAGCAGTTTGGCTACATTCCTTATTATCTACCATAAAATTGTTTACGTCTTTTATATATCACTGCCAGCTGTTCAGTGAAGCAAAACGGTAATATAATTTATTAAAGCTATCTCATATAATTGTGCGAGGGTATAGGCAGTTTAACACTCATCAATACTTTGTACTTTGTAGTTTGGTTTTGTTGAAACAGGTTGAAAACAAGTGTATTTGTAATATACATAGAGCTGCTGTAGTGTCATATTAAATCAAACTCGTTTTACAGTAGACACTTTGTAATTGACATCTGTATTCATTAAGGAAATTACTAAAGCTAACAATTATTTCATGTTTCAAATATCATTATTTAAGATTTTTGTGCTGACAGCAAACTGCATTTAATAGTTAAAACAAATCATTCTCACATTGTAAAAATATGTGATGTCATATGAGATTTCTAATATTTCACCAATTACACATGTTACCATCAAACAACATATGGAAACACGCACGGGTCTACTTATATTTTTTGCTAGATTATTAAGTTCGTTCAGAACCAAATAACAGCCTCAGAAACATAAAAATGTCGACTGTTATCAGGAACATTATCGCGCGAATTTCCACAGAGAACTAATTATCTTGAAACAAACGTGGATCAAAGATGTAATTGTGTCATTTTCATGATTTCTTTTTGCATTCCATACATTGCTTCTTAAACATGCATTTTATGTCACAAATGACGCATATCGACAATATAAGAATTCTTAATTATATTGCAAATTTGAAATCTTAAAAAAAAAATGCACATATTGTATAACTAACAAGTGAGTCAGCATTCAACTAAAAATAAAATTCATCATAGTTTAACTCATTCATTTAATCATTATACTCGTACCCATACTCCGTACGAGAATATATAACATTTTTGGATTGATTTTACTAACTTTTACCCACTAAGTCATTAATGTTTATATAAAAGACATTTAAGCCGAAACATAGGGGATGCGTTTAATATGGGCAACCCGACTATTGATCGTGGTGCATACGAAAATGTAAAAGTTTAAATAAGTTAATAAGATTATCTATATCTCACGTTTGTAGAAAATGCAAACAATGATAGTCCATAAGGAATCTCTTCAGATTTTTAGTAAACTGTCAATATAGGTATGCACGCTGTGCATGTAAAATTCATGTCGAAACGTTTACTGGTATGTGGTTTGGTATGTAAATACAGAGACTAATTGGTGAAATATGCAATATTCACGACAAACACTATAACAGACGGACAATGGGAATAGATTAGTAATATAATTCTTATTTTGTGCGAATCTAACGATATATCATTTCTTCGGTTGAGGTGGTGATGTTTCTATTCTTACCAAACAGGCTAACACATATGACTGCTTTTTTGTATTTGCACAATAATTCTGCTTAATGACCATGCAGTTTTGGTGCGTTCATTCTATATAAAACATACCTGAGGCTTGCTTAAACTGAAGCCTCACACTGATTCGATGTTATTTTTTACTTTATGTATACACTATATTGGATCACGAATTGTATTTCATTACGAGAGATAATTTAGTCAAGTGTTGTGCAACAACATAGTTATTGATCTAACATAACAATACTGCAAACAGACGATTTAGGAAGGTATTTGCGGCTGTTTTGACACAGTATCAGGACACACATATTTATAATTTCAAAATACGACTTAAATGTACCTTTGTAAAAGTAGATATTATATTGTGGTCTATACCTGATAGAGGTTTGCTGTACGTGTTGTATTCAAATCAGAATCTGGAGTCATCAATCTATAACGGTAGTCGTGTGTGCTATAACTGTTTGACTATACAATTAATCTGTTGTATAGCCTTCGCAATAATATGTCGTTATTTTTGTACAATTTTGTACAATATCGTGAATATACTACCAATACAAATAAATGATTCATGTATGGCTTTGTACAACTATTGTCATAAACTATTCATTGGCTGCCAGGACTGCACTGGACATTCACCTTCAACATTACTTTGTTTAAAAAAAATATACAGTCCTTCCATTATATTACAAATAAAAGCTTAAAGGGTGCCTTTTGTTTCAATTACATAATAAAACGATTACCTCTCATCAGGACACCTTGAGCAAAGTGATTTTTGGATAGTTAAATGGGGAGATCAGCAATGAAAAGATAAACGCGGGCATAAATGTTTCAGAAAGATAATCATGACAACATCAGTTTTGCTTATTGAGCTCACAGTGTTTCGACACTTCACACCTGGTCGGGGTTGGGTTGGGAAAATCTAAAACCTGGAGAATCTGGTTGTTTGAGCAATAAATTGCATATTGCACACTTTCTGTCTATAAACATCATGTGCAACATTTAAAGTCATTGATTGGGGAAATAGAGCAAAATGATTATGTCTATCTTATATGATTTAATGTAATGAATCATTTTAAAGCGATACAAGTAATTGGTTGATGGAATGGCAATTTAGTTTTAATTATTCATTACTAGTACATTTTGAAACATATTATCAAAGAAAACACTATAAATAAAAACAGTTAATGTATAGTGAAATATTTATTAATAGGAAATTATTTAACAGTATTTTGCATCGATTTATCAAAATAACTTCCTAGCTTGTTTAATGTTGTTGTAATGTTTACATTCTAGTAAATGTTGATACCTTGTTTCAATCAGAAAGAAAAAAACAAAACGCACGTGTATTATTTTAACGTACATGATTTATTTCACTATGTAGTCATGCATATAAAGCATTACGCTAATACCTCACATGCACGTGCTCATACAAACGATATATCGCACATGGGTTTTAATACTTAGTATTGTACATTTATTAATTAATACCCTGTGCCTATAATTAATTTTCTCTAAAACTACAGTTTGTGATTATCCAATTTTTCTTTTACAATATAACGATGCTTGCACTGGCGTTTGCGTAGCGAGCATTGTTTTTATAATGGAATTTTGCGAAAATAATAGCAAAGTACCCACGAATCATAATCTTGTTAGCGTCGCGCACCTTATATCGAGCATAGACGGAATATTAGCTCAATTAACTGAACATTATTGTCAACGGTTTTAATTGGGTACACATTCATAATAATGACCGTCTGAACAGAGTAGTGACTACCGAGAACAAACATCCTTATAAACTAACAGTTATTTGTTGTAAATGCTGAGTGCTTAAGCTGGGGAAAGTGGCTGTGAAAAAAAGCACAAAATGCTCCCATATAATCTTCTTTCGGCATAGTCAAACAAAATACGGTTATACTACTGTGCAGTTATTTTACCTTCTTGTCACGCGTAATTGAATTAAGGTTTAATACCCGAAATATGATCCAATATATCCTATATTACATGTGGTATTCTAAGTCATTCTTTGTGCTGTTCATTTTTTTCTTCTTATTATTAAAAAAAAAGGTTCAAACACGTGTTCAAATGATCAGCTTATCACCAAGCGAGTCCAGCCATTGACTGTTAAAATAGTTAAGTGTAAAGGTGAATCAATTAATTATGGACGCCTTATCTAGACCCCCGCAAACATACGCTTAACGGCGTCTTGGGATTGGTTTACATATATCAGAATTAATTTAGAATTCCAATGTGTGATGCCCTACTAAGAAAGCCACATAGTGATGTTCATTTCGACAGAGATATTCGACAGTATATATTTTAGTAACAAGTTTAATATAATTGTAATGATACCCGTACAATTGAAATGTAACGTAACAGAGCTCAAGCCATGCTCTAACCTTTATTTTTGTGCTATAATGTTTCAAATACATATTTTAATGTACATGTATACATATTCGTAATATTACACATACCATGTTTGGATAGTTGATGATATAACGACAGTGTTTGATCATTTATAATAAAATATATATCTATATTATGATGTAAATAAGGGTTTACTTATATATTCTCTGTGATCAGAGCTATAACGTTTGCATGCGGTATGTGGTGTACACGTACTTACAATGTTTGCATAATTAAGTGCTTAAGTAGCAAGCATAATGTCAATTTATGTATGTTTCCCTATTCAAGCTGTTTGAAAACAATTCAATGTGAGCAGATATAACGTTAAAGTTGGCAATCTTGTCATCTCAAACAAGTGCGTATAAATAACATTATCACACACTGTGATGTAAATGCCAGGGTATATTTTAAGCGGGTAGGAGCTAATTTATAAAATGGATTTTCGACGACATATTAAACTACATGTCTAATAGAATTTTAATTTTATAAAATGCATAATGTTTAATAAAGGAACTACCGTTTTTTTGCACAGACATAACATGGATGTCAGAAAAGAGGCGGTCGTTAAACGATAACAGTTTCATGCAAGGCCCCAAACTAAACTATGGAAGGACACACCATTGGTGTTTTCCTGATTGTTACCATGCGTTGCGTACATGCTTATGGTAAACACGAATTCTTAAATGTTAGAACATCTTGTATATCATCAGAAAATGGATTTCACATGCGGTGAACTAAGTTTTAATCATGTGTTTGGTGGTTGTATGTTTCGTGTTTTAGTGTTATATTCATGGATGTATAGGGAATTGACGAGTAGATACCAATTATTGGTCTATATTTCAGTGGTAAATTATAGTACATAGTTGCATAATCCAATCAATTTACTTCAAATCCTTGGACAAACAACTATAGACAAACAGAAAGGCGATCTAAGTTCGTCTACTGGTTGATTAGTGACATGCCTGATATAATTGGCCTGTAGATGTTTATTAGAATGCCTCTACTGCTTTTAGAGCCAGAATTTGATTATTTTTCATATTCATAGATTTATAAAGGAAATGTATACTTAACGTAAGGTCAAGGTCATAATTCAAGGTCAAAGGTGAAATATTAGAAAACAATCCTGAACACTTTGTCTAGAGCATATCTTTGTCCAGCATGGATGTATTTTTTACTCGGCAGAAGTGATAAGCACTGTAAGACGGAGTCTCACATGTAAAACCAGTTCCCTTTGACAAAGATCAAGGTCAAAGGTCAAATATAAACAATATTGGATCATATATTTGTCCATCACGGCATGATTTAAAAACAAGAGGGCCATGATGGCCCAAAGTGCACACCTGAGAACTGGTACAGATTGAGACCATACTGTTGTGACAGGTTAGAAAATTAAGGTATCTGAACAATACACAAAGGGGGATAGGATCAATTGGATTGAAAACATCGGTTAGTGCAATGGGCTAACTAAAGTACGTGTTGGGTGGTGGATGTGCGGTGTTTTTGCTAATGGTTCTCAAATCATTTTTCACGATATTCTTACCTGACCCTTTTTCATTAAGTCAGTGACAATTCTGGAAAATGCAGAAACAGTAGATTTTGATGTATTTTTTTGCAGACAGTTTTGGAGAACTAGTTGCAATGCGATAATTGCGATGGATGTGCTATAAGGTCAAGTTTTGCTTTTTTCTTTGACTGTGTAAGTTTGTTCAACATTGAATAAAAAATCATGTGCGCAAGCCATTCATTGATAACTTGTTGATGTTTCTAAGCTCTACCTTATTAATTTTTGAATTGTTTCTCTTTAGTTATTGAATCTTTACCTCAAAAAAGCTTCTTTGATGGGCGTATCTTTATTACAATAGCACTCATTACATGTCTTATAAGTGACATTTATAGCTCACCGGTTAACACCTCAAATACCAAATCAATCAACCGGTTACTGAAATACTATTTGTTGCCATCCGAAATGAAAAATGAAGTCTCTATCAAGAACATAGTATCTTTGTTATAAAAAAAATCCCGACCTACCTCCCCTAATTTTTTGGGGCATGTTACCTGAAACAAACATATTTATTTGTTATAAAACAAGGTTCAATAACTCTGGTATTTCTTGTCCGATCTTGCCCATACTAGATAATGGCTGAGGCCTTATGGTCATACACAAACAGTGTAAGTTTGGTCCATATTAAACAAGAGGGTCATGATGGCCCAAGGCGCTAACATGAGTACAGGTAATGACAGAGACAAGCTCTGACATATGAATGTCATTGCCAACAAACTAACCCACATCAGACAGATATCTTACTGTTGGTGACCTGGCAATCAACTGGTACAATTATGTTAATCACCCGACAATTGATTGGTGCAACACATATGAATGTATGGGTCGAAACTGTAGAGAACAGGGTTCAAGCTAACTTACCATACCCAATCACACGTACATAACACAGAGGTTCATTCTATCTCTGAAATCATAGGAGGTTCAAACATCCAGCTGGTTTCCATTTACGGTGTTTCGTTCCTTATTTTTTACACAATAATTAAAACAGTGACAGCAATAAAGACATCTTTCAGTGTTACGTTTATCATCGATAAGGACTAGTCAACCAAACAAATCATTGTATTGGAAGTATTTGCGGTTTAATTGTGCTTTAGGTTTTATGAATGATATGTAGATTAAACGTTAGCAGCTAAAATACAAAACCAATTAACCGGTTACTGAAATACTGTTTATTGCCATCACTTAGTGAAAAATGAAGTCTCTATCCTTAACATAGTCCATTTTGTTACTTTTTTCACAAACAAGTGCCAATAACTATGTTATTTATAGCCAAATCAGGGAAATTCTTTCTTTTATTATGACATCTCATGGCCATGGTCAGTGTAGTTAACAATCAATTAAAAGTTAATTCTCTATGGAGACTGAAAGCCAATTACATGTATTGACAAATTATGAATTTTTTCTGGCCCATATTGGACATTAACTGAGACCTTATGGTCGTACACGAACAGGGTAATTTGGTCAAGATTAGACAACAAATAAAGTCTCTATCCTCCACATTGTCCATGTTTATTTTTTTTCACAACAAGGGGCAATAACTCTAGTGTTTGTACCCACGTCTATGTCCTTTTTGAATTATTTTGAAATCCTCTGATAGTACACAGGTTGTGCAAGTTTGGTAAAGTTTAGATGAAAAATGTAGTTTGTTTGTTGCACAAAAGGGGCAATAACTCTAGTCTTCCTGGTCCGATCTGGCCCATTTTCGAACGAGAATTTATGGCCATACACAAACTGCAAGTATTGTACAGATTGAATTAATAGTGAAGTCTCTATCGCATACTGGCGAACAATTGTTGACGCATTATGGATGATGCAGGGCAGTACCCCTGTAAAAATAGTTCACGGAGCACGAAGTCTCAGATGAGTTAACAAAAAAAAAAGAAGTCTCCTACATTGTCTTTTTTATGCCCCCGGGATCTTGATGCAGGAGGCATAAAATGATCGTCCTGTCCGTCCTTCCGTCCTTGACATGGTTAGGTAGATTTTACCGTTTCGTCTAGCACCAACACCGCTTACTACAACACTTTGATACTTACACAGTTGTTGCTTATGACAATTCCCTATATGAGCTTGACCTTGACCTAATTTGGACTTATAATAATTCGAAAGTGTCATTTCTTGGTTAACTAGATTTTACCGTTTCGTGTAGCACCAACACCACTTGCTACAACATTTAGATATTTACACAGTTGTTACTTATGACCGTTCCCAATCCACCCATATAACCCAACCTTACTTTGACCTTGACCTTGACCTAATTTGCTCGTAGAATAATTCAAATGGGTTGTTTCTTGGTTAACTAGATTTTACTATTTCGTCTAGCACCAACACCGCTTGCTACAATACTTGGATACTGACACAGTTGTTGCTTATGACGATCCCCAATCCACCCATATCACCCAACTTTACTTTGACCTTGACCTTGAACTAATTTGGACTTATAATAATTCAAAAGTGCCATTTTTTGGTTAACTAGATTTTACCGTTTTGTCTAGCACCAACACCGCTTACTACAACACTTGAATATTTACACACACTTATTACTGTTTCCAATCCACCCCTATCACCCGACCTCACTTTGACCTTGAATTTGACCTAATTTGGACTAAGAAATGGGCTACCCAGCACCAACCGGGGTAATCAAATCTGTGTTTATCAAACACAGAATCTTGTTATCTTTTTTTCTCACAAACAAGGGGAAATAACTGTAATGTTTTTATACCAATCTATGCCATTTTTATTATTATTTTGAAATTTTTAGCTCAAACACATGTTGTGCAAGTTTGGTAAAGATCAGATAAAAAATGAACTCTGTTGCACAAAGTCCATTTTGCAGTTTTTCTCGCGAATAAGGAGCAATAACTATGGTGTCCCCCTATACCAAAAGCTCACCGAGCACGAAGTGCTCAGATAAATATAAATATGTTAAATACATTTTTTAATTTCAAAAAAATTTTGAAAGAGGTAACATAATGACTTCTTCATACAAATGTATTAATTTTGTGAAATTTTCGGCGTACCTATATTTTTTTAAATAATTAAACTTCTAAAAGTAAAACCATGTGTTTACTTTTGATTGATTTGTTATTATTTTGACAGAATATTAACAAATAATAATTTTCAACAAGAAAATCATTGATTAAATCAATTACAAAACCAAATTTTAGACCACACATGACTTTTGGCGGCCATTTTGGACACCACCTTGAATTGTGAGAGTTGCTCAAGGATGACAAGGTGTCATCATCCAGATGATGTTATGGTATGATCCTGACAACAACTAAAACCAAAAACATTTTGTATGTAAGTCATTGCACGGTCCACTGCAGGTTCTGCCAGACTATGTCTAACATTTTCAGCAATAAGAAAATAACTTACAATCGCGATATCCCTATTTCACTGCTCTACAGAACTTTAAACATTAGGCTATGGGAATAAATTGGCCGCAGACGTTTAGAATGATGACCTGTAAATGGGTTCTACAAGAAGAGTATATCTGAACACACACAAAATCATTTAGCCTATCTTGACAGATCAGTTTTACTTAATGAGTCTTATATGACTACACGTTTGAAAACGCATTGGATACGCAAAAAACCGCTAAGAGTAAATATAAATTGAGGCCTTATAGTTTCTTTATCCGAGGTAATCTGTTCATGCTCAGATGCAACAGTTTCAGAAAAAACAACAACAATAAAACAGGATATCTTACTTTAAATAAAATTCCAGAAACGTTGAGGGTTTAAGCAATTATAACCTGATAAAATCAACCATAGACTATGAAAGAATTTTGACTGTCAGTGGACTCCTCGTATCCCAGTCCATCTTGGTGCTATGCAGGAAACTGTACAGTAGCAGGTAGGTGTAAAATTTGGACTATCAGTGGACTCCTCATATCCCAGTCAATCTTGGTGCCATGCAGGAAACCGTACGGTATCAGGTAGGTGTAAAGTTTGGACCTGATAGTGGCTTGGTTTCCAATGCTCCTCATATTCCAGTCCATCTTGGTGCCATGCAGGAATCTGTACTGTATCAGGTAGGTGTAAAGTTTGAACTGCCAGTGGACTCTTATATCCCAGTCCATCTTGGTGCCATGCAGGGAACAGTACAGTATCAGGTAGGTGTAAAGTTTGGAGTGTCAGTTGACTCCTCATATCCCAGTCCATCATGATGCCATGCAGGTAACCGTACGGTATCAGGTACGTTTAAAGTCTGGACTGTCAGTGGACTCCTCATATCACAGTCCATTTTGGTGCTATGCAGGAAAGCGTACAGTATCATGTAGGTGTACAGATTGGACTGTCAGTGGACACCTCATATCCTAGTCCATCTTCGTGCCATGCAGGAAACTGTACGATATCAGGTAGGTGTAAAGTTTAGACTGTCAGTAGACTCTCATACCCCAGTCCATCTTGGTGCCATGAGGAAACCGTACAGTATCAGGTAGGAGCAATGTTTGAACTGTCAGTGGACTCTTATATCCAAGTCCATCTTTGTGCAATGCAGGAAACTGTACAGTATCAGGTAGGTGTAAAATTTGGACTGTCAGTGGACTCTTATGTACCAGTCCATCTTGGTGCCATGTATGAAACCGTACAGTATCACGTAGGAGCAATGTTTGAACTGTCAGTGGACTCTTATATCCAAGTCCATCTTGGTGCAATGCAGGAAACTGTACAGTATCAGGTAGGTGTAACATTTGGACTGTCAGTGAACTCTTATGTCCCAGTCCATCTTGGTGCCATGCAGGAAACCGTACAGTATCAAGTAGGTGTACAATTTGGACTGTCAGTGGACTCCTCGTATCCCAGTCCATCTTGGTGCCATGCAGGAAACTGTACATTATTCGGTAGGTGTAAAGTTTGGACTGTTAATGGACTCCCATATTTCAGTCCATCGTGGTGCCATGCAGGAAACCGTACAGTATCAAGTAGGTGTAAAGTTTGGACTGTCAGTGTACTCCTCATATCCCACTCCATCTTGGTGCCATGCAGGAAACCGTACCGTATCGTGTAGGTGTAAAGTTTGGACTTTTAGTGGACCCCTCATATCCCAGTCCATCTTGGTGCCATGCAGGAAACCGTTCAGTATCAAGTAGGTGTAAAGTTTGGACTGTCAGGGGACTCCTCATATCCCAGTCCATCTTCGTGCCATGCAGGAAACCGTACAGTATCAGGTAGGTGTAAAGTTTGGACTGTTAGTGGACCCCTCATATCCCAGTGCATCTTGATGCCATGCAGGAAACCGTACAGAATCAGGTAGGTGTAAAGTTTGGACTGTCAGTGGACTCCTCATATCCCAGTCCATCTTGGTGCCATGCAGGAAACAGTGCAGTATCAGGTAGGTGTAAAGTTTGGACTGTCAGTGGACTCCTCATATCCCAGTCCATCTTGGTGCCATGCAGGAAACCGTACAGTATCAGGTAGGTGTAAAGTTTGGACCTCATGGTGTACTCCATTATTAGTATTCAGCACAGAATCTAATGTTAGTACAGTATCTAGTCTGACTTCGCTGAAAATATTGGACCCTACAGTTGACTTTTGACCATCTTGTTTCAATTCAGGAAACTGTACAAAATTAGTTGAAGGTATTTGTACTCGTTATGTGTTAGCTACATGTACTTGCATACAACTGTATGTAACAAAAATGTGTGTTTTTTTTCCATAATATTATTTGATATCTTTCTCTTCCTCTGAACTTAAAAGCTACAAATATGTCTTGATTAGTTTAGTATTAGATAACAGGACAAATATACATTTGGACTCGATCATGGTTGGCATACATAGACTTGTCTATCGACTCAGCTGTGTATTTGTTCAAAATATATCACCAAACTGTACAGACCACGCTTAAATAACCTAATACTGGTAAAATAAAGAAGATACAACAAAAACTGTACAGTGGACATAGGTACGGGTAACTGATGTAAAACAACTGAAAAGTAATGCTGTGTGTGTATATGATATAGATGCAGACACTGGGTTCAGATCTGCGAGAGGGTGATGTGATCCTCTCCAACCACCCCCAGGCTGGTGGAAGTCACCTTCCTGATCTCACAGTCATAACACGTGTATGTATGTGTTATATAAATTAAGCTGCATGTATGCATCTATAAATACACCTGTATATATGTGTTATATAAATTAAGCTCCATGTATGCATCTATGAATACACCTGTATGTATGTGTTTTATAAATTAAGCTGCATCTATAAATATACATGTATGTATGTGTTACATAAATTGAGCTGCATGTATGCATCTATAAATGCACCTGTATATATGTGTTATATTAATTAAGCTGCATGTATGCATCTATAAATACACCTGCATGTATATGTTATATAAATTAAGCTGCATGAATGCATCTATAAATACACCTGTATATATTTTTAATATAAATTAAGCTGCATGTATGCATCTATAAATACACTTGCATGTAGTTGTTATATAAATTAAGCTGATCTATAAGATGCATGTATGCATTTATAAATACACCTGTATGTATGTGTTATATAAATTCAGCTGCATTCATGCATCTATAAATATACCTGTGTGTATGCATATCAAAATATCAAATAAAGGTATGGTTATCAGCAGAAATTGTTACCAACATGATTTAAAAAATACTAATCCCATAATTATCGTCTGTGTTCTCATTATGTTTACATAAAAATCAGATTATTTTCTTATGTATAAAAAATTGGAAGCTAAATGTATGTCAATGTGAAAATGGACGCAAGTTTATATGTGTTCTCTTGTTAGATGTCATATCTAACAATGCTAAAACTTAAGTGTTGTTATTGTTCATAATTTACTTTGTATGTACAATATAATTATGAGCATCTATTCTGATAAGAAGGGCAAAATTTTTCAGGTATTCTACCCTGGTCAGCCCAGACCAGTGTTCAATGTCGGGGCCATCATGCAGATATATGGGGCATAACTCCAGGCTCGATGCCTCCACATTCGCGGTACTTGCATGAGGAGGGAGCTGTGTTCAAATCATTCCAGCTGTAGATGCAGCGGTGTTTTAGGAAGGAGGTACTGTACAACACTACTCTGTCATTTACATTGTCATTCTGGTCTTCAGTTTTAATAGTGAACTGGGCTGAAAAGTGTAAAACAATAAATATTTCAAGCTTGAAAGTAGTTTATGTGCAGAAAACAAATGTTGCTAGTGAACCGTCAAAGTGCATAGGTCCGCTATTTATAGAATGTTTGGAATATGTAGCTGATTTAATATGTTATTATTAAATTAACATAGTATCTAGTTTTGTAAGCAACAAAACCTAAACTTAGTTGATGTCATGTGCTGGAGATAATTGTTTTGATACATATCAATAATTGCTTGTCTTTAAGACGATATGGTATATGCAAATATTTGCCTGTCAGTATCATTGCATAATTGCAATAAACAGGTGTTAAACAAGCTTTGAATGATCCATCACAGTACCCTGGCTCCAGTGTCCTTGCCTGTATAATTGCATTCTAATTGTAATAAACAGGTGTTACACAAGCTTTGAATGAGCTGTAAAAGTACCCTGGCAGCAGTGGCACGAGGAATCTCCATGACAACCTGAGTGACCTCAAGGCGCAGGTTGCAGCCAATCAGAAGGGTATACGTCTTATCAAGGGACTGATTGATGAATATAGGCTGGACGTGGTGCATGCTTATATGGCACACATACAGGTCTGCCTCATGTTGTGTTTAGTTTTGTACCCTTAATAGGGAAAGATCCAGAGCAAAATAGCAGGGCACCCTGCTCCTTTTTGGTTCACCCCTGCTTCTCCTTATGGGCTGGTCAACACAGAAGTGTTGAATATCTTTTGAAATTCAGTATATTCAATAGACTATGCTTAACAACCATAATTGCAAGCATTAGACTCATATCAACCCTGGATTCACTAAATTACTAGATAATGTGAGCGAACTGGCCCGATTTTCCACCCTGCTCCTTCTTAGCAGTACCGTGTAACTTTTTTGCTCCTAGATCTTTCCCTACCTTAATGACAAGCTTGGTCGTAATTCATATCATACTGTGAAGTCTGTGATACATTTGCCTGATAGAAATTGTGTTTCAAAGTTGTTGTTTTAATTTGTTAGTTATAATATATATATACACGAATTCAGGTAATCTGTCTTATGTCAGTATAATTTTTAATCATCTTGTCATACAGTATTGTGTATTAAAAAAAATCAGATCATATTTCGTTTTGAAAAAAGCTTTATATACAAATGAGCTTAATACTTTTGAAGTTACTTACAATCATGGAATCTTGATACAATGTAGGACAATGCAGAGCTTGCTGTGAGGGACATGCTCCGGGAGATAGCCTGTAAGACACAGGCCCGCACCGGCACTACGTGTCTCTATGCTGAAGAGTATATGGACAATGGCGCACAGATTGCGCTTAAGGTGGAAATCAACAACGACGAAGTAAGCCACTTGTTCTGTGACTTTCATTTATCAACAAGATTTTTTGTACAACGTTAGATGTGAATGAAATATTGACCGATTTTCACTTTACGAACAATGGAGAATTTTTGGGTGTTTAGCTTGTTTTCATGTATATTTAACTTTAGGGCACAGCTGTGTGTGATTTCTCTGGATCATCTTATGAAGTGTATGGAAACCTGAATGCACCAAGGGCAGTCACTCTGTCAGCACTTATCTACTGCCTTAGGTGTATGCTTGGGCATGATGTCCCCTTAAACCAGGCACGTTATATCAAACTGGTCGCAGTGGTTACTTACCCTAGCAGTTTACAGTAACTGCTACCATCACAAGTAAAATCCTTCCTGATCTGGAAGGTTTTCGTTTTTGTAATTTTTACTTGTTTAATGCAATTCATATGATTTTCTACCTTAATGAACTAATTATGTATCATTTACAATCAGATATAAAAAAAGAAAAAAAAGAAAAAGTTATTAAAATTTTTATTTATAATTTATAACTAGAAGATTTAATCGATCATCATCACATGGTTTTGGATGATGGCAGGGATTTGATTTGAGTTATGCTCGGAACCAGTGACATCAAATCTCTGTGCAGATGTGATGTTCTATTGTACCTGGCAATTTTTAAATTACTTTTGGTTTCTAATACTATCGGAAAAAAATATTATTTTTAAATGACTTTTTTTCTAGTTTAAAATCTTGGATTAATAATGTTTATTTCTCACTGGTTAATATAGAATTGAAGGTTTTACATGAAAGAAATGCTGATAAAATGTCATGCCTTGCAAACTTTATTACATGCTGCATATTGCATAAACATAATTATCGTATTTTTTGTTCTAGAATTCCATAATAATGGTGCAAAAAACAATAAGTAGCAATTTTCTGTATGACTTATTTTAATTCCTTTCTGAAACATGTTAAACTGCTGCATTTGTTCAAGAAGACAGAACATAAAATATTTTATATGTGGACCCAAATCGAAAGTTGCTGATTAATACATGTCTGTTGTTTTGTAAGAAGATTCCACTTTCATGCCAATGTATGATATAAGAACTATAGCTTGCAAAATAATTTCTTTAAAACATGTTGTAAAAATAATACATGAGTACTTAAAAATTTGGTTAATGTTATTGAAAGTGTTATTAATAATATGGAACTTAATGAAATTCAGTTAAGGTTCCCTTGTTGCATAAACATTTTTTTAAATAATGAATAACTACTTAATAAATTGCTACATATGTTACTGAAAGTGTTATTGTGAATATGAAATTCACCGAGTGTCAGTTAAATGTCCCTTTTTGCAGAAAGTTAAACAAAGTATCTTAATCTTAAAGCCATTTATTTGAGGTTCATTTTGTCAAAAGCCTGAGGTTTTTGAGACACTTTCGAGTATGTTTCCTGGGTTGAGCCAGTACTTAGTGTCATTTTAGAAAGATCGCTCAAATGCTTTTTAGTAGAGATTGAACTCACAACCGCCCGATTGCATTACATTACGCCACAATGACGGACTAAAGTCTTACTGCTGCTATGGAACGCATCGAAAGATCAGTTGGAGTTCCCTTTGTGGAGAAACTTACACAAAGTATATTCGCCAAGTAGGGATGTTTGAAGCCAGTCAAGGTGATCATTCCGGCCGGCAGCATGCTTGACCCCTCAGAGAATGCAGTTGTTGTCGGGGGCAACGATCTCACCTCATAGAAGATTGTAGATGTGATCTTGAAGGCGTTTGATGTTTGTGCCGCATCCCAGGTATGAATGCAGATTAGTTTGCTGCCATTGGCTTCATCAACTTTGTGTTATTGAATTAAAGCTTAGTTTGCTATAATATGATTAAATGGCCTCCTCTGAGTTTGTGATACTTTACTTAAACTGTATTCTTTGCTTTTATTGTCCTCTATATTGATTATTTTCTTACCAAATTTCAAACCTCTTCGTATTATATGTTCGCACATGTACTACCTGTTTTTCGATTTGATTTCACAAACTTGGAAGTTGAGTTTATTGTCGTTAATTTTTTACAATATTTATCTTTTAATGCGAAAGATTTATAACTTACATAATTAAGAGGAAAGGCAATGTTAAATGAATTGATTTTAATTGAATTAGTCATGCACATATACATTATTTAATGGTAAGAGTCTCACAATTTGGTTTTCAGATGTTCTATATATTTACATATAGTTTCGGGTTCTGATTAATTAAAGTATTATTAATTAGATTATTGTTTGTTTTTCAGGGTTGTATGAACAACATTACATTTGGCGACTCAGAATTTGGACATTATGAAACTGTAGCTGGAGGAGCAGGGACTGTATAAAAAATATTGTGTCCTTTCTATAGCCTATTATTTGTATAAAATACTTATTTTTCTGGCCAGTATATCTACCAGCCTAACATTTAATTCTGGTTATTGAGTCAGCTTTTTAAAGTACATAATTTGAGGTTGTTGAGATTTTTTGTATTTTCTTTTTATAAATTGCTTGTCGTTTATGCATTGACTGAAATATTATGAGGTTATAATTAGCATTGAAGTGGTGTTGTAAGTTATAAAATTCATATGTAAGTTAATTCATTCCCATAATTCCAAGATTATGTGAAGGTGAAATGCAACAGGGATTTCATTATCTTGTATATTTCTTTATTTTTATATTTTCTATTAAGATTATGTGCAAATCATTATGACTCGTACATTGACAAGTTATGCTGTCTATTAATATTATTTATATGAATTGATTTTGCATTTGCAATAATTGACTCGTTGTTTGGCGTTGGCTCTCGTCCAGGATCCAAGCTGGGATGGTAGAAGTGGAGTGCACACCCATATGACCAATACAAGGATAACTGACCCAGAAATACTGGAAAGGAAGTAATAACCACTACCAAGTTTTCCAGTGAATAACAGGCCATAAATGAATCTGGGCGGTTTGCCAAGAAGTAATGTATTGCATAAAAATTGTTTCTTTCAAAATTATTGTTGCAGCAACATTAAGAGAACATTTTGTTATTGCTGAAGTCTGTTTTTTTTCAGTGGAGGATGAGATGTGAAAAGAACATGAAAACAAATTATTATAAGAACTTTTCAGTAAATAACAGGCCATAATTGAATGTGAGGTGTCTGACAATAAATGCATATATTAATGCATATTGTTTCCTTTGATATTCTGGTCGCAGTTATGTAAACTTCTTACTGAAACCAATTAGAATCTATTTTAGTGGAAACTATTGGGAATGAGTAATTAAAATAACCGACAATTGAACATTTAAAAAACTTATGTAACTATCAGCAATTTATTTTTAGTTAGCACACAATTTTGATTTAAAATGTGTGTTTTTGAATTGTGCTAATTTTTTATTGATGCAGGGCTTGTAGGAAATCTTAGATCTTCCTCAGAATTTTGTAGACTTTGTTTAATGATTTAAGAGTTTCTGCATTAGTTGGACAATACATTATTTTACTGAAAGTTAAATGTAGATAATTGGTCATTTTGCGGACATTATTGCATAGTTTTGTTTACCAATGAATGTTTTCTGCTATATATTATGTGTTTTTTAGTGACAAACATGCCATATCAATGTAGACCTATATGCAGTAGGTAACATAACCCTGCAGATATGAATTCTCAGTCACGCATGTACAGGTACCCAGTGGTATTGAAGAGGTTCATCTCAACCCAGGCACAGGGGATAGGGGCCAGCATCCAGGAGGGGATGGTTTGATCAGAGAATACCTCTGGAGAAAGTCTCTCAATCTGTCTGTACTCACTGATCGCAGGGTGTTTGCACCGTATGGTCTCCATGGTGAGTTGTTTGCTACATGTTTTTACATTTAAAATCAGTGTTGTGTTTATGAAAATACAATAACAAAATGTATGCTATATTCAGCTTTAATTAACTATAACAAATATGAACACAATATGAAAGTGAGTTGCTGTTATACATCAATAACGTGAATAACAAATAAAATAGCAATTTTGTTAATGAAAATACAATAGCAAAATGTATGATATATTCATATAAACATAATGCGAAAAAGATGAAATAGCAATTTTATGTTATTGCAAATACAATAATGAGTGGTAAATGTATTTCACATTCACCAATAATTTGTACAATATTAACATATAAACAGAAAATGAAATCTTTTAGTGAAAACCATTCTGCCAATGAAGATACAATTACTGTTGATGCTTCTTTTCAAGAATTAACAACATATACATGTACAATGTGCATTTGCCAAGTAAGGAAATTGAAGTTCTTATTGAATTCTTAGCAAAAAAGGGTTTCAAACAGTGGGATAATCGGGCGACCAAATTTAAATTTAAATTTTCTTTTTGTTTTTGACAACAACAACAACAACAACAACTATTATAACAATTATAATAAAGGCATTAATTACAATGCAGGTGGTTGCCATGGCAAGAAGACCAGAATCTGATGATCTACAAAGATGGCAGAATCTTCCATGTTGGAGGAAAGACATCCATTGACTGCCATGCAGGGGTTTGTTCTCAACATAAGAATAAATATCTTAGTGACTAACACATATATAGGGAAAGATCTAGGATCTAACAAGGTGCAGGGTGCTTCCAAAAAGGAGCAGGGGGAATACTGGATAAGTTTGTTGGCATTTTCTAATAATTAGCTTTGTTTTAAAGAGTCTAATGCTTCTGATTAAGCTTTTTTAGCATTGTCTATTCAATTGTAGTTGTATATTTGCAAAAAATAGTTATTACATCATCACGACCATTATGTCAATAATAATCATATTTAAATATATTCTTTTGGGGTACTAAATGTTTGCAGGGATATGTATAATTTGTACACGTGAACTATGTGTAGAATGATTTTTGTGCAAAGAATGCATTCTATGCCAACCTGTAAAACTGTCCGAACCCCCATAACTTAGTCTGGTTGTCTGCAGAATCTGTCAGTGACAACATTGTGCAATCATTCTGGAACATTTAAGCATTTATAAGTAATGCTCTTTCATACAAAGAGTACATCTACAACAATATGCTTTGTGTGAAACATGTGGTTCTTATTTATACAAACTCAGCATCAAGCAATTCAGGTGATCAAGACAGGTACTTTTTATGCGTGATTACACCATTATTATGGATTGTATGCGCCCGTAAAATGACTTGTGCCATTGACTTAAGAAAATAGGCATTTGATGAATGAAATGCTGGATGTATAGCAGACGTCATCGTGTATAATTTCATGTCCGTGATTCTGGCATATTTGTTACATTGACACTAATGCTTTAGTATTTGTACATTCTTTTGCTATTGATCTGTGATTTAACACAACCGTAATTTTTACATATCCGTCACAATTGAGAATCATCTACTTATACAATAAGACCTTTGAAATGTTCCCAATCCACACATAACCTTGATCTAATTTGGACTAAGAAATGGGCTATCCAGCACCAACCGGGGGCATGAGTGTTTTTCAAACACAGAATCTTGTTGTATATCAATTAATAATAAATTAAGAACACTTAACAGCGAACGAGGCGTAGGAGCAGCAAAGTAATTATCTAGAAAACTCTCTTGACAGTTAATGTTCTATATCAAAGGCATAATCAGGAAACGCATTTTTGTAAGAAAAAAACTGACAGCAACAAATAGATTGTTCCGTCTTATAATTAGATGTAATTCTAATAAAAGGATTACTGTTATTTTTATACTACCATTTTAATAGTACCTAAAATCTAGTTGTTTATTTTGATGTAAAGCAAAAAACCATGTTATTCTCTATAAGTATAAAGGACGCCTGTTTATTGTTAATCTGAATTCGAATACATGATTAAGAATATATGAACAGATAGGCGACACATCCGACTCGCGGATTTCTAGTTTATTATTTCTTCAGATATCAATTCTTTATGACGAACAAGTAACTGTAAGTTTGCAAGTCTGTAGAATAAATAAATGCACGAAAACATTTCAAATTCTGAAATGCATATTGTAGCGTTTTATTGAATCGTATTGAATGTTGAGTGGGTTTTGAATATCGTTTGTAACCGTTCTATAAATTGTGACAATTTCCATTTCCGTATTGACTGTCAGAATACATTACGTAAACCTCTAAGATTTCGGACACTTAAAAATAATTAAAAAATAATGTCCGAAAAATGAGAAACATAAAACTATTTCAAAATCAGTTTGAGTGTTCGAATATATAGAGACACAATGACAATATTGCAACTACTTTCGTGAAGGTCTGTCAAGACAACAAACGACAAAATAAAATCAACGGATTTTGGTAAATAAATACCACCTTCAACAGTGGTTGAAAATACAGAGTCATTTATAATGGGTTATAAAATGGCTGTTTCACAAATAATTATTTTGGATAAAAAGAGGGTGTCCGAAAATTCAGAGTGTCTGTAAGTGTAGACCAATTACGGAATATAGGTTGTTTGCTATGCTTTAGGACGTGTTTCTCCTACAAACACCAGGGGGTGGAGCATATGGAACACCAGCAGAAGATGCGCTGATCACCAACCACACTTCTGACTACGTGGGTCACGTGTCTGGCCTTGATACGGAGGAACCAGAGCGAAAGAGGATGAAGTTCGAGGGCACCAGTCTGTCAAAAGTGGGAACCGGAAGTGTGTTTGAATAATAGCGGAATCAGGAATCTGTTTGATTTAGCTTGTGTAGCAGTGTGGAAAATTGTTATTTGAAATCATGGAAAAGTAATTTTGTATCTTTTCGGATATGAGCTCTCGATACTTTAAATGAGGCTTCCTCCTCCAAATAAGTTTTAGTAAAGTCCGATGTGTGTATTGTTTGTTCGAACGTGTCCATCGAGGTTTACCTACTCAAACCAACACTTTTATACTCTATTAAAGTAGTAAACACGACAACCGGAATGTTAACTAATTTCTATAAATGCACAGATGGATGGCAAATGCGAAAATGGTTATTTTACACATTTCATGGACAATTACACAGATAATTTGGGATTTTAAAAATACTACATAAATATTGGGGCATTACGTATACATATACATATAAGTTTTGTATTAATATATATCTATTAAGTATTAATTATTAAGTTTTCTTTTGTATTAATTTTGTGGGTTGTGTGAGTCTGTTTCTCCCATAATCTGTAAGAATATTTTAGACTGTTAATAAAATTGCGTGTTTGTTGTATTTATACAGATACTCGTTTAAATCATATATTTTGTGTTGCAGCGTGTACCGTGTAACTATTGTGTTAGAGACTTGTATAGTGTATTGCTATAATAAGTTTATGATATACCCGGTAAACAAGACCACCAATATGGTATTTGCTATTGTAAGTCCATGATAATGACTAGTCCACCATTATGGTATTAGATGTAACATACACAATGTGTGTTTTTGTCGTTGCAAGTATGCAGAAATAGTATACAATGTAAAATTAAACAGAGACTCGCTAATTTGTATTTTATTCGTCCATTCTGTGTTATAATATGCGAAATAAAAGTAATAGTATGCCCCGTACATGTTACCCTACTTATATCTGTGTTATCCAATGAAATAAATGTTCTTTACGTACACGCGCACGTGTAAGAATTCGAGCACTGGACTGATGTTTGTCTGTTCATTCCGAATGTAAATATTTATGTGGTGGCCTATCACATATGATCGCATTAAACAGAAGATGTCCCGCATATGCACGCCATGCTGCCAGTTGACATGCCAGCTTGAGCGTAATTTGCAAGCTTTATTGTATTGCCCTATCCATTGCATGCACGTTGTTTCTAATATGAAATCCGTGTTTTCTCTCCGCTGTCAATTTTGTGAGCTACATTGAACATTGAATATATTTTCGTGGTTTTATATAAAATATTGTTAAGACGTATAATTGAGCACACTATTTATATATTTTGCTGATTAGTTTCTTTATTTTCGGACCATTTCGGAAAATACGAAGGACAAACAAACATTGCACATTGCTGGATGTAGTAATACATAAAATGATATAATAATATTCAATGTAGGAGTCAATACAATTGGCGTTGTCGATGTATTTCGTAGCTTTTTAACATGTTGAAGTTTTGAGCCATATGGACTGATCTCTTAACGGGTATCTGGCATTTATAAAAAATAATGAACACTCTAACACATGTCTTGCAATGCTTACGTTGGGATATTGCATGAACATGGACCTGCTAATTGAAGTGTGTGTTTCACTGAAACAGATGTCAGGAGTGGCTTCTTAAAAATGCTTCATATGAAATCGCGAATGTGGTAAGGAAAAATCATGTTTGCGATTAGTAAAAACAGCAAAATCATCCGATATCGTGTCTACCAACGTAGTTCCGTAATGCTGTCTTAAATAAGACGTACACATTGCCAAGCTGCGTTGTCCGTATTGTTCATATGATTTTTTTTTACGTCATTGCAACAAGTATTTACATATTTAAAATCGCTATACTGTGCAGTATTCGCAAACAAATAAGTGACCCATGCTAGACAAACGATAATACAACATTTAATTACAACGCTTTGGCAATGTGATGGAAACATCTTATTGGCAAGCTTGTTTTTTCAGATAACAAATCAGTTAGGATTATTCATCCCCAAGTTCTTGAAATTGTAGATATTCTTTGTTAATAATATGTTAAAAACAAATCTATCTTGAAATGTGCTTTATGGAATAAATCAAGAATATGCATTTTGACATCATATTTCAATAGTTCTCATTTGTTAAATGGGACGTTATTTGGTTTTTGTCATTGAACACAAATTATTGAGTTCTATGAACAGCCGATTTTACCACATAATGAACTAAAATACACCATATATATACGTAAATTTACGTTATAGAGGCAATAACGCCATTATTTCAGTTTATTCTACTTTTACATTTTACAACGCTTAATCATAGTGTCTCAGCTGGAATAATCCAAATACCGCCTTTCTCTGTGGACTTGGTTTTCAACTTCTCGTTCCGCTAATAATAGTAAAGTCTACGTATACTTCGGCAGTCCCGAGAGGTTCTTGTATTTAGATTCGGTTAATGATGCGGCTGCGCCATTTGTCTGCGTTCAAAGCGAACAAATAACAGATTTCTGCATATATACAACACATTTCCACCGCTTATAGGTCGGGTTGAAAGACAAGCCAACTAATTACGTAATTTTGGAGCAGAATATTGTTAAAATGACACTCGCACCAGTGATGATGAATTATACGAACTTGTCATGAATTATACGAACATTATTGTATGTCATCGGCTACAACTGCCACATGTGCCTGCGATAATTATGTTGACGATGGAAGACTAGTATATGCGTAAGTTTTAACTACGTCCCAATGCATGCGTTCAGAAAAATAATCGGCAATAAACGATCTATATTTTTTAACGCATTGATCGTTTCGAAAATAGTTAACACCATATCTGAGATAAACCAGAATTGTCTTCAATTTACGTATATCCCATTGACAAACCTTCCACGGTTAAGAGTACATAAGCATTTATTTTGCGTCATGTTCGAGACACTTGTACTCTGGGTACTCTAGGTCTCCCTCACCAGCCTACGGGTTTATTATTACTCCCAACCACGACAAGTGTGAATGCGATTATTTTGATAACAAACACATGCGTTCTGATTTAAAATCTGAGCTTTGTTAGCAAATTAATGTTTCTGTTTTCGTATTTTTCGACTTGCAGGATAAAAAATGTTTCACATGTATTTGGAACTAGTTGTTTCTTTTCTGGATGTCTGGTGTTTATCAGCAATAATTGCAACACTTAAATGTATATTTTATGCTTGCTCTGAAATATTAAAATTTTACGATATTTATTTTTCCCTTTTTGTATTTAGTCATACTTATTTTGGCTATTAAGTGAAGAAGGAATTTAGCTTTTATTTTATTTGTGCCTAATTGTAAAATAACATGTACTTAATTTCTGCAATTTCTTGGCCATGATGGTAATACCATTCGATTTATGAAATATCTTGTCCGATAACATCCACATCTTGTACATCATAACATTGACATGGAAATAATACATCATTTTCACAATTTGTTCTTTAGCATCAGATACAAATTCGTGTCAGCTCTTTTACATAACCTATATCTATATATTCGATTTGAGTGTTTTTACTATGTGGATTTTTATGTAACGAAATAGGTTAACATGGTTTTCTACTTTTTAATCAAGGCAAATCGATAGTAGAATTAATGGTATTTTATGAAGTGATGATTAACATATTAACATAAAAAAGTGTCGACGACAAACCCAGCCACTCATGTGACAGTTTCGTGTACCAACTGTTAGAGCCTCGCTTTTTGACCATATGGTAATAGCTTGTTGTCAAGAAAACGTTGTTTTGCTGTATTTTAACCAAAAGCTGCAGCTTTGCTTTAAATAATGCACACATCTTTCAATAACTCGCTAAGTGTTCTCATTTTAGAATTGGTGTTATTTATCAATTTAATATATGTCTACTGTGTGGTTAGAATTAGGGTTGCATAGGTTATAATGAGTGTAATTGATTATTAGGGCCCCGCAATTTTTTTGCGGGTGCTCTATAGTAATCACCCTGTCTGTCCGTCAGTCCACATTGTTCACGTTTTTCTTTTATAACTTCAAAGCCGTTTCAGCTATTAATTTGAAACTTCATGGGTAGATAGATCTCATTAAGGAGAAGTGCAGTGCACAAGAACCACTACTCTGCACGTCATGGTTCTGGAGTTATTGCCCATTGTTAATTTTTCATACTTCGTTTTTGCCTGGTGCATAACTCTTAGACTATAAGAGGTATTAAATTGAAACTTCATAGGTGGATATATCTCACTGAGGACAAGTACAATTCACAAGAACCGTTACTCTGCACTTCATAATTCTGGAGTTATTGCCCTTTGTTTATTTTTCATTTTCAGACAGAGTCAACTCTTGGTTTCAGCTCTCTAACTTGAGAACGAATTGAAATATTTTAATGAAACTTCATCCATAGATACGTTATATCGAGACCTGGCTTGGGATTACATAGGGGGTGGATGGGGTTACTGTCAAGGTCACCGTTACAAAAAATAGAAAAACGGTTTCCGCTCAATTACTCGAGAACGAATTGAGCTATTGTAATTCAACTTCATACATAGATACCTTTTATCAAGACATCGAATGGGATTGCATAGGGGGTGGTTGGGATGAAGTTCAAGGTCACCGTTACTAAAAATAGAATAATGGTTTTCTGAGTCTCAATTACTCAATAACAGATCGAGCTATTGTAATAAATATTTAGGGAAAATTCCTTGTTTGGAATAATTTTATAATAATTCAAAAGTGCCATTTCTTGGTTAACTGGATTTTACCGTTTCGTCTATCACCAACACCACTTACTACAACACTTGGATATTTACACAGCTGTTACTTATGACCGTTCCCAATCCAACCATATCACCCAACTTCACTTTGACCTTGACCGTGACCTTATTTTGGACTAAGAAATGAGCTATCGAAACCAACCGGGGGCATGTGTGTTTATCAAACACAGAATCTTGTTTTGGTTTATTGTCACCGAAAAATTGCCATTTTATTACGATTTTTGTAAGTGTCGGGTTAAAAGTGCTGTTCAGTTTAGTATGATCTACATTGGTATGCTTTGGGAGTGAAAATAAAACTTGCATGTTCAACTCAAGCATGATCTTGATATAAGGTATCTATGTATGAAGTTGCATAGCTCGATTCGTTCTCGAGTAATTGAGCAAAACTGTTTCTCTATTTTTTGGCTACGGTGACCTTGACCACACCCACCCCATATGCAATCCCATAAAAGGTATAAATGTATAAAGTTTCATTAACATATATCAATTCGTTTTCGAGTTAGAGAGCGAAAACCAAAAGTTGACCACGCCCGCCCGGACATACCCCAATCTAATAACCTAAATTTTTCTTCCACCCGTACCTTCAAACATGCTATCATTCGGGGCCCGCTGCCACTCCTGTGATAAAGCTCTAGTTTCTATTTCTTTCCGTGATGCCTCAAACATGTTTGTACATTTTTGTCCAGTTGTATAATTTAGTCTCAATGCGAGGGCCATGAAAACAATCTTAAACGCTTGCACTTTTATATCGCGATGTTTAGAAAACTGATTCATCATGATTTGACAGATTATCCGTTGCGAGAGGAGTGCACACATGGTGTTTCATGCACAGGTTTATTTGTATTATTGGTTTAGTCTCTATGTTGAATCTTGATTTTGATTCAATACTTGTGTAAGGCCCAGATAAGGCGCCTGAACGCGTTTATTACATACACACATTCGGAAGAAACGCAGAGAAAAATAAAATTTAAGTGTACATATACGCAGAGACATTAAAATTTGGGTGTACATTAACGAACGATACTTCTCGTGGTAGCGTACATTTTCGTGTCTGGAAGACAGAAGATGTGAGTTTTAATAGGTCTGCCTACCTGAATGTGCACATGGTTCAGTCGTTGGGCTAGCAATCAAAGTCTTCAACTGATCGGAATTCTTACTTGTAACATTATTGTATTCAAATGGTGTTGCTTTCCGCATAATGTAAAGTTTGTTGGATGTAAATTAACCACCAATTATCCTTTATAAGCTGTACATGTACCACCATAAATTCAGGAGAGTGTACATTTACCCCCAACTTTTCAGGAGAACGCGAACAAATAGTTTTTGTCAGATTATTATATAACTGAAACTGACAACAAAAATACATAACACCAACAACATGACATGATAAATTTTGTTAAAAACATTATTGGTATAGTTAAATTCCTATTCAAATATACTTACATGATATCATTAGCTTGCAAATTGGCTTACAGGTTTAATGATACTTTTTACCAAAACAATATAAGGAACTTTATTAGGAATAGAAGTAGTTGTTGTCTCTTTGTTTACAATATTTAGATTAAAATCACATATGGCACTGGGTTTATTTTAATATTATTTCGCGGAAAGTGTATTTTATGATCACATAATGTTCACACTGGCTGAAAAATATTGTATAAGGATCATAAAGTTAGGCAAAATAATACCAAGATTTCAAAGCAGACGAGGTCATATCAAAATCGGCCTTCAATTTCCGCAGATGGGCTGATGACAGATACAGCTGGAAAGTTAACTGAAATGATGAAGTATTAACTCATCACGTGTTGATAACGGCCTCTGCTGATAGCGAAGGTATATATGATTAGTTTATATCATTAGTGTCTTGTAAAATCGGTGCAGTTTAGTTCTCTCGATATCTTGTTATATATTATATATATATATTATTGACATGCACCATTGTTCAACTAGATCCCAACAGTACAATTTTAATGTTCCTAAAAGTTACGATAAAGCTAACACGACATTCTTCCGTGTAGCTATTAATGACTGGAATTCACTGCGAGATTACGTTAAAAGAATAAATAAAAAATATATATTTAAAGCAGCTGTTAAGAATCATCTTAAACTTTGCAACAAATGACTGAATTGTACGCTGTGATGTACATGTACTTTTATGTTTATGTAAAAATATGCTATTGCTATTGCCTAGGTTAAACTGAACACTGTTTACAGAATATGCTATAGTAACATAAGGATTTATGAAACTTCCAATTTCCGAAATCTTAAATATGTTTATGTTACTTTTGTTAAAATAAGTAAGTATTGTTATCCAAGGACCCCATCGGAAATAAGCTTTCAAGCTTTCATTGGCCATCCTATGTTACTACACACTATGATTAACTTCCATTTATTTATTCGCATTAATTGATTCCAACAAATGTTATCTTGCCTCGTAATAAATGTTCCACTAGGATATTCAAATGTAGTTGAGTAAATTTAAGTGCTATTGCTTTTGATTTAAGTTTTAAGAATCACTCTTAGTTATACCATTGTTTCTATAACTGAATTTGTCATGTGTTGTAAACTTGAGTGTTTTAACCTGAATAAATCTATCAATCTATATTTGAATGTAAGAAAATTGGAAACAAATCCACATCACATAAAAAGTAAAGTAAATACAAATGTGTATATCCAGACGGTATTTAACGTTTAACTTAATTGTTTAAATTACACAATAAACGTACAAAGACCAAAAAAACTGACGTGATTTTTTGGCAACCATGTGCAGTTTATTTCCCGATTAATTATATGTTCGTGTTAACTTTGTCCTTTATTTCATAACAGTCCAAGCAATGTATAGTCTTAAATACTAAGGTGCAAAACTTTATTTTGTCTACTAATGACGAAAGTCATTATGGAATTTCAAAATACATGAAACGCTAAATAACATATTACCAGCAAAATAATTTACTGCACGTGGTTGCAATACTGCCTTTGATGTCTAGAAGGCGTTCCCGTCTTCGTTAGCGACGTCGTTTATTGGCGCTAATGATTCTAAGAAAACGGATGAATTTAATTACAAGTGAACGTGTTATGAAACCACTTTCTCACAGAAGAGCTTTTCTTTCAAACAGGTGCCAATTCCACTTTGATATTCACATGCTTGACTGACTGACTGACTACAGTCGACTACAGTTCTCTTTGCAAATGGGCTCAAATACATTTTAATGTGTTATCGAAGTTATAATCAAGCAATTATATCATCATCACAGAAAGTCAATATAAGTTTGCAGAAATTTACCAAGATATTGAATACTTTGGTGGTATGATATGTAGAATTTACGACTCCCCCCCGACCCGTTCCTTTTATCAGTTCAGAGATGCGTTGCATGGTTACATTGGTTTGTTCGGGACACATATATTTGCAATGGATGGATGAGCTGAAAACTAATTCATACTAGTATGGTAAATCGAACGTTGATGAAATATGAATGGCGCCTGACTTGTGTCTGACATTCGTGTTTAACAGTTTTGTTATTTATATTATCCTATTTGTTAAAGTTCTTACTGTAACTTCCTATTTAATGTGACAAAGGTCAACTATCCATTTTAGTTTTTTGCATAATTTTTGTTAATCTAATGTTACGTTTTTGCGATATTCTCTGAATGTATTAATGAAGATCAATTTATCTATGTTGAACTATTCTACATTTAATGACTCATGGTTGAAGTAATTCAATAGAATCAGAAAAATTTCGAAGGCATGCACCTATTTAACACTTATTATTAACAACAATTATTTTTGTCAACTTTAAACTTTTCAAATGTTCACAAATGCGAAAGAGAACGATTTATATTTTTTTTTTAAATCAGTTTCGTCTGAATTCGACGTCAGCAAATAACGTCATTTTGTTTTCAGCACGGGATATTAGCTTAACAATAATTTTGTACTGAGACAACTTACATTGCTCAAAATCTACACAAATGATGATAAGAAAGCATACACCTACGCCATTTATTCCCTTAATTGAAGAAAACAGTATTATAGTTTCGATATTAAATCAATAAAAAATATATTCTAATAGAGTGCTCCGGGTCACGTTTCTATGGTTGCAATATCATAAAAATATTGCTCTTAAACACTCATAAAGTAGTCTTTTTCATAAATACATTTTGATGATATGTAGTTGTATCATATGTGCAGTTTTCAAATATTTAGGATTCTTAATATAAAACTTGTAGACAATGTCCATGAATGTATCATAGAACCTTCGTACTTTCTGATTGCTTCTGGTTCCGAAATATTATAATTATTGCCCTTGTACTGTAAAGGAAACTAGTAAATAACTTATCTACAAAATTCATTTGTTAACAGTTTTGTTTTGTTATTTTCGATTAAACAATTTATGTTAGAAATAAACAAACACAATATCCTTGTTCGTCTCTCTTATCATTTATAATTATCATTGCCAACTGGGATAATGTTTCTGGAACTCTTTTATTTGCTTACAACCACCGGATATAAATAAATCGTATTACCTGTAAACGAAAATAATAACTGTAGCTGTTATCTGTTAACATAACATGCTGCTGGAACATGTGAAAGATGCACACTTATTATAATTATTATAACGTCATTTAAGTTTTTCAACAAAAACTGTTTCTTTTGATAGGTTATTAAAAGCTATGCGTGGCAAAATGTTCCGAGCTAATTTGAAACGTTGAACGTTTATACTGATTTCTTTCTTGACTGAACTATTTATTGAACAAGCTGTTAGGTACATTTATGATTAATTTTATGTCCTACGTATATATGTATATAACATATACGTATACTTTTCAAAGATGAAACAGAAATAGTGCATGTAATACACATGTGAAAAGAAACAAGCAGCACATGCATGATAAATAAAATAATACACTACATATATATACTTACGTTATTTAATATGGATATTCAAATGGTTAGCGAGCTCATATATCGGGTGAACGGAAACCTAGAATTATTAACAACCATCAGTATTGCCATTTTTCTCTACATCAAAGTGTTGGCAATGAGCCGCGAATAACTCGTGTTTAGATAAGAGCATCAGCAGCGAAATTCATATTACAACATCAGGCGAATAAACATATTCGTATGAAATGATATAGGTAAATAGTGACATGGCATATTTTCGGCTTCAATAGAGGTTTGGAATCGCAATCCAGTAGCACATTGCCTAATATTTCTTTATAAACGACGCATCTTTGGCAGCTGAATCCTCTATTAATATTTGCCAACAGGTGATATTAAAACACACGTTATAATAGAACTGAAGAGCCTGTCTGTTTGTTATCAAAGTTGTCACCGCAATTTAAAGCAAACCTATGTGCGAATTAATTGCCAGTGCACATGCTTTGATGCATAGTAATCTAAAAGCAATTGGAGATATATCATTGCACTTGGTTCTGTATTTGAATTTATGATTTGTTACTCAACTGTAATAATCAAATTAGTAAAGATTCATATGATTATGGAAAAGTACATTAGCTCCATAAGTAGATCAACAAAATTGGTATGCTCTTTTCAATGAACCCATGGAGATGATAAAGCGAATATGGCTAATGTTTTTATTTGTAATCTGCTTCTGCAAAGCATTATAATTGCAAGAACCTGTTTGGAGCACTGTATAATTAATCTTAAAACCATCTAATGTCTGATTTGTTCTAGCACACGTGACGTATAAATTTTGCAACAACTTGTAAACGTTGGTATATGATATAACATTTATGTTTACAAGCCTGTATGGCTAATGTCGTTGCAACCATTAAAAATAATTCGCAGATAAAAATGTATTACGCCGTGTTAATACAATTGTGTTGGGTGAGATATTGTGCCAACACATAAAATAAAATCAACACAGAAAGGATGACTTTTTTAGTTTTTCAGTTGTTAAGTTCTATTAGTTCGATTTCTACACGAGTACGGTGTTAGAAAATAAATTAAAACAAACACGTTTTCAATGGACGTATGTACCAGTCCAATTGAGTGTCATACTTATGATTTGTAATATTAATATCTAATACCACCAAATGCCTTTCTTACTGCTTCTCCGCTGTCATTCTGATATCAATACAGAACAACAAGTAATAATTCACTGATATATTTATTTGACACAGGAATGCAAGGTTATTGGTCTCATCACAAGGTTGATTAGTACAATCCAACACTGAAAGCTAGTATGTCGCACCACTGGATTTTTTGGTTGTTTATTATTTTTCGAACGTTTCAGCCGGAGAAAACCATGTTATTTGTTTGCGTTATTGCGTGGTTCATTTTTTTAATCGGTCGGTGATTCTAAAATACAGAAATGGCAATATATCAGTTTACAAAAATGATAAACTTTGAATCAAACAAGCATCCAACAATTCTAAAGCCTTGCGCCGTTTATTTTCCAAATTAATGCTTTAAAGTAGTATTTTGATCATACTACTTTTTAGTAATTTCAAAGATAACCTAAAAGCAGGAAGACACATAGACAAGAATCAACGCAATCTTGTTTTCATGTACTGCTTCCGAAATTATACAATATAAGTTTAATTCTTAATAGTTGTCGACTTATTCTTTATATTAATGGTTAAAAAAAGACGCGCATTTCTAAAATTGCGCAGAAAAATTTGGAAGGTCAACGTTAATTAACAAACAGCCTTTAATTACTGCACTAAAACAGCTTCTGCTTCTACCCATGTAATAAACATACGAGTGACTTTAAGACACAAATTTTCAACACAAACAAGATAAAACAACAAGACATACACAAAAATAATACAATACGAAGAAAAAAAGAACGCCAGTCGGGGATGCATCCATGCTGCCGCCACAAAGCGTAATCAAAGCGTTAAACCAGAGATGCATCCGGACCTAATTGATTGCATAAATCACATCAACGAGTCAATTATAGTGTCGGGGTATGCGTCTGGTGCAGACTGCATTTAACGAGAATTGTAAGCAACATCGTGCATAAGCGATGACGAAATATCAAACCGCCTACAAGGAAATGTATACTGAACTATTAAATGAGTATGAAAGTGTTACGCGTATTAGCCTCAATATTAAAATAGTATATTAATGATATAACGCTCTTAGTACAATCAGAAGTGTCAATGATACATGTTAAACGCATTATTAAAAATGAATGCTACATTATTTTCTTTTTATCATATTTATGTCTTTTATACCAATTACTAACTATTGTTTGCTACACTTTAGTTTACGCAGCATACAATATACTATGACAAATAAAGTGGTATTACTGATATACAAACAATAACGGACAGTGGCCAGAAATAATCATTCCAGAAAACATTTCCCGCGGCAATAAACAATGTAATTATTTATCCTATACACCCTCATTGTAACTCCACGGTTTCTGTCTTAACGTAGTAATTCATTGTCCAGTAAGTAACGTCAGTCTGAAATAACGTGGGCGATACTCATTGTCGCTCTGTCTTCATAAAGACAACAAGGGTACTTTTACCTTGGAGGCAACGGGCTATAGAACCTTTGCCGTTCAGGTCTCTGTTTCTTTGGGTGTAAGTTCCGAGCAAGTGTTGAAAAACGCAGATCACACAACTGATGGTTCGTGTATTTGCTTCACTTATCTTTAAAACCTGACAAAACGAGCAAGTGTTGAAAAACGCAGATCACACAAATGATGGTTCGTGTATTTGCTTCACTTATCTTTAAAACGTGACAAAATTGTGTTTATATATTAATATTGTTTAAAGTGAATAGAAAAACACCTCGTAAAATATTTTTTAAATTCGGACAAAATACCATATAATGTAGTAAATCTACAAAAACTTTGCTGTATTTTGTACTATAAAGAGCAGTATACTTCATTTGAATTTTGGGTACTGTCGAATAAAAAAAAACAACTTCATCAACTAATTTTAAGCGATTTTGCATTTAAAATAGCGACATGATAAAGATAGCTACACAAACTCATCATTCAAAAATCTTTAAAAGTTATTTCAAAATACGAGTTATCGGTGTAACGGTACATACATACCCACCCAATAAACGCACTTACCTCCTTCAAAACATTTCAGACAAGTAACGTATCGTACAACGTCACATTAAATTACGTTTTATTTGAGTTGATTTTTCGTTCTGTGTCTTATCTTGGCATCTTATAATTCATGTAACTTGTTATCGAACATCAAACAGGTCGTGTCGAATTGGAATCGTGGGCTGTTATTAGCAAAATCAAGAGATAATCACAATTTATGAAAATAAACATAAGATATATTTGATAAGATTAGGATCAAATCTGTAACATTTATTCTTGACATTCCACCGGATGAACTGTTGTATATTTATTATTATATTTAGACGTGTATGTTCATGTATTTCTGTAAACACCTTACGACGTAATAATCAATACTGCAAACTAAAGCAGCTCTGCTGAATTTGTTCCCCAGTGTTATCATTACATTGCTACCCTTACATGTACTATAAGACTATCAAGATATATCTTTTTGATGTTTTCCTATAATTATTACTACTACTATTTACTGCATATGTTTGCAACCATTCAAACACCTCGTTTTTTTTTTATACGAATACACTTAATCAACTTTTGTTTCAAAAATGAAGAAGATGGGACCACAACCGAATACAGTAAAATTCTCTCCCGAACACCTGTTCAAGGAATGTTATCAATCATAATATCAGACAGAAATCATATTATGCAGTAATATTTTTTCTTTCATTGCGCATGTGAGATTATTGCCAAGTCTTCGAATATTAAAATAGATATACATCTTCTTTATATAAATGTGCGTGTGTATCTGGTATTTAAGGACTCCAAATCTCATTATAAATCCCTTAATGAAAATTATGACAATGATGATCACACATTTTTATTATTTGTGGCTGCATCTTACACATAACTGACTAGTGAGGTACACGCACTAAAACAGATCAGCCAAGAAAGCGTTGCCTTTATAGTATCGTTATCATTAAGATATACTACGGCCATTCAACTTACAACATTGCAATATTTTTCTCAAAATCAGTTGCTGCCGACAATTATTGTGGTTATTCTAGAGGAATTTTCTGGACAACAACAGCATTCAACACAAAATGGCATGCGATGTTTGTCTTAAAGAGGTCGCAATTAACACATTTGTTTCAGGGACAATTAATGATTCTACTTTAGAGGTTACAACTATAACTAATGACCGGAATATTGACCTTGTACATACCACCATATGGGTATCAACTTCATAAACATGTATGGGACACTTGGGAAAAACATATATTTAATTGCTGCTTTCTACCCATGAGTTATTGATGTCGAGATGCCGATTTTTTTAGTTACTTCAACATGATATATTGCTTAAAGATCACAGTTTGTATGCTACCGGAACCGTGTATCCCAAACAACTTTTATGTCTGTGTATATCTTTATTCTTAACGATTCCATTAGTATATTGTTGCTACTCGAAAAATATGTTCGAGAAAAATAAAAAGTTATATTGAGCAATTTTTCAGTGTGTCTCTTACAGAGTAGGTGAGTATGACAGGTGCAATGTAAATGAACTCTTTAATAAACTTGCAAACAGTATTCATGGATAAATCTTAACCTAAATAGACCATACAGAAACGAGATAAAGCATACAACACATTTCAATATCAAGAAAACATTATGATGAAGACACGTTACAAATCTGAAAACACCTCTGTAAAAAAGAAACACAACTTTATTATCAAAATTACCTGGAAGACATACTCATTATTAATGGACATAAAATAAAAACCAAACAATAAAAAACTCTACTTCTCATTGAATCCCTCCAAACAAGGTAAATGGTATTAACAGTCTCATAAAAAACAGAATCTTCCACAGTGAACATGAAAAGGCTAATATCCTAAAAGGGCAGTTCCAGTCTGTCTTCACTCCAAAATTTCCATTATCACTAAACTTACTCTCTTATACGAAATTACAGGACAACTCAGACATTAGAGCATAGAAACTAGATCTGCCTGCAAGTACCACATACAGTCCCCACAACAAAATGCCTCCAACATTCACCATCTGCAACTTACTAAAAAAAATGAAATGTGTTAACGGTAAACTAACTGTTATATAAGATTTGTACAGTGTTTTCCCTTCCGTGAAAATTTTTCATTTTTACATATTTTGCAGATCGTTCAATTCCTAATACAATGAAACCATAAAAAAAATGGGGGTCACCGCATTAGATTCTTTGGAAAATGCATGTAAATGACCTACCCTTGAATGCATTTTAGCAAATGTTGAGGCTGTTTTTGTTTTAGCAAAAAAATAATATAAACCATTGCTTTGTAAAAAATAACGACAGCCTATTGGTTGAAATGGGTAATTGTAAGAAAGCAATCCGTTACATAGTGATAAAAATAATATTATATTTGTCAAAAAATGCTTTTTCATCCTTTTTTAAAGAAACAATTCTTTATTTTGTAATCATATCAAAGTTTGATTTTTTAGTAAAGAAAGAAATCTGTTCCGTGAAAATTCCTGAATGTTTTTATATTTATTACATAATTATATTCTTGACAAACTGCGAAAAAATTTAAAACGGGGTAACCGTGCTTGTTTTTGAGGAAAATATGTAGTTTACATGTGCGAATTGGATATTTTTCTGTACAAAACAGGATTGAATGACAGTCATAATGTATAACAATACACTTATAAAAGTAAATATATATATATTATATATAATTATTTTAGTAACAGCAGTTGATTATGACTATGTACAAAACGTTATTACAGCGAAAACACTTTCACAATAATCGCAAGCATGTGCGCAGCTATATGCGAGTCCAATGTTCAGTCAGCGTGTTCCTACTTTCGTTTTCAGTGTATTATCAAACTTTCGCAAATAAAATCGAGTCACAAGACACTCTTACTATGATCATTGCAATTATTATGAATATATTTGATACTAGTTAGTAATTACAGTGTACACAATATTTAATAAATATTAGTATCTGTCAAAACACTTCCGATTATGAAGATTTAAATCAGCTCCACTGATGCGCGAAAAGATGCGCAGAAAAAACTACCGAAATCGTCTTTAAAATCGTATCGACGGAGGTGTTGTCAATTTTTGAATGCACAAACACTGTATAGAGCTACAGACTAAGGCAATTTCCGTAACATATTACGCAAGTGCTCATAGGAGCCTGAAAACGGTATTAACAGTATTTACGCATTCCTGATGAGCATTTCTTCGATCATATCACGTGACGTGTGACGTAATTTTATGCGGCAAGGGAAGCAATTTAACCAGAAAATTATTTCAATTGCATTTCATGTATAGTGATTCAAATCTTAGCCTTAATATTTAAGACAAATGCTACATTTTTGTCGAGAATATGTTGCAATTTTAAAAATAACACTCATTGTACGTTTTAAAAATAGAATGACCGTTAACAGCCAGCATATCGGAGATGAACCAGAAATTATTTAAATTTACGTATATCTCATTAACACACCAACCATATATATAATCGTCTCTCGTGGGTCTTGACCGAAGACTTGTACTCTGGGTATATGTAGCATCCCCCATCAGATTCAGGTTTTATTGTTACTCCTTACCACAACAAGTGTGAATGTGATTATTTTGATAACAACCATCTGCGTCCTGAATTAAAATCTTAGCTGTGTTTCCGATTTAATGTTTCTGTTTTCGTAGTATTCGACTAGCAGGATAAGAATGTTTCAGATGTCTTACGATTTTTGGAACTAGCTGTTTATTTTGTAGGTGTCTGGTTTGTTTCATAAATAATTACAACACTAGCATGTATACTTTATGATTGGTGTGAAAGACCGAATGTTTATATTCTAACTGATTGATTTGTATCAGTTATTTTATATTAGTCATGCCTATTTTTTATTAAGTGAAGGACAAATTTTGCTTTAATGTTTGTGTGTGCTTTATTATAGGATAACTTAATATCGGCATTTCTTTGACCACAATAGGAAACACCCTTTTACTGTCAGATAAAACGTCCACATCTTGAGGAGCATATTATTTGCATGGAATAAATGATAACCATTTTCACGGTTTCTTCTTTTCCATCATATACAGATTCGTGTCAGCTGTTTTAAATAACCTAAATCGAATTATCCGCTATATGAGTGTTTTTAAACTGTGTGAATTTTATGAAATGAAATAAGTCAACATGGTTTTCTACGTTTTAATAAAGGCAGCTTGATATTAGGCTTAATGCTGTTTCATGAAGTGATATGTCTGTTAACATCTTAACATGAAAAAAAAATGAATATATGAGCCAGCCATTCAAATTTTTATAAGAACTGCAAGAAGAAATAAACGACATATAAAAATGCCAATTGTTGAACAAATGTTGTTTATGAGGTTTTAATCCAAAATCGAAGACGGCTGTACCTAAAGACGTTCGCAACAAAAACAATATAATTGGTTTAATTTCTCCGTTTGCTTCATTATTTCTTTATTTTTTATTGGTTACAATATACTAATTTCAATCAATTAATATAAATCTGTGTAAGTCATTACGTTCCAGTCAATGGTTAAAAGTTCATAAAGCATTATAATTATCAAAACCCCACGTATACAATGTATTGCCAAACAAATTAGTCAAAAAGAAAGATCCATTAAATATCTTCATTCTATTTTGGCAATTGATACGTTGTTTACGTAAACACGACACACGAAAAAGGCCACACAGGTACCCTATTTAAAGTCCAATAGTTCCCAAAGAAATTCGGTGACCCATTCTTTTTATTAATGTTTTGATGTAAGTATATGTATGTGCGAACATTTTAAAAAATCTGTCGTTTGGAACAAAATATATTGATGCATAATAAATGACGTTTCAAAAGGTATTATTAATACCATTTGACCTACTTAAATGTGCAGCCAAATTCATTATTTTAACAGTAAATATAAGTAAATCGTTGTTTATTATCAAAATACACTGTATATTGCCAAATAAGACATGTGAAAACATATCAGTTGAAAGAACCATAACCTTGTTTGAAAAAAGCTCTCCTACATGTACTTAAAACATTGATAACAAAATCCAAACTGAAAAAGTTGCTTCGACAGGTACCGTATTCAAAACCTAATATTTCCGGACAAAGGCCGGTGACCCCTATTTTTTAACACTGTTTTAGTATCAGTATACAATGACATATGTATATGGAATTTTTAACAAATCCTGTCGTTTGGAACAAAAGATATTCGAATATTTGATTATTAATTGATGTTTACAAAGGAATATTCAATGCATAATCAACCTCATTAAGCGTCCATTAAAAGTCATTTGTTAAATGGTAACTATAGATAAAGGGCGTTTTATCATTAAACTGCACTTGGATATTGCCAAACGAAAGATTAAAACAAAGATGCATTTAAAAATATCCGTCCTTGTTTGCAAATGAACACTTTATATAATTGAACAGTCCTAGTCACACAAACTGAAAAAAGGGCTTCGACAGGTAGCGTATTTAAACCCCAATATTTCCGGAACAAGGCCGGTGACCCCTATTTATTAAGACGGTTTTAGTTTTAGGATACATTGACACATGTTTGTGCAAATTTTTAAGAAAATCTGTCGTTGGAAAAAAATTGGACAAAATTGTTGCGAACGTCTTTAAGGAAATGTATAAACCATACAATAATTCACATTTTTTTTTTTTTTTATAATTAGTGTCATTGAGTTCAGAATAAGTGTTACTGATTAATTCGAATTGGACAATTTATGTGTGGTGCATCAACGGTAATACATCTCGCGTTTATTTCTTGCCAGGTGTAGAATATAGACTCAACGAGAGGGCAATTAATTCAATCTTTTTCAATATACTGGCAGGATTATCGCTATAAAACGCTCATACATGTTTATATCGCCTGTTGCATGTTTAGAAAACACCCTTATCATGATGTGTCTGTTCATTCACTATGATACCAGTGCACACGTGGTGTTCCGTGGTTTTGTATTTGTATGTTTTTATTGTGCTCTTTGTTGGACTTTAGTTTGGATCAATACCATTTTTTTATATATGCCTCTTTGTTTGGACAAAAGTATGTGTTGTTTTATTTGTATAACTCATTTATTAGTTAATAACTGAAATTGAAAAACTTTTTTTTTTTACTGTAGAAAAATCAAACCTGATTAAAAACATCACTGATGTAATTAACTTTCTTGGAAAATGTACGTATAGTATAATAGAATTGGCTTATAAATAATGCGTTTTTTATTGAAGATTACTATTATTACCTTTATTTCATGTTGTGTCTGTTATACAATATTAAAGTTACAAGTGACATTTCATTGGGTTTATTTTTAAATATTGTCTCTGAATGTGTCTGTATTGTTCACATAATTTTCAAACTGACATCTTAAACCAAACACCAATAGTAAAAAACGACCACAACGGTAGGCGAAATAATACCACACTTTCAAAGCAGGCGAAGTCATATCATAAGCGTCTTTCATTTCAACGGCAGATGGACCGATGACAGATACCGCTAGAAAGTTAACTGAAATGATGAAGCACTAATTCATCACGTGCTGATAACTGCCACTGTTGATAGCGAAGGTATATATGAATAGTTTATATAATGTGTCTTGTACAAATGGTGCCATTTTCTCGGAAACTTGTTAACAGGATATTCTAAAGTATGATTGTCTGATCTTTATTTGGCCAGTCTGGCAATACAGAGGTAGACTAATTCTATGATGATTGATTAATATTTAAAATAATATACGAAAAAATAAAAAAATAAAACATATTTTCTTCACCAGCTGAAAAAGTTAGGTGAATAAACATGTAAACGAACAGAAGGTTATTAGCGGTTAAACAGAATTGTTCAAATCACACGCTAACAACTGACATTATTTATCAAACCAATGAGACCAGAGTTCGTTTTCTGAGTAATTAGTTATGTGTGTTTTTACAAGGTTCATTACGTCCACAAACAATGCCGAGAATAAAATATGATGACGTTTAAGCTTCCTTGCTTTCTAATTTGGCAACTTGGAAAAAATATGAACAAATTATAGAACATATCACCACTTAACATGGTTTAAAAAATGCTTTTGATGTCTAGAAGGTGTTACTGACTTCGTTAAGGACATCGTTTATTGGCGCAAACCGAGGAAGTTAATTACAAGTGTGCATCAGTGAATACAAACAGGTTTCAGTCCTGTTTTAAAATGCCCATGTTTGAATGAAATTCACAACACTGCACATTGGCTTATTATACATTGGCTTATTAATAATATTCTATCACCACAGTCAATGACAGGGACTTGCTAATTCAATATTTATTGCATGTGTCATATTTTGTTGGAAATTACGTATTATGAAAATCCTTTTTTCATTGATGACTTCATTCAAGAAATACATTTACTAGGCTATATAGTCTCCGTGGCCTAGTGGTTAGGGCGTTCGCCTACGGAGCGGGAGGTCGAAGGTTCGAATACTACAAAGGGCTTGTTCTGATATGGCCGGTTACCTGCTTAGCAGCTAATTAAATCAAGGGGTACCGATTGCCTTCCTCCTATGCGCCCGACATATAGGATAGGAATCGGGAGTAAAGATGTTCATCAGTAAAGGTGTCTCATAAGTCAAAACTGGCTGGCCCTTAATCTCGAGGGGTGACACTATAATAAACAAACACATTACTTTACATTTATAGTACAATTTTGGTATGAACACGCCATTTTTGCTCTTCACTTTTATCATTGCCATCTTGAATATTATTTTGAAACTTCTTTTATTAGCTTACAACCATTAGATGTGAATGCATTTTATTACCTTTCAACAGTTACTTTAAATAACAGCTGTAGCTGGTATATGTTAACATAACAGGCTGCTTGAACATGTTAAATATATACAATTATAGCTGCATTTAAGTTCCCAAACAAAAAATGTTTCTTTAAATAACAATATTAATGTGTTTTTGACCGGGTTGCATGACAAACTGTTCCGTTCTGATTTGAAACAAACGTTTAACATGTGTTCTCGTTTGTTGTTGTCAGAAATATTTATTGCACAAGCTGTTTGGGACATTTATGTACTTATTATGATTAATTGTTGGTCCGACTAAACATATACGAATACTTTTTAATTAAAGATTACCACACACAATACATGCAATACACACAAGAAAAAGAAACAACACAAACACAACAAATGCATGATAAATAGAGTAATATGATATACAAAAATACAATACTTGCGTTTACAAATGTATGTACTATATGGTTAAACTTATAATTAACGTGCTCATATATCAAGTTACAGGAAACCTAGGAAATCATTATTGTCATTTTCTCTACATCCAAGCGTTCATCGGCAATGAGCCGCAAACATTTATTGTTTAAATAAGAACATCAACAGTGAAATTCATAAATTTAAGCATCAGAAAAATAAACATATTGGTATGCAATCATATGGTAAATAGTTACATGGCATATTTTCTGAATCATTAGCAGTTTCGAATCGTAATCCGGTAGCTCGTTGCCAAAATATTTCTTTAAAATTATGAATCTTTGATAACTTATCCTCATTTAATTTTTAGTACAGGTGATATTTATTTAACACAATTTATCATAAAACTTAAGCCAGCGTCTATTTGCAAGCAGTTGCTCATTACAAGTTAACGCAAACGTAGTACGAATTAAATTGCCAATGTACACAGTTTAATGTATAATATTATAGAAACAGTTGAAGCTAGACTATTGCATTTGGTATTGTGTTATAATGTATTATTTGTTATTAAACTATGATAATGAAATTAGTGCAGTTTCGTATGATTACATAAAAGTACATGGGCTCCATTGGTGGGCCAACACATTGGTATGCTCTTTGCAATGAACCCATACAGAGGATATAGCGGATATGGCTAATTTGTGTAATCTGCTTCTGCTAAGCGCTAATTGCAAGAACCTGCTTTGTGCGATGTATCATTAATCTAAAAACCATCTAATTCCTGCTATTTTGCTATCGCAAACCCGACGTATAAATGTTGCAACAGCATGTAAACGTGGATATTTGAGATAGTATAATTATGTCTATTTTTTATTATTAAATTCATGCCTGATATGTTAAAGTTGCAGCAATAATTAAATATAAGTCTCTGATGGAGTTTAATTACTCCGTTTTAATAAAATAGTGTTGTGCTTTAATTTAGGTGACATATTGTGACAACATATGGATCAAAATTAAGCATTAAAGCATTTACCTTTTTTTTAGCTTAACAGTTCTTGAGTTCTATAAGTTCGATTTGTACACAATTACGGCGTGAGTTAGAAAAATAATAAAACATATATTATATGTTTTCGATGGGCATATGTTCCAGTCCAATTGAGTGTCATCGTAATGATTTATTAAATAAATATCTTAGTACATACTCATTGCCTTTATTACTTCTAGTATTCTGATTACTACAGAACATAAAGAACAAAAAGTAATTATACACTGCAATAGTTATGTGACGCAGGCATGCCGGGTTATTTACCTCATAACAGGGTTGATAGTACTGATAGTTGTTTAGTTGTTTATTTATTGTTTATAATATAAGAACAAAAACAATTTTCATAGTAATCTAAATATAAATGTACTTGTATAAAAACCACCAGGATATCTTATCATAGAGATTATGTTATCATACATTTAGCCCATAATAATCCACTATCACCTAACTTACCGGCATTTGTCGGAAACAGTACAATTGTCCATGGCTATTTTGCAAAAAAAGATAATCAAGAATAACAAAACTACAGTATATTTCATTGACAAAACCATGTGTTATAACTGTAAGTTCCTTTTGGTAATTATTTCGTTACATGGTTTACAATCAACTGCTGCTTATTTCTATGTTTGTTGTATTGTATAATTACAATGAATATATAATAATCATTTAGTTTTTTTTCCCATCTAGTACAAGTAACAGTTCGAATTGTAAAATATATAAATCATCACCGTCTTTGGTTTTTCATTGCTTACATATGAATACAAATATTGTAAATATGCTGTATAACCTTGTTTTAATGTTAAACGCGCCATAAATCATGTTTGTTTATTTATATTGTTTGCCCTACACCAGAACCGGGTGTGTAGATATCACAAAGCACTATACCGTTTCTAATTGGCCAGATATTAATTGATTCGATGTTCTGTTTTGCCGTTATTTCACCTTTAACTCATCATGGGTGTTGATTTCAAAAGCATATGTTTGGCATGTGTTTTATTCGCCATACACTTATAATGAATCACTCAATTAACTTTAGCACCGTAAAGCATTCAATTAGTACACCTTACTTTTATTATTTTAACTGCGTTTGATACTAGTTTAACACTGATTTTGTTTCATTTAAATATAGCAAGTAATGTTTACGATTTCAGCCATTTTCCCCCTACCTCTGATTTAAGTAGGGCAGTTGTCATTTACTGGCATGAGTATGAGAACTTAGTACTGGTAACCCGCTTAGATCAGCTAAGTTTGCCTAGGAAAAGTGTGAGTAGGTAAACTGACCGCCGTGATAGGGACTTAAGATACTGTTAAAAAAGGCAAACAATCCAAACAAACAAACAGACACAATCAGAATCTTGATCCTGAAATTTTAAATTTTGATTATGAATATATATAATTAATATTCTGAATATATTATATTACAAAATTGTATGAGCAAAAAGTAGTTCCGCACCATTATGGTGTATTGGTGTAAACCACGAACATATTCTTTTATATATTTGTATAAGGTTGTATTTAGTACTCCTTATGTATGTTTACTAAGCTTATATTTAGATTTCGACAAACTCTGTCCATCAATTGTCCATGGAGCGTTTTTTCCCGTTTTAAATAGTTGGTGTATTGCAAAATACAAAACGATCGAGGCCTGTACAGTGATGACGATTTAAAAACGTTTACAAAGACTCTTTATCTATGACATTATGTTGAATTATTGTCTTCTGTTTAAAATACATTCAATAATTATATAAAGTTTTGGAGTTCACAAGTAATCCACACACACAATGCACTGAATCTACCCAGGAAACTTACATAAGAGTCCCTCCACAGAAGAATGCTTTCGTCGCCAACAAGTTAAAACAACAAGACATTCACAACAATAAAACACCGCAAAAAGTATTGAACGCCAGTCGGGGTTGCACCCATGCTGCCGCCACAAAGCGTAATGAAAGCGTTAAACCAGAAACGCATCCGGATCTAATTGATTGCATAAAAAACATCACCGAGTCAATCATAGTGTTGGGATATGCGTCTGGTGCATACTGCATTTAACGAGCATTGTAAGTAACATCGTACTAAAACGACGAAGAATCATCAAAGGGCCAAGAGAGAAACTTGAACTGAACTATTAGGTGAGATGAAATCAAGATTGTATGAAAGTGCTACGCGTATTATCCCGAATTTTAAAATATTATGTTGATGATGATGTAACGTTTTGAGTACCATTACAAGTGTTACGGATGTATGTTAAATGTATGTGTTCGTGCAAATATCCTTAAACAATTATTTTAACATATAATGAAATTGAATATCTGTATCATTACGTACTTTAATTATTCCTATTGTCTATTAAATATTTTATCGTACTTTCCGTTTTGAAATATTAATGCTATCCATATAATTACAAAATAGTGCAACGAATTATTCGAGGTTTTACCATTTACACTTTAAGAGTATCCCTTTATTTTATCTTTTAGTGTGCGTTGTCTTTTAAGAGTAAGAAACTGAGTGTATTCGGGTTAATGGGTGATATATACCAAATATCTGCTTTTTCGCGTAGTCAGTACACATGCTTTATTACCTTTTGTACACATTTTCTTTGCAAATTTGGTTCAGCGAAAGTAAATTAAATAAACAATTTATTAGCTTATTGCAAAATATGAATGGGAATGTCAAAAGTAACTTATTTCTAACGTCTTGTGGCCCATCGCCCAACGCAGAAATAATAAGTCATAGTACAACATTGAACACTTACAACAGATAATTGTCTGCAGGATATAACTGACTTATGGTTCACAGGTATACACAAGGAAAACTTGGTAGCCAAATTGCTAGTAATTTAAGAATTCACATTTGGCTGTGGTGAAACGATGTCTGTATGTAACTATATGTACACGCGATTTCTTGCAATAACTAAATGTTGCTTTCATTTATTATGGCTATTTCTGACTGAATAAACTTCTAACCGTTTTCTGTAGTATATATTTTTTTAACACGCATGCAGTGTACATGGACAGATAATCTGATATTACTTTCATACATAAAACAACGGGCACTAGCAGAAACGATTTTTCATCAGGAAAACATTTTCAATGGTCAGAGATGTCATCACTTATCATTTACCCCTTTATTGAAACACTCGTCTTCTTACGCATATTTCTGTCTTCGGGTAGTGATTCATTGTCTAATAAACGCAGTATGAAATAATTTCGAAACCACCCATTTTCTCTTTGTCAGAATGGAGTTACCCAGGGTTCAGTTACCATGAAGTCAACATGCTAGACGTTTAGCCTTTGGGACCTCTTGCTGCCGTTGAAATGTCTTACTGAGCTACGTTGATGCAACTACTGACGGTTGTTGAATTCTTCGGGTATAAACTGTAATCTCTGGAACAATATATTATACATATATTTGTAGACCTGCTTACTGAAATTGAATACAAGAGATTGATCAAACATTGGAAGGTGTATTTGGTTGTCAATGTACACGGAATTTATTTTTTAATACATTTTTTAAAAAAGATACAAGTTCATGAAGTTAAATATTTTGTATATCAAATGACATTTCCTTTCGTGGCAAATTATTTCTATACAACAAAACATTTTAAATTATCATGTGTAATCATTAAGTGCTATATAGTTCATGGACAATTTAGACGCATCCCATACGAAAAAACAGGGTAACAATAGACTATAACAAACAACTAATCCTATACTGTATATCGTTAGTATATAATTAGTAAATAAATGACATACAAACGAGGTTAATACTATACTAACAAACTACTAATACTATACTGTTATCAAACTACTAACAATATACTGCATATCGTTAGTATATAATTAGTAAAAAAAATGACATGCAAATGAAGTTAATACTATAGTAACAAACTACTTATACTATACTGTTATTAAACTACTAACAAGATACTCTTTCAGAATGCTATACCAATAATGTACTAATCCTATACTAACAATGAAGTGTATATAGTATACTGCCAGCATACTAATAGAATACTAACAGTATACCATCAACTGTATACTAACAGTATACTTTCAATTGTATACTAAGCATATACTATAAAGAATTCCAAGAAGACAATTAAGCTATTGATATTGCCCAAAACTCACAAAAATAATATGATCAGGTTGACCTTACACAATTCTTTGTTTAAAATTACCCGACCCAGAATTTTGTTGGGGGGTAGGTAGGTAGGGATTTTTTTTGTAATACACTCATAGTGTACATTGAGGGGTTTTGATAAAAAAAAAGACTCATGATAGACCGAAAAAAAGTTGAGTCGCTTGAATTTTGTGAGTAGGTCTGGTAACTCCAAACAAAAACCTTTTAACGGTCATGCAGCCTAACCAGTGTGTAAATTTCGGATCTTATAAATAGAATATTATAGAATATAAAAGAATAATATTAATATCCAGTCATTCCAATTTCTGGCATATTAATCACTATATATTGGTTTATCAAATAAAGCTTATAACAAAACTAAGTAAGACTTCATTGTTGTTAGTCAAGTGTACACAATGAAATTAAAATACAACATGTAAATAATTAAATTAATATAATGCAAACATAAATAACAATCAGTGATTTATTTCTAGCCAATTTGGGGCCGAAATAGGGCCCATTTACAAAGCAAAAAGTACCCGTTTTAACTTTTTTTTTTAAATCCAAAGTACACAATTGCTAGCAAGTTTACGTTTAACTTTTTGTCTGCTTTATTTTTATTACATGCAAAAAATTTCTACAAGACTGATTAAGGAATTTATAATATGTTCAAATTCAATTACAATTGTGTAATTTAACCATTGTAGAATAATATCATACATAATAGGTGCAACTACTACACGTCATTCAAAGATCAGCTATCAGTGGCGTTCAAGATGGCGTCGGAGAGACAACTCGAATCGCTATCAAAACGTATGTTATATTTGGACGCTAAAATTCATGCTAAAACAACTAAAAATGAAACATCTACAACAACTAGTGAACTACTAACCTCTAGGGGTGTTGCAATATACCGGTATATTGGTTTATTGCAATATTTGCTTCTGCGATAAAATATTGCAATAATGAATATCCATACCGATCTATTGCATTATTTATGTTGTCATTACAGTTTTGTGCTTTTCTTGTTATCATTACCTTGATTACAATACTTTTGACTAAATTAAAACATGCTTACTTCCAGGGATACACAGTTAAAAGCCAGTATCATTTTGTAAAGTTGTTAGTTTTGTAGGGGTGACGGTCAAAGCCAGACCATTATAGACTGTACTGGCGAACAAGAATATTACATCGATGTTTGGTATACATGTTTCTCTTAAAATGTTTATGCTTAAACATTTTTAAACCTGTTACATTGTTTCCAGTTAAATTAAAAAGTGAAGTACATACATACTTTATGCACAAAACAAATTTACATCATGAATAGAGTACCTGTACATGTAAAAAATCACTCTGTATGTAATATAAACAATTACAATGAACAGCTATGACAGGCGGCTTGAGAGTGTTTATCATAATTGTTTTGCTTTTCTATATGCTGTTCATATATTGCTATTGTTGCGCCTGTCATCAACATCGGTGAAAATAAAAACTTAAAAAAAAACATCCTATATAATATTGCGCTGTTCATAGTGATTTTTATCAATTTTAAGCTCTTTCAATACATACATACAAAGGTCGCAATATATTGCAATAAATATTGTGATAAATTAAAAACAATATTGCAATATATCTCAATATGGATTTCTAATATTGTGACACCCCTACTAACCTCTAAATCCATGTCTGCCTTATGATGAATTTATTCTCAAGAATATAAAGACTGAAAAAGTCCCAGCTTGAATGTTCTTAAAAAATGTTTAGCAACTGTCCATCCATACATCCTTCCACGTCCCGACTTCCAATTATACTTTTTTTTCTAATTAAATATTAAATATAGCGACTCAAAACTACAACCGATGAAAGTTTAGCCTTAGATTTAAACACTTTTGTTCAAGCAAATGTGTTCCATCCAGAGTTACAAGTTTACATGACAATGCTAAAGGTTTAACGTTTCAGTAAGAAATGTCCAGAGTTCTGCTGTATAAGTACAGATGTTTAACTTCATAGCAGTTTCTTAAAGTTTAAGGTAATCCATCCATCATTAGCAATACTAAGATTGCCAATGACAGTACTTTTTTCACTAATAGTAGCCTAAGGCTATTCTAAATACATATGTCTTTTAACAATTTACCATGGCATTTTAGAAAAATTCATCTTTTTCTATCTTTTTGTGTTTATAAAATCCATATATTGTGCAGAGCTTTATGTTTTTAAATAGTCAAGTATATGTATTTTAAATAAAATGCAACACAAATTTGCAAATGACTATGAACAAATATTTTTTTTTACTTGCGTCTTTCAGTTCCAGTCCTCAAAACATGACAAACTTATAAGATCAAAATTTCCCCTATAAAGATTGGTGTAAACTCACCATATAGAAAGGTTGGACTACCATAATTGTTACATATATTTTAGAAGTAATCTATATGGTATTAGAAAACAACAAAATAAAAAAAGTTTACCACATATTTATTTCAGGCCATGTACTTTTCTATGTGCACCCCCTACTTTATGAGACCTAATTTACCTACATGGAATTTCACAAAAGTGTGTCCATTTCTCGTTTGTCTTCATATAGGTCCATTTAAATGCTTTCAATCAATTTCAAGTAATGCCTGTATATGTATATTTTGAAAAATAAACATAATGAAGGATATCAAAGCTTTTTTGTATAAATTGAAGCTCAAAATGTCTCATCATCCATGCAGTTTTTTCAACGAAAATAGGTTAAAATTAGTAATTACATCATGATCTTATACAGCAAAACCACTTCTATTTGAAAAAAAGAAATTAACACTTTCCAATGACAATACAATTCTAATAAATGCAAAAACTGCAAAACTGATCTTTTGATTGCTCTAATACATTAACATGCATTTCTTTATAAGAAGTGTTTGCCCTGCAAACCTATTCCCCAGTTCAGTAAGCTTGAGAGTGCTAATCTTGAAAATTATCAAAATATGAAAATAAATATGTACATGAATATCCTGTAATAATCTACAGAAAACGAGAAACAGATCGGTCAAATTGCACATGAATATGCTATAATTATTTCATCGACTGATCTGTTACAGGGGTCTCCGTTTTCTAATTGACGATATGGTATTGGATTTATAACCTCTCCTACCTTGGACAAAGTCTGACAAACACCATTGACAGTAAACAAATGTTTTTTATAAGACATGTCCATCAAACATTTAAGTCCTAGCTTGGGAATAACAGTTTTTAATGTTCTTTTCGCACTATCGGATGGAAGTATTGGATGAGTTGCATGAGTTGGAGTGTCGCTGGGGGCTTCGTAGCTGGCTTCATCTTCGGAATCAGACGATAGCCTATCTGGCATCCACTATATACTACTGGGACAACAGCTGTCTGAAAGATTTATAATTCAATAATGCAAAATAGTTATCATTATCGAATTAAAAATATTCTTCATATTTGTATATATTACTGTACCATATAAAACATAAATGTCTAAACTAGAACTCCGCGAGTCGGATGTGTTGCCTGACGCCGGATAGCTTACGTGAATCCAAATGAAGAAGCACTTAAGGTTAATGCTCAATTTTTTTTAAACAGATGTATTGAGATCTTCAAAAGCACTGCACTCTGGCTAATTAAAAAGAAAAACTTACTAAAACCAAAAATGCGACACAAAAATAAGTATGAAAATTTACAAAGGGCAATAACTCCGAAAGTATGAGGTGCAGAGTAACGGTTCTTGTTCACTGCACTTCTCCTCAATGAGATCTATCTACCTGTGAAGTTTCAAGTAGTTTCAAGTTAATAGCTTTCATAGTCTTAAGAGTTATGCTCCGGACAAAATTTAAGTATAAAAATAAACAAAGGGTAATTACTCCAAAAGTATGTGATGCAGATTAACGGTTCTTGCGCACTGCACTTCTCCTCAATGAGATCTATCTACCTATGAAGTTTCAAGTTGATAGCTTTCATAGTCTTAGAGTAATGCTCCGGTCAAAAATTAAGTATGAAAATAAAGAAAGGGCAATAACTCCAAAAGTATGAGGTGCAGAGTAACCGTTCTTGTGCACTGCACTTCCCCTCAAGGAGAACTATTTACCTATGAAGTTTCATGTTGATAGCTTTAATAGCCTAAGAGTTATGCTCCGGACAAGCGAAAGGGGCCGCCGCCGCCGACACCGCCGCCAACAAACGAAACACCTATATGGCGCTTTTACAGGCGACACAAAAACTGTCCCGTTTTGACAGTTGTAATATTCTTTTACAATAATAAATATAGAAAAGTTACATGTTCTCTGACAAATCAGTATGCTTGAGTAAGTCTTTAGGATACTTTACATTTTCAGTAAGTAAATTACAATTTTATTCTTAAACGTCTATAAAAATATATCTGTGTATAGTCCGCACAGGCTAATCCGGGACAACAACTTTTCGCCTACAGCAAATTTATGGTTAGACGAGACTATACATCGAAACAGAAAATACCATAACAGCGGAAAGTGTCGTCCCGGATAAGCATGCGCGAACTGCACAAGCTAATCCAGGACGACACTGTACGCACACGCATTAAGCCCGGATTTCCCACGACACGCCTCATATAAACATTGTATTCTACATACATTTTGAAAGCCATCGCTCTGAAAAAGAAATCAACGAAGAAATCACACACTTATCAAACATAACAAACACACACTTATCAAACAGAAACACATACTACATTCACAACAGATACACTGTACATTGAAATTACTATTGATATTTCATTTGAGATTACTGATTTCATGTAATGTCACATTTCTTAGTGCAAATATAACTCCTTTTGAGCAAATCATTTTCTGTGATTTGTTTGAGATATTAAAACCAGCTTATATTTAAGCCTGATTGTGACAAAAGCTGTTGATTTGTTAAACTCTAAAACTCATTAGAACATGAGAAATCATAAAGACATCTAGACTTTCAGCTGTTCCACCCTTTAGACAATGCCTACTAGTATTATGGCTAAAAAGAAATTTATTTATTTATATTGTAACTTACTGCATTTCCATTGAAAACGATGCATCTGCTGCACATAGCAACAACTTTCAGATGCTTTCCAGCATGGCGTTTCATCACCTTCTGTAAAGTATATTAAATACACGTACTGACATTACAATAATTGTGGGTACTTTTTGTGCATGTATGTACTGTCCCCATGAAGAGATAGAACATATGGGCAGTCAGTGCTATGGATTTTAGTGTCATTGTTCCAATTTATAAAACTCAGGAATTATGTGTGCTATCCGGGCTTGTTAGCTCAGTTGGTAGATCACCCGAATTGCAAGCAAGGGATGTTTGGTAAGATTTTCAGAGGTACAGGATGAAGCGTACCATTGCCGTAGCGTACTAGTGCCAAAGCTTACCAATTGAGGATACCGGCCTCATATTTGTTTTGAATTTGTGACATCAGTATTATAAAATGTACTTGAGATTGTATGGTATTCCATTAAACAATAACATGAAATGAATGACACTTTGTGAAAAAGTGTTTAATTGTTATTTGAGATTTTAAAATTTAAAATACATTTTATTTTTATATAACCAATAAGCATTAGGCTTATTGAGACACTCTCGAGTCCGTTTCCTGGGTAGAACAAGTACTTAGTGTCTTTGGGGGAGATCTTGAGAATGCTCACAGGGGATCGAACCAGGACCTCCCGATCGCTCAGCGGACACTTATCCACTACGCCACCGCGACCTCGCCAAACAAATAATTTTTAACTTAAAAGCCAAGCATTTAATTACTTACCGGTACCAATTTTCGTGTTCACCACAAAGCTGGGGATTCCTTAACTTTCTTTTTCACATGAGCTTTTCCATATGGCACAATATTCACCGTGGCATATTATACATGGCTACACTAAACACACAAATATCCCCCAATTCCATGCTGCAATTCACCAACTACATTGTTGTAAGTAAGTGGTACAGGGTGTAGTCCACAATGCTTACACGGTTGAAAGTTGTTCAACAAAACACTACACACCACAATTCGACGACCCTCCTGCCAACTGTTTCGTTTGACATGTTTGCCAAGTTTAATATAAGTAGTAATTAGGACTTTGGCAATCTGAACCCTTACATTATGCCCTTAAACATAGTTGTGGTCGATACGATTCGAAGTCCTAACTTAACAGCATTGCTTTGGTTTCGAAAATTGAAATCTTCCAAGTCTGTGTCAACAGCGAAGCCATTTTCCTTCACCGGAAGTAATCTCTAAACAAAATGTACCTAATCTAAAATTGCTATTTTCTTAAATAAAGCACACGGAAATTCTAAATATACGTATATACATATGTTTTAGTATTTAAGAAATCTATTTTACCATTATTTATATCTTTTGCACGAATATTATTTCCTAGCTCGTTTTGGTGTAATGTTTATATTACGCAGTTAGCCGAACGTTTTCGGCATAGTTCGGCACTACCGAATAGTGGTGAGTTTACACGGAAATTGACGATCTAATGATGGATTGAGAACCTTAAAAAAGAACAAAAAATTCGAGGACATGAGCCGAAATTTAATCTGTCAGTTTTGCCATAAAGAACTAAATCAAGGAAAACTCACTAACCGTCTATGCTCTGAAATAATCATAGATCGTGTTAAGAAATAAATCCGTACAATGTTTAACAAAACAACAGCACCGAAAATGTTAATTTCTCCACGTTTATTTTCTCTGCTAAACAATTCAAGCTTTTCGAAAAATCGAGAAATTAAGGTAGAAAGCCCCTAATGGGACTTTTTTCAGACCTTGATTTTCTTACTATATTTGATTATTAAATCTATTATGAGACTTAACTGTGAAATATAAACAAAATCTAACCACACGTGTGACAAAAATGCGATTTTTGTTATAACCCCTCATTTTTCTACTTCAACCTAAAATGTTGATGGGGTACACTTACACAAATGACTGACATATTGTCAAAATGTATTTTATTTATTCCTGAATAGCTTTAATTTATACGTTAAAGATGTGTCTTATGAAAAGGTATAACAAGCATAAGTACTAAAGTTGACCAACAATACTTATGACATTAAATTTGGCTAAGCATATGGTAAAAAACTACAGATTTCATTACATTAAAAATACGCCTAACACCAATTTTTGTATTTTTTAAAACTTTTATTTCATAGTATGTCAAAATCAGTAATACCAAAATATAATATAACCTTACATGAGAGGAAAAAGGTATAAATTGACATAGGTTCACCACAAAAATCTCAAGGTATAACATTTGGAGTGAAGCAACCCTATGTTATAAAAAAATGAAAATTATGAAAATAAGACAAGTAAAAAAGCAAATATTTTCCTTCTATGTTAAAATATTTTTTTCTCTTCAAATTATAATCTAATAGCGGTATCGATATTAAATGAATTATTGTTGCATTAATGTTAAAGGAATAGTGTTTTGTGTAAACATTTTAAATACAAATGTACCTAGCTGAGGTTCACATGTTCTTGGTTACCAAATTCAGAAAAATAATAAACATTTTTTATAAGTGTGTGTTTCAAAAAATTCAATTTACATTTTTATTACATTGGGTTAACAAAAGCTTAAAAAAAACTGGCAAATATTTGTGATAACTTCATCAAGACTCTTTTTGGAGCTTGTGACTATTGGTAAAATTTCACAGTTTTGGGGTAAAAAGGTGTCCCTTAGACCATTCTCATCATTTCGCCGATACATAATTTTCATATGCTTTTTACAGCGGTAGATCTCGTCAAAATTCCTCAGTGGAACAGGTCCAAGTTTACACAATGAACAATATTTTAAATTATCCAACAGAACGACAAACTCGATCATCCGACGTCCCGCTCTCCACCCCTCTCGACTGACTATTTTTTCAAGTTTTTGGTGTGAATGAATGTCATTTCACAGCACGGAGCACGTATCTCCTTCACGCAAGATATGTTTTTATATACGAATAATTATGTTCAATAATACTAATACGCCTTGGACGTTTATTTATAACTATTTTAACTGTAGTGTAATGAAATGCACCAGACATATCGCGAAAATGTCATGATTAAATGTAAACAGAAATTCCCAACAATGACGTCATCTGAAGGTATTTCCCATGCCAGAGTACCTTGTTTTTCCTCAAACTACATTTTTACTTTCATCTTTGAACACAAATAAGCATTAATTTCACACATTTAATTGAAAATGACTCAACATTCGAGAAGTAATGTTTATTTTTGTTTCGGATCAGATCGATTAGATTTACGGTTAGTGGCGAATGGGCCGAAGTTAACCGATATTTCTCGAGTATTTCCGACGTCATTAGGATCTTTCTACCTGAATGACGTTATATCTAATATGACGTAACGAATCTACACCGAGAGCGATGATTTTTTACTAACGCGACTAGCCAGATTTGTTTCTTTCGGCTCGGTTTTGCGATTGAAGTCTCGATTTCCTAAACGAAATATCATAAACTATACATTAAAATATACAACAAGAAAATCCATACAAGCTGATATAAGTTTGAATGGTATATATGTTATGTTGTTAATAGAACTGCGGATTTTCGCTCAAACAACATGTAGATTTGCGTTTAAATTGCAATATTTGGTATATCCCAACAAATGAAAAGAAACAAATGTTATAGTTATATGCGCTTTGAGTTTTGGTTAATCTGTTGAAAATCTCACTCAAATTGGCCCATTGGTTGCAGAGAAACTTGAGTTAAACCGCTTGCGATGAAACACAGTTTTTATATAAACGTTGCTTTAACTTGTAGGATGAGAAATATTAAATGACGTCATGAATTTTTGCACCGATGACATAGGTTCAAATTCTTTGCGATTTATGAAAATTGTGTTTCTTGCGATATTGTTTTTGGCCCGTATCATTGAAATGTTGTAAAAAAACAACAGGATTACAAGAAAATGATACTTAGATCTACTGCAGGATACTAAAACAATCATGTATCTTATAGCTATTAACACGGCCTAAAAGTTTGAGGCTTGTATTTGGAACAGTCTCAGAAGAATATACATTTCGTAAACTAATTTAACCACATTTAGTTTAAAATGCGTTGAATTAACAAAATACAGCGGTTTGTAAAAATTAAATTTAACCTGCCACTTTGAATTGTAGTAGTTGCTTTCATTCCATAATATTTGCATTTCTTTAAAGATATTTAACAATATTTAAATTTCAGTTCTTGTCTTTAAGATAAAGGTTGCATGATTGATATGTGAATCATTGGTGTAAATTAAGAAGGCATCAAAAAATAATGAAGTGATAGCAATTATCAACAAATGATAAATTGTACAGGAAGACAAGGAAAATACGGTCGCAAACATGAAACATATTGCACGTAGAAATATATTTTAGCCCCATTGGTATGCAGAACATATTGCATGATATTTGCAAAATCTTTGATAAATAGCAAACAACTTATTTATATTTGCAATGCTATACTAAGGCGTCAAAATATGTTTGTTCCAAGTAACCCGACCAACCAGAAAATTGCCGTGACCCTAGACCATTTTGTTGAGCTCGTCGGAATTTTGTTTTCTTTTTGGTCATATTTTCTTTAAAATACTTTTTTTGTTTTGTTTTGGTTATAAGCATTTTCTTGTGGTTAATTTTTTCAGCCGAAACTGAGGATCTAGCATATACACCATATTAACTCCATATTGAAGATAGACACTTCAAGTTGATCATTTTCTTACACACAAAAAAGTATACCGATCTACCGACCCTATTTATTCGGCCATGTTACCTGACACAAACATATTTTTGACGCATAACGTTCACCACTCATACACAGAGTTCAATGGTATACTAATTACACACTTATAAATGCTATTATAAATAGGTTAAATACGTTAAGTTCAATGTTATACTAAGAACAAACTGGTGCATAGTTCTCAAAGCGGACAAAGTACAATGCTATACTAACAACGCATGGATGGACAGTTTCGAAGTTCAATGATATACTAATGACGAACTGCAGGTGAGAATATAGTTTAATGCTATACTATAGATGGACTCGGGTCAAGTACTCATCTTAACGCAATTACTGCTCAAATGGTATACTTTTTATTGCTATACTAACTCTATACAGCAATTGTGTACTGAACAGTATAGAATTCGTGCATTGTTGGTATATCGTTAGTAGTTTGTTTCATTTCTTTTTCGTATGGGATAGTCAAGAAATTTCATAAAATGATTTTAAAGTGACTTTTACATTTTATTAAACAAACAGGATAAAAATAGATACAACAACTCACCATACTTAAATCTTTAAAAACGATTGCAAAACTTTTTTTTCTTTTCGCATGGTATAGCAATTGGCACCCAATAAACCCATTAATCTCCTTCAAAACATTTCAAACGAGTAACGTATCACGCAACGTCACCTTCAATTATGTTTCATTTGTGTTGTTTTTTCGTTCTGTGTTTTATCTTAGCATAATATTCGGCATCTTATAATTCATATAACTCGTTATCTTACATCAAACAGGTCGTGTCGACTTGGAATCACGGGGTGTTGTGAATAAAACCAAGAGATAATCACAATTTATGAAAATAAACGTAAGATATATTTGATTAGACGATTCAAAATATTTGATTAAAACGGTACAATTTATATTTTATTTCCCACCAGATGAACTGTTGTAGAGTTGTTGTTTTTAATTATCTTTAGTTTATATATTAATGAAGTTATGTTAACACCTTCGCGATGTAATAATCAATATTTCAAACTCAAGCAGCTCCGCTAAAACTGTTGCCTGGTTTCATCACTACATTGCAATCCTTACATGTACATAAGGCAAACTAGCTGTCAAGATACGTGTTTTTAATGTGTTGTGTTCTATACTGATTACTACTATGATATACTGCATATGTTTGTAACCATTCCAGTAACTGATTCGTTCTTTGTACGATACACTTAATCAACTTTTGTTTCAAAAATAAAGAAGATGGGACCACAAGGTTCCGATAATATTTTAATTCTCACCAAAACAACTGTTCAAAGAATGTTATCAGTCATTATATCATATAGAATCATATTATGCAGTAATATTTGCTTATTTCAGTGCGCATGCTATATTTATTGCCAGGGTTTTAACTATTTAAATAGATATATATCTTCTTGATACGTATGTGTATCTGTGTCTTGTATTGTAGGACTCAAAATCTTATAAACGATTGCCCAATTATTAAAATGATGGTCCCGAAATATTTGTGTCTGCACCTTGAACACATTTCTACAAGTGAGGTTCGCGTTGTCAAACCGGACAGCCAGGAAAGCTACGTAATCAAAAATATATATTACGGCCATGCAACTTTTGTTTGTGAAAGTCAGTTGATGACGACAATATTGGTTATCCTAGTGTCATTTTCTGGACATCAATAGCATACAACAGAAAGTGGCTTGAGATGAGTGTCTTAAGAGGTGGCAATTAACCAATGTGTTTTTCATTGACAATTAATGGTTCTGTGTAAGAGGTTTCAACTCTAACTATTGACCGAAATATTGAACTTGTAAATAACGCCATATGGATATCATATATACATATGTGACACTTAGGAATAACACTAATATAATTGCTGCTTGCTATACATGAGTTATTGATGTCGAGATGCCGACACGTTTTTATTGACTTCATTGAGTTATTGCTTGAAGGTTACATTGACGTTGACTCTTCCCAAGTATTATGTTATCATCCTGTTGTGTATAATGGTGACATCTGGACATATATCATCTGGGTTTTACAGATGTACTTCAGAATTATCGTCGCAGGTAATTTATAAAATGTGTAGTAGAAAATCATGCGTAGAACATAACAAGCACTATTTGTGCGTGTTTATGCAACAAGAACACGCACGTGAATGCAGAATGGCTTTGCCTTCATACTTATTAAAAAAACTGCCTGTTTCCTACTTGAAAATGTTTGCTTGAACAATGCGACTAATTCAGGTGTATTTTACGTCGCTTATACTTGTTAATCGTCCGAAACCTTACTTTCAGGTCAGTAAAACACATCTGGTTGCAAATTTAAAGCAAATAACTTGAAACCTTTTTGGAAAATAAAAGAAACCTCTTTAAGCATTTTGAGTAATTCTCATTTAGTCACGATGTTTCAAAAGTTGTATGTTGCAGACATGCAGATAATGCATAAATATACGATCCAACCAGTAGAAAATGATGGGAAAGGCTCCCTTGCAACAGCGATTGATTATTATTTGCGAGCTTGTATACGTTTTATTGGAACGAACGTAGGTTAGAATACAACAAGAATTGGAATCGTTCATCCTGGCAATTAAACGGACGAACAAGTAAATAATTTCGGCTAACATATACAATGTTGTTAGCCCATAGCGTTTCAGTTCGATTATTTTTTCAATTTTCCAGTTGATTAGTTCTAAGTGCTCCATGTAATATTTTGTGCTCCACGCAAAACCTTATCAGACAATATGACATGTCGAAATTACCTAAGAGTGCCTGATGAAAACTGTTCAACGCATCGGGCATTTTCTTTCGGCAGTTCGACTCAGTGAGATGATATATGTATTATTTATTTAACGAGCAGCAACATTGATGTGATATTACAAATTATGGTGTCTAACAGCTGAATTAGAGGTTTCCCATAGTCTGCCATAGTCGTTACACCTCATCTCATTTTACATTAATTTAGCATGGTATGTTATCGACCGAATGACCAAATTCGATACATCATGTTGTATGACTAAATTGTAAATGTGCAGGTAAACATACAAATGAAATCTCATATCTTGCAATATGTTTGATGAGACAATTTTATACAACAAACGCTTCTTGATTATTGTTTAAACCAAAGGCATTGTTATAGAAATGCTGGTGTTTAAATCTGGACACTATATCAATACTTGTTAAAGAAAAGCCATTCATTTTTTAAAAATTGAGATCGTACATTTCATGGTAAGCAAGCCCCTGTTATACTCCTATTCAACGAAATATTTTTGTGTGTAATATCTGATGCATTCATGAAGTCTTTGTGACACTTTCGGCTTTCATATATGTGAAATTGGATTTGAACATGACATATGCTTTATGTTGCATTAATGATAACTGGATGGTATATGTAATAAATATCTAGAAACACGTGGTTGAGCACGCACACAGGATAAAGCGGCAAAGGTAATGGAACTACATTTTAGATGTTTTTCGACAGCTCTGTTCGGAGGCTATGCACTATGTTTGCTGCAATGGAATGTAGATGAGAGATCAGGTCAATCTCTGCTTGCAATACTTGTTATTAGAGGCCGACCGGTGTATGTCATTCAGTCCTTATACTGTCAAATAAATATAAAACACGTAGAACCTTAAATGGAGCAATGTCAACTTAAATTGTTAAATAATTGTAACTTAAGCTTGATATAGATTTTTAAAAAATGCGTTAACTACAAATTTGCGACAAGTGAAGGTATTTAAAAATAGTTAAATTCAAAGAAAGGTTAATAGTTTTTTATGTTCACGTCCCGAGATATCTAAAACAAATAGTTTTGAAGTGTCGGAGTCAAGTTTTCTCTTTGATTAAAGTGATAGTTACTTCCGATGATCGAAATTTTCATATTCAAATCGAATGTATACATTGCACTAAAAACGACTAAAAGATGCATATACGCTTATCCCAATTAAAAATCGGTGATTAAATGGAACTTCCAACTATTTGCAATGTGTATTCTGGTGTATAAAGGGCAAGTAAACGGTACCAGTTTAATGCAACAATTCGAAATCCTTCATTAGTACAAACGTGTCTTGACAGCTTTCCTTATTTCTTTCTTCCGCGAACGTGTTGTTTTGGAAACATGTTGTTATCATTATGTGGCTCAAAGCATTGTATTATACCTGCACAACATGCATTATAAACTTTTCGTCATCTCCTGGTGATTACCAAGCAATTGTCTTTTATTTGACGGAAATATAGTTTATGTTTATTACCTACGTTTACAGAATCTGTGTAGCGTACGGCAAATGCAGATCAGTTAATTAGTTCCCTTAATACTCCCATTATAGTTCTATATAATTCCCATTACTTGGTTTTCTATTTTAATCGGATCATAGTCTTATGAAAGCACGTTTTTAATGCTTCGAAAGAATACATGTTTGTACTACATCAATGACGTTATAATACTGAGTAAAATAAAAAGATTTATTAAGCGGCTTTTATGCTTTTTTATCATTCATTTTCTTCACTGCGTTTACACAATACACAATTTACGACACAACATGTGCGTCTTAACCGGAAATTGTAAAGGTATTTAACCAATATGGATAGCATACCTGCAGTTATGTTCATAATGTTTTATTCATAAATCATATAAATATCACTTAATAGGTCTCAAATCTACACGTACATAGCTACGCTTGTCTTAAATTATAAATCAAATAAAGTTAGGATAAGTGCCTAATAATCAGTAGTAACTATGTTGTCCATCCAAGCCATTCTAATACTCTAATTGTAATACGTAATATATTGAACTATCATCGGAATGTGAAGTGACTTTCACAAATTTGGTACTTGTAACAGTACGAAGTGAACTTGTGAGACAGAAAATGTATGCATTATGCATTTATAAGTGTCTTCCAAACGTTTGGTACGCAAATATTACTTTCTCACATACACGGATAATTATAGTGGAAGAACATTGCTTTGTGTTTACAAACATTGACACAACGAGATAGTGCAAGTAGGTAAAATTAATCCCACTGAAGGTGAGTCACTTAGGCAAGAAGATTCAGTTAACAACACCACGCTGGCGGAGATTCTGGAGATTTTAACGACATGCTTACAATTGTGGGCGTCATGTTGTTCCAGAAATGTGATCTGCCTTTTTTATTTATAGTAACTACATCTGTTTACAAATGTTTTTTGTTTGCTTTGGAAATCATCTTAAGAATAACTCATCTGCCTGCAATAGTACAATCGCAAGATGCCTTCGATAATAATTCCAACATTCGCTGTGGTTCTACGAATTATTGCTGATTGGTTAGCTCCCATGGCTCGAAGGATGCAATAATTAATGAACAACTTAACTGCGTATTTCACTTTACGTGACGCAATGGTCGTTTGCACGGAGTTCGCCTAAGATATTCTGGAAATAGGTATTTAAGAACAATTTTTGCTTATAAAAACTGCAAGAGGAAAGTACTATTTACATAAAAACTTTCTTGTTACTTTTAAGTTTACCAAATTATTAATTCACTTTCAAAATGTACGACTTACATATAACATATGCTACTGTCTGGAGCGTAAGTATTTAACAAGACTGTACTATTTGCCAAAGAAGGGATTGGCCACGCACAATTGGTTGACACGAAATTATGGTTCCGGTATATCCGTTTGGTAAGGCAGTACTCAAATGAATCGATCCACTCGACATATGTCTTTATATTGTTCGAAAGCTAAAACAACATATATATGATTATGTATATCATGATTAGGAATAGACAAAATAATGATTTACCTTCTATATTGTTTCATTCATCAAGAATAACGAAACAAGTAACATGAATATACGAAATCCATATGTCAAATATTTAATTGGGGATTACTTGTATTTCTTCTGAAAATCAAAGGTTCCGGTTTGTTTTCATAACTGATGAAACTTCAAATTAGGCAAACTTCCAATATATTCCGAACAGACATGATAAGAAGTAACCTAGTTAATTGATGCGCGTGTGAGATTTTGCTGAAACGGATATTAAAAGCTACATATTACCTTTCTGCATGGAATATTTAGTAAAACTACATCAATTTGTATTGCGCGATATGAGTGCGTTAACTAATAAATAATAACATATACTTATTTATTTATTTATTATAAAACTATAAATACAATATTATGTAAAATTACCTAGGTTTCTACTGCACGATATATGTGTTTTCTAATACGTCCATGTGGCATATCTGGTACAAATTGTTTATAAACAAAGAAATTAACAGAAAATACAAGAAGGCATCATTTTAAGCCCTAGTAATGAATCACTTACGAATATCGGAAATTTGTCTGGTGTTCTGGTTTCTAAGATCTCAAAAGTATTGCGTTTAGTATGTAGATATGATATATCTTAGCTTACAAAATATTAATGTCTGTTTAACAGTGGTTTGATATATCTTGCGCAATGTACATGTACTAAACGTTTTACACATTTAGGTATTTTAAAACAAAATTTTTTTTGAATAGGTATATACTTTCTTTCAACATTATCTACTGGAACTATGATTCGTTTATCAATATACAGGTTTTGAGTGTATATTATGTTGCCACTTCACCATGTAATATTTTATCTCTTTATCGTGATTTCCAGGAGTGTTATCAAATTCTAAATCCAGAGAGATCTTATTATCTTTTACACAATCTGAGGGTCCAAAATCACGGCCCGTCTCTCATTAGCGGTTTTTATTAATGAGAAAATACCAGCCATTTTCTGGCCCAAGATTTCTTTGTCATTTCTAATGATATTTGACATAAACAGGTTGAAATTGGATATTTACTGCCGAATATTCCAACATGCAGATTGAGTTTTATAGCATGCATTAAATGAGGCTTGCATTTTATTGTCTGAGCAAATAACAAATATTTTAGTAGCTATTTTTATTTCGATTGATAAATGGTAATGCGTGCTCGCATACGACAGCTATGTGAAGGCGCAGTACCGAGTTAATTATTTATATTTTGCCGGCAATCGAGTTCATAACCATTTATCGATTACGAGCAGACGATAATTTGCTTAATTGGGTAAGACTGCTCACATAGATTCCTTTGTTAACTCAGAAAAAGAAATGAAAAAACAACAAAAACAAAAAAACAAAAACAAAAACGGAGAACCAAACAGACAAATGTGGAAAGACTGTTTTATTACTTTGTTGTGCAGTGAGAGTATGTCAGTAGAACATGTTGTGCTTATGGTATACTTATCATAAATATAATCTACTTTTATAATATAATTTCGAATGAACTATAAATGAATAATGCTCTAGAACGTCATTGCCATGTTGTTTTTGTTGTTGTTTATATTTAATTATTAGCCTACCACATTGAAATTTGCACATAATGTATATACTATCAGGAGAAAACAACTGCAATGCACAAGCTAAAGAACAACATCACATACGTCACATAAAATAACATATTGTGTGTACCAACTATGTTTCATAGCGTATCGGTACAATATCACACACGTTTTGTATATATCAAGTATATATAATATATTTTATGCAACACACTTTTATTCTAGTAAAAAAAATATACTCGTATTTGATTCACATTGTTCATCGACTACGGTTCCCGCTTTTCTGTGAACAGATCTTTGCTATTTTAAAAAGAATCGTGCATGATATTATAATACCATAAATGTTTTAAACATAAAATTTAATGTGCCTCCATATGTTGACCTTCGTTGTGTTCCGTAAAGTGAACCAATCAAGTACGTTCCAATTAGTGATCCCACCAAGCGAAATTGCACCACAGCGGTTCATTGGCAAAACGATGAAACATTGCTTTGTTCCAGCGTTTTATTAAATGTATTAATACGCCTAATTGACATGCACTTTGTGATAATGTGTGCAAATTCTAGTTATGACATAAATTGAGTCATTACATTGATGTTTACATTCACGCAAATATGTACACTTAATGAACAGCAGATGAAAGATGATTACATTTGGGTTCTTAATAGTATTATAGTTATGATAAATACATCTGTTGAGCGTACTTAAGGTGTTTCGTTTCAGTGTTTCACTTCTGATATTGTGTTGTGTAAAATACATGTAACTGGAATACCGTATAGTAACTTCAAATGATAACAACATTTCCGTACTTAAAAAAAACAACAACACACCTTATTTTTGTATTCGTTTTTCACAGTTGGTTAATGTTTGACATTTGGTGCCATCAAGCTCAGTGAAAAACAAAAGATATATTTACCCTGCATACACTTTATGGGCGATGAAGGAGTAATGAATAGGTTTAATAAATATTGAAACAAATATTATTGCTAAACAAAGAACTGCACACAAACAACACATGCAGGACCTGTCAGCAAGGCATATACCCATGAACCAACACATTGTTGAGTGATTGATACTATGACCAAGCCCTAACTGCTTGAAGATATAATTTGTTTTTGCCATATAACAGCACACATAAAAAGGGGCAAGATAAAAACCAACGCCATGAAGAAAACAAAACGATGTGCAAAATAATAATATTTCACGAGTGGCTATAGAAAACTATATTTTCACGAGTGACGGATTTGCGAGTGAAAATATAATTTTCTTATGACCACGATTGAAATGAATATCCGATAATTTACCTAAATCAACAAATTTTCTGTTTATTGTATGCTTTTGGACAATGAATAAATACAATCGCTAGAGATAAGCTTAAACTTCACACGTTCGTGTATACCGACGTCATAAAAATGACGCCATAAATGATTTTTTTATAATAAATATGTTGGGAAAATGGTGCCATAATTTGTGCCTCTTTGTCGCTAAATTATATTTTTGTTGAATTGTGTCATGTGTTATATGTAAACAAATGTATGTAAATAGTTTTCATTGTAAATAAATTTGCCAAGGGAGGTAAACCACTACTGGTAGATCGATGCGAATGATAGAAAAACAGTACGCTTTACATGTTATGTTATATTTTCACTGCAGTGTTTCAGCAATGTTTCAACAGTGAAAATACAAATAATTATTTCACCAATACAATTCTATATTTCACTGAAAAGCATAATAAAAAAAATAAGTTTTGAGGATGAATTTTGTTTTCAACATAAATAAAATATTAAAGCTAAATAATGTTCAAATGAAACAAATGATTGCACGTTTTATCTATCTATTGTAACACGAACCGTTGGAATAACACAATAACGTTTTGCCTTATCAAACATCGCCGTGGAAGATCCTTAACTTGCTGCAAGTGCACAGAAAAATCTATAGTTATGAAGACGAACACAAATTATGATTTTGGATAAGAAAATTGGCACAAGATTAAAGCCATTTGCATCATAGAGTTTATCTTAATCTCTTATGATATATTGGTTTGCTGCCTTTTTCCCTGGCATACAAAACGAAGCAACAATTTTTTTCATATTACGGCGATTGAAATGTTTATTAAGTGCATCAAAAAAGCCTTTAAACTGAGAAATAATTTATTTTAAATTATTTAAGTCACGGTTAAAAAGATTGTATAGTTTGTTCATCTATTCTAACCCCTTTTATCAGTTCTTTGTTCTCTCTATATACAATTTTAGGTTTTGGTGAAGTAATCATTCAAAGGACTATGAATTTGTAGTTGTTTGCTTACACAAATAGTTTTAATATTAATATATAATAAACGTTATGGCTAAACCGGACATTATCCTTTAAAGTCTTGATACAATTATGAACTCGTATAATCATTGGAAAATATTATTAATTGTGCTACGAAACTGCAAATAAAATCAAACTAATACCTGTAACTCGAATGCAGGAAAATCAATTAACAACTATTGCATACAAAATGTAAACAAACGTAAAAAACGACCCTATTGTTGAAGTTGTTTACATTTTGCATTTCATTATTACACATGGTTTGTACTGTATCTTCTTATCCACTTATAATTGTACTCAATCATTATATAACTATATTATCTTCACATGTTATGTTATGTTTTCACTGCAGTGTTTCAGCAATGTTTCAACAGTAAAAATACCAATAATTATTTCACCAATACAATTCTATATTTCACTGAAAAGCATAAAAAATAAGTTTTGAGGATGAATTTTGTTTTCAACATAAATAAAATATTAAAGCTAAATAATGTTCAAATGAAACAAATGATTGCACGTTTTATCTATCTATTGTAACACGAACCGTTGGAATAACACAATAACGTTTTGCCTTATCAAACATCGCCGTGGAAGATCCTCAACTTGCTGCAAGTGCACAGCAAAATCTAGAGTTATGAAGACGAACACAAATTATGATTTTGGATAAGAAAATTGGCACAAGATTAAAGCCATTTGCATCATAGAGTTTATCTTAATCTTTTATGATATATTTGTTTCCTGCCTTTTTCCCTGGCATACAAAACGAAGCAACAATTTTTTTCATATTACGGCGATTGAAATGTTTATTAAGTGCTTCAAAAAAGCCTTTAAACTGAGAAATAATTTATTTTAAATTATTTAAGTCACGATTAAAAGGATTGTATAGTTTGTTCATCTATTCTAACCCCTTTTATCAGTTCTTTGTTCTCTCTATATACAATTTTAGGTTTTGGTGAAGTAATCATTCAAAGGAATATGAATTTGTAGTTGTTTGTTTATACAAATAGTTTTAATATTAATATATAATAAACGTTATGGCTAAACCGGACATTATCCTTTAAAGTCTTGATACAATTATGAACTCGTATAATCATTGGAAAATATTTTTAATTGTGCTACGAAACTGCAAATAAAATCAAACTAATACCTGTAACTCGAATGCAGGAAAATCAATTAACAACTATTGCATACAAAATGTAAACAAACGTAAAAAACGACCCTATTGTTGAAGTTGTTTACATTTTGCATTTCATTATTACACATGGTTTGTACTGTATCTTCTTATCCACTTATAATTGTACTCAATCATTATATAACTATATTATCTTCACATGTTATGTTATGTTTTCACTGCAGTGTTTCAGCAATGTTTCAACAGTAAAAATACGAATAATTGTTTCACCAATACAATTCTATATTTCACTGAAAAGCATAATATAAAAAATAAGTTTTGAGGATGAATTTTGTTTTCAACATAAATAAAATATTAAAGCTAAATAATGTTCAAATGAAACAAATGATTGCACGTTTTATCTATCTATTGTAACACGAACCGTTGGAATAACACAATAACGTTTTGCCTTATCAAACATCGCCGTGGAAGATCCTTAACTTGCTGCAAGTGCACAGAAAAATCTATAGTTATGAAGACGAACACAAATTATGATTTTGGATAAGAAAATTGGCACAAGATTAAAGCCATTTGCATCATAGAGTTTATCTTAATCTTTGATGATATATTTGTTTCCTGCCTTTTTCCCTGGCATACAAAACGAAGCAACAATTTTTTTTTATTACGGCGATTGAAATGTTTATTAAGTGCTTCAAAAAAGCCTTTAAACTGAGAAATAATTTATTTTAAATTATTCAAGTCACGATTAAAAGGATTGTATAGTTTGTTCATCTATTCTAACCCCTTTTATCAGTTCTTTGTTCTCTCTATATACAATTTTAGGTTTTGGTGAAGTAATCATTCAAAGGAATATGAATTTGTAGTTGTTTGTTTATACAAATAGTTTTAATATTAATATATAATAAACGTTATGGCTAAACCGGACATTATCCTTTAAAGTCTTGATACAATTATGAACTCGTATAATCATTGGAAAATATTATTAATTGTGCTACGAAACTGCAAATAAAATCAAACTAATACCTGTAACTCGAATGCAGGAAAATCAATTAACAACTATTGCATACAAAATGTAAACAAACGTAAAAAACGACCCTATTGTTGAAGTTGTTTACATTTTGCATTTCATTATTACACATGGTTTGTACTGTATCTTCTTATCCACGTATAATTGTACTCAATCATTATATAACTATATTGTCTTCACATGTTATGTTATATTTTCACTGCAGTGTTTCAGCAATGTTTCAACAGTAAAAATACAAATAATTATTTCACCAATACAATTCTATATTTCACTGAAAAGCATAATATAAAAAATAAGTTTTGAGGATGAATTTTGTTTTCAACATAAATAAAATATTAAAGCTAAATAATGTTCAAATGAAACAAATGATTGCACGTTTTATCTATCTATTGTAACACGAACCGTTGGAATAACACAATAACGTTTTGCCTTATCAAACATCGCCGTGGAAGATCCTTAACTTGCTGCAAGTGCACAGAAAAATCTATAGTTATGAAGACGAACACAAATTATGATTTTGGATAAGAAAATTGGCACAAGATTAAAGCCATTTGCATCATAGAGTTTATCTTAATCTTTTATGATATATTTGTTTCCTGCCTTTTTCCCTGGCATACAAAACGAAGCAACAATTTTTTTCATATTACGGCGATTGAAATGTTTATTAAGTGCTTCAAAAAAGCCTTTAAACTGAGAAATAATTTATTTTAAATTATTTAAGTCACGATTAAAAGGATTGTATAGTTTGTTCATCTATTCTAACCCCTTTTATCAGTTCTTTGTTCTCTCTATATACAATTTTAGGTTTTGGTGAAGTAATCATTCAAAGGAATATGAATTTGTAGTTGTTTGTTTATACAAATAGTTTTAATATTAATATATAATAAACGTTATGGCTAAACCGGACATTATCCTTTAAAGTCTTGATACAATTATGAACTCGTATAATCATTGGAAAATATTATTAATTGTGCTACGAAACTGCAAATAAAATCAAACTAATACCTGTAACTCGAATGCAGGAAAATCAATTAACAACTATTGCATACAAAATGTAAACAAACGTAAAAAACGACCCTATTGTTGAAGTTGTTTACATTTTGCATTTCATTATTACACATGGTTTGTACTGTATCTTCTTATCCACGTATAATTGTACTCAATCATTATATAACTATATTATCTTATTACTGAATGTACAATGTATTCCCTGTATGTATTTACCATATGTATATTTAAAGTGTAAAAATAACTCGACTTCCTCGATAAGAATAATAATCGTTATTTACGTTTGTAAATATACGAATACGAATTCGTATTCGTTTGTAAATAATATGCATTTGTAAAACATTTGAATCTGTAAGCACATTGAATGTTCCCCAAACAACCATGTGCGACTGCCACATTAATATTTAAGCTTTAACGTCGACTTTACACTTATTATATATTTTTGTTTGCTGTGTACATCGCTATCAAATGATTTGTTTTTTCATGTTATATATCATATATGTTGTGTGTTTACTACGAAATTATACGTATGTGGGGTACAGTTTTTCCACCCAGGTGTAAACAATGTTTGTTTTTAGGTTACCCCACCTATCCTAAAAAGGCCCCGACCCTAGAACATTTTATTGAGTTTGTCAAACATTTTTTGTTTTACTACTTTTTCCAATAATTGAATGTTGTTTTTATAAATAAGTGTTTTGTTTTGATAGCATTCACTTCAAAACAATGTTTAAGAATATTACCGATATGTTTAGAATGTTCAATCAGTTTTAGAATCTTCAAGTTGACCATTAACCAAATAGTAAGAATAATAATAACAATAATAATAATAATAATAATAATAAGAATGATGACGATGATAATAATAATAATAATAATAATAATAATAAATTCCTACCCTCCTACCTTTTTTTGGAGAATGTGACATGAAACAAACATATTTTTTACACCTTATGAGCTTCACTATAAAAAAATAGTGCACGTTCCCACACTTACCATATGCGACCACAAACCAGGTGTAACGTGTTCATGAAATGCAAGACTACACAGACAGAACTGATTGGTGTATGATTATCAATAAAATGTTTCTTGCTTATCAGATGTTTTGGTCTTCTCAATATTTGTATCATAAAAACAATCTGTTGTAAATAATACTTGCTAAATATTCGCGCGATTTCGTAACGTCGTATACGTCGGCGACGTCATCTCTCTTGTTTTGTTACGTTATACTATACAAGTTCATTAAACGTCGCATACAACGCTGAATATTGTTTTTGCATGTATAACCACAATTTTCACATTTTGGTGCCGTGACGAAAAACGCGATTATGAAACAAGATTTACAGAAAGAATTGTCGAGATGTGATGGACTCGTTAAAACAATTGACGAGAGGATTTTAAATCAAAATAGACGTAGACCGCATTCACACAGATCATCTGTTGTGAGTGTATTCGGCGCAGAGAAAGAATTCATAACGCTCCAGTCATTGAAGAAACGAAGTTCCTACTCCTACTTCCGAAGTAACACCATGCACACTAAACTCTCAAGCACTCTGGTACAAGCGCCACTTTAGCCTTCGTGAGACAGAAGTTTTGGATTCCGGCCATTCAACAAGCCGTGATCTCAATAATCCGGAAGTGCGTGGTTTGCCGACGCGTGTGTGGACTCCGGTATCGAGCCCCTGATCCCCCGCCACTACCTAAAACGCCACCATTACAGGCGTTGATTTTACCGGCGCATTGTATATACGGGACTCAACAGGAAGCGAGAAAAAAGTGTACATATGCCTGTTTACATGTGCCGCAACACGTGCAATTTAACAGAAGATGCATTTATGAATGCCTTCCGACGATTCGCTAGTCGGAAACCCATGCCAATGACTGTGCTGTCTGACAATGCAACAACATTTCGAGCCGCGTCACGCCATCTACATAATTTAATGCAGTCGCCGTCCATTCAGAGAAATTTCGCCAACATCGGCATAACTTGGAAATTCATTCCGACCAGAGAGCCTTCGTATGGTGACCAGGTCGGCTATTAAGAAGACACTTGGCTGGTCATACATCACGCTGGAAGAATTACAGACTATCATCGTGGAGATAGAGGCGCTCATTACCGATCGTCCATTGACCTATGTGTCTTCAGACATCAACGACTCGGAGCCCATATCCCCCTCAAGCTTGATGTATGGTCGCCGCCTGACGTCCTTACAATACGTTAGCGATGGTGACGATAACTCTGGTTGCTCACTCGATAATTCGGATGTCCGATGTCGTGCCCGGAACATTACCCAACGAATCGATCAATTCTGGAAGCGTTGGCGAGACGAATACCTAACTTCGCTTCGTGACCTGCACCGGAAGTCGGGAACATCAACAACCGGGGCCATTCGTGTTGGAGACGTGGTCCATATCAATGACGATGGTCCTCGCTTGAAGTGGAAGCTCGGGATCGTGAAGACGCTATTTCTGGGTAACGTCGTTCGTTCCAGTTAAGGAGTATCGACGCGCCCAATTATAAGACTGTATCCAATCGAGTGCTCATAGACGTTATATGACTTTATGGAAAAGTGATATGATATTGATATTGAAATTTATTGAAATAGACATTATTCTGTGTTTAAATATTTTATTGTGTGCTTAACTTAATCGTCATTTCAGTTTTAACAGTTTGATTATATTGATTGCATACACATCTTGTTTATTGCGTTTTAGTTTACAAATCATTGTGTGGGCCGCAGTATGTTGTAAATATACTTGCTAAATATTCGCGCGATTTCATAACGTCGTATATACGTTGGTGACGTCATCTCTCTTGTTTTGTTACGTTAGACTATACAAGTTCATTAAACGTCGCATACAACGCTGAGTATTGTTTTTACATTGATAACCTTTTTTTTCACACAAGCAAACACGTGTAACCTTTGAAATCTGGCATATGCATGCATTCGTTGCTAATTGCATGTGCAGTGGATCTTTTATTAGAGAAACCAAAACAAAACAAAAACCTCGAATGTTTTTTAAAATACATGCCTATTTCTATGCACACGGTATTTTCCTGTGCATTTGCAGGATTTGGTTAAAACTGTTAGTGTATTCTTAAAAACGTTCAAAAAGAAATCTTTATAATTTCAGGAGTCTAAACTGCGGCGTCGACTTACAAAATAAATATATTAGAACAATATGTAAATATAGACATGTAATAGGACGAGCCAATATATCATTTTCAGTAACATCTTTTGCGGATTTGGTCTTACATATAACATTGCTTACCCATTTGTAAACCATTTACGTTTGATTCAAATTATTTTCTTGGCATAACAGCACTTTATTGCTTGTAAGTTTTCTCATCCGGACCAGGTGTGAAATGTGAAAACATCATGAGCCCCATTAAACAGAACAGATTTTGCCATGATTATCTGTCAGGGGCTTTTATTTGACTTTTATCTTGATCTTCCCACCATTTAGTAGTTCAAAAATTATTATTACTCAAAATGTCTCTATAATACTTGTATCGTTTAGAGGTGTCTTTTGAGCATAAAGATTTAACAAAAATATGACTTTGATAGGAAACATCCTTTTATTCGGGCATTATGCAGTGCAGATGTTGTGTGCATCATTTACACGTACAGAGGCAACGTCCAATGAGTTATCTAGGTTTGCAAGTGTTCAATATGTAATCAAAATATTGATGTGTTTGTTCTATATGTGATCAAAGTATTTAAAATGATAACAGACAATATGTGTTAATAGGTGTTTTGTCAGTAAAACATCAGTTTATCTTTAGATAAAAAGACATATATAAACATTTGTTTACCTTCTATAAAAAATTCTATAACTTGGATAAGAATCAGTATAAACTAATATAAATGTGTAGGACTCATTTTGATTACATAACATACCATGCGTCATGTTGTAACAAAAAAATAATATCACCATGATGCCATTGTTAGGAACGCCTTTTTAGATAACATATTGCTAATACGGCTAGGATATGTAGTAAAGCATGAGAACAATGACTAACGTGAGCATAATGCGTAAAACGTTAAGGTACATAACAATTTCTTCTGATCTTTCTGATTTCTGAAATACAAGGCGCCATTGATATCTCCGTTTGCGTTCTATCAGAGACACATCTGGTATAAATTGATTATCGTTTGTAAAATGTTTCAATTCAGACTCGTATTATGCAACGGTTATGTATAATTTTTCATTGATGCGTCTGCTTTTCGTACGTGAATTTTACATACAAACATATGTTTGTAACAAAAGTGTTTTGTATTGGAATAAAGTGTACATATAATGTTCGTTAAAGATATATGTAGATAATGTTCATTCGGTCATGTTGTACTTCGTGCAAACTATAAATTTTAATATGTCATATTAATTATTCACAAAATAGTTGCATTCACATGCATGTCATTCATACAGTAATTAGATTTTAAGATATTTCTTTTTAAACGAGTAAACGCCACCTGTTTAATTAAATGCATCCAAATGATTATGAAACCGTTAATTACTCCCATGCATGGGTACTGGAAAACGGGTAGGGAGTTCATTTATTTGTTATACACAAACTTTTATTAATTTAGCAAGAACACCGTTCTAAAGACCGTTACCAGCTGAACTTAAAGTGGGTGTGTGTTAATAAATGACATTCTTGTGTAATAGACATGATTTATAAACTGGTCATGTTGTATGTATTTATAGATCACCTTAATTTAATATATGACATGGTATGCGATACGAACCAATTTAGCTACAGTCCTTATTATCTACCATAAAACTGTTTACGTCTTTTATAAATCACTGTCACTGCCAGCTGTTCAGTGAAGCAAAAAGGTAATCAAAATCTATTAAAACTTTCTCATTTTATAATTGTGCGAGGGTTTAGGCAGTTTAACTCTCATTAATACTTTGTACTTTGTAGTTTGTTTTTGTTGCAGCAGGTTGAAAACAAGTGTATTTGTAATATACAAAGAGCTGCAGTAGTGTCACATTACATTGAACTCGTTTTACAGTAGACACTTTGTGATTCAAAATCTGTATTCATTAAGAAGAATTACTAAAGCTAACTATTATTTCATGTTTCAAATTTCATTATTTAAGAATTTTTTGCTGACAGCAAACTGCATTCAATAGTCAAAACAAATCATGTTCACATTGTAAAAATATATGATGTCATATCAGATTTCTAATATTACACCAATTAAACATGTTAACATCAAACAACGTATAGAAAAACGCACGGGTTTACTTATATTTTTTGCATGATTATTCAGTTCTTTCAAAACCAAATAACAGCCTCAGAAACATAAAAAGGTCGACTGTTATCAGGAACATTATCGCACGAATTTCACAGAGAACTGATTATCTTGAAATAAACGTGGATCAAAGATGCATTTGTGTCCTTTTCATGATTTCTTTTTGCATTCCATATATTGCTTCTTGCACATGCATTTTATGTTGCAAATAGCGTATCTTTACAGTATAAGAATTCTTAATTATTTTGCAAATTTGAAATCGTTATAAAAAGAAAAAAAAGCACATATTGTATAACTAACAAGTGAGTCAGCATTCAACTAAAAATAAAATTCAACATAGTTTTACTCATTCATTTAATCAATATACTCGTACCCATACTCCGTACGAGTATATATAACATTTTTGGATTGATGTTACTAACTTTTACCCACTAAGTCATTAATATTTATATAAAAGACATTTAAGCCGAAACATAGGGGATGCGTTTAATATCGGCAACCCGACTATTGATCGTGGTGCATACGAAAATGTACAAGTTTAAATATGTTAAGTTAATAAGATTATCTATATAGCACGTTTGTAGAAAATGCAAACAATGAAAGTCCATAAGGAATCTCTTCAGATTTTTAGTAAACTGTCAATATAGGTATGCACGCTGTGCATATAACATTCATGTCGAAACTTTTACTGGTATGTGGTTTGGTATGGAAATACAGAGACTAATTGGGAATAGATCAGTAATATAATTCTTATTGTGTGCGAATCTAACGATATATCATTTCTTCGGTTGAGGTGGCGATGTTTCTATCCTTACCAAACAGGCTAACACATATGACCGCTTTTTTTATTTGCACAATAATTCTGCTTAATGACCATGCAGTTTTGGTGCGTTCATTCGATACAAAACATACCTGAGGCTTGCATAAACTGAAGGCTCACACTGATTCGATGTTATTTTTTACTTTATGTATACACTATATTGGAGCACGTATTACGAGAGATAATATAGTAAAGTGTTGTGCAACAACATAGTTATTGATCTAACATACCAATACTGCAAACAGACGATTTAGGAAGGTATTTGCGACTGTTTTGACACAGTATCAGGACACACATATTTATAATTTCAAAATACGACTTAAATGTACCTTTGTAAAAGTAGATATTAGACTGACGTCTATACCTGATAGAGGTTTGCTGTACGTGTTGTATTCGAATCAGAATCTGGAGTCATCAATCTATAACGGTAGTGTCGTGTGTGCTATAATTGTTTGACTATAAAATTAATATGTTGTATAGCCTTCGCAATAATATGTAGTTATTTTTGTACAATATCGTGAATATACTACCAATACAAATAAATGAGTCATGTATGGCTTTGTACAACTATTGTCACAAAATATTCATTGGCTGCCTGGACTGCACTGGACATTCACCTTCAACATTACTTAGTTTAACAAAAATATACAGTCCTTCCAGTATATTACGGCGAAAACAAATAAAAGCTTAAAGGGTGCATTTGGTTTAAATTACATAATAATAAGATTACCTCTCATCAGGACACCTTGAGCAACGTGATTTTTGGATAGTTAAATGGGGAGATCAGCAATGAAAAGATAAACGCGGGCATAAATGTTTCAGAAAGATAATCATGACAAAATCAGTTTTGTTTAATGAGCTCAGTGTTTCGACACTTCACACATGGTCGGGGTTGGGTAGGGAAAATCTAAAACCTGGAGAATCTGGTTGTCTGAACAATAAATTGCATATTGCACACGTTTTGTCTATAAATATAATGTGCAACATTTAAAGTCATTGATTGGGGCAATAGAGCAAAATCATTATGTCTATCTTATATGATTTAATGTAACGAATCATTTTAAAGCGATACAAGTAATTGGTTGATGGAATGGCAATTTAGTTTAATTATTCATTACTAGTACATTTTGAAACATATTATCAAAGAAAACACAATAAATAAAAACAGTTAATGTATAGTAAAATTATATTTAAGATTTTTATTTATTTTATTACTGCAACATTATGAAATATTTATTAATATGAAATAATTATTTAACAGTATTTTGCATCGATTTATCAAAATAACTTCCTAGCTTGTTTAATGTTGTTGCTGTGTTGTAATGTTTATATTCTAGCAAATTTTGCTACCTTGTATCAATCAAAAAGAAAAAAACAAAACGCACGTGTATTAACTTAACGTACATGATTTATTTCACTATGTATTCATGCATATAAAGCATTACTCTCATACCTCACATGCATGTGCTCATAAAAACGATATCGCACATGGGTTTTAATATTTATTATTGTACATTAATTAATTAATACTCTGTGCCTGGAATTAATTTTCTCTAAAACTACAGTTTGTGATTATCCTTTTTTCACAATATAACGATGCTTGCACTGGCGTTTGCGTAGCGAGCATTCTTTTTATAATGGAATATTTCGAAAATAATAGCAAAGTACCCACGAATCATAATCTTGTTAGCGGCACGCACCTTATATCGAACATAGACGGAATATTAGCTCAATTAACTCAACATTATTGTCAAAGGTTTTCATTGAGTACACAATCATAATAATGACCGTCTGAACAAAGTAGCTACTACCGAGAACAAAGATCCTTAAATATAAACAAAGCGAAACTCCAGCTGCGACAGCAGGAGAGAACTATTATTAGCAGCCCGAGTTTTTTATTTTATTTATGGCAAGTGACCAATTGCCAATTGCCAAAAACAATACACAGGACATCACAAAAACACATAACAAACACAAAACACACATGAATAAAACTGGGTCACCGCCTAGGAACGGTCAATGCAAAGCATTGAGGGTTTAAACCGGTTTATGTGCGCACGAACGTCACACTTGGCCCAGAATTATTCACATCAACATGTAAGTGTAAATAAAATTTTACCTGATAGCATTGCAATTGAAATTAAACAGCAATAAAAGAGAATATTATTAAATTTATTTACCATTTTATTACTCAATGGCTAGATGCAAACCAGAGCAGCAGAATTGCAACTTTCTGAGGCACGATGAAATGAAACAAAAAACAAGTATCAGTTACATCTCGTCTTTTTATAAAAAGCTTTAACGACATAGCATCATATAGTTCAATTTTCAGATCATCGTCATGCAATTTCAGGAAGAAGCAGTAATGTTGGGTGTACAGGGCCAGATTACATAGCTTTGTTGTATGCGTTTATTTTAAACTGAATAAAATATATTATTCTACATCTTCCTGCTAACCCAAATTGAAGAAAAAAGAGAAAAGAAGAAAAAAAAAAGAAGAAAAAGAAATAATTTAACTGAATGATCGTGGGTGTTAAAACAAGTGTATAAATCGGAAATGCTGTAAAATATTAAATAAAAAGGCCTAGATAATCTTACGCTACGTCACTGAGACAGTAAAAATATTTAAATGATGACGTAATTTAGAAACGCGCAATGGACACGATGAAGTCTTAATTTTAAAACGCAAAGAAGTTAAAGCTACTTATCCACCATTTAAAACTACTAAATTTGTAACGATGACAGAAATTCAGTATCGAAAACTAAAATGCATGTGTTTTTTAGGAGAAGTGTATTATATCCTTTTGATAAGAAAGAGTGTATTAAATTATTACGTATACGTTTAGCATTCACTTTAACATATGTACATTTGCGAACTCGTTTCAAAACATCACTGTAAAATGATGGGTGGGATATTTCGTTAGATAAGAACCATTTCAAAGAAACATTGTATTTAGAAACTAAGACATTATATTTTCTATAGAATTTAGCAAACTAATTGCGTAAATCATGATATAAAAAACCTTGTTTTAATAATTTCTTAGTCAGTGTAAGGTTACGGTCGTTGAAATCTTGAACTCATGAGCAAGCTCTTGCATATCGAACTACTTGCGAAATGTATATACCATAGGAAGGACCTCTAGGAATATTACCATCCAAGAAAGGGAAATTTACAATTTCGAAATTAAAATCATCGCATTTGTCACATAGAATGGTTTTGACTATATTGTTAGTAACAGTAAGATATAAGTCTAGGAATGCAGCATTTGTATACGATGAACAAGGTTTATTGAAGGAAAGTTTTTTACTGTAAATGTTTTGGATATTTTGTTCAAAGAAAGGGTTATCTATGTTTAATATATCATCAATATATCTGCTAGTTTGATTAAAGCATTGAATCAAATTTAATCGTTTATCTTTTGATCAACCTAGCATAAAATTCCGTTCATAGCAATATAGAAATAGATCAGCTATAAGCGGTGCACAGTTAGTACCCATTGGCACACCAATAATTTGTTTAAATATTTTCCCATTGAATTCAACAAATAAGTTATACAGAAGAAAGGTAAGGGCTGAACATAAATCTAAACAAATCCAAAAAACTAAAAGTTATTTGTTGTAAATGCTTATTTTTTTTTTTCTGCATAGTCAACCAAAATACGGTAATACTACTGTGTGCAATTATTTTACCTTCCTGTCATGCGTATTTGTATTAAGGTTTAATACCCGAAATATGATCCAATATATCTTATATTACATGTGGTCTAAGTCATTCTTTGTGTTGTTTATTTTTTTCTTCTTCTTATTTTAAAAATAGGTTAGAACACGTGCTCAAAAGATCAGCTTATCCCGTAGGGAGAAAGGCCATTGACTGGTAAAAGAGTTAAATGTAAAGGTGAATCAATTAATTATGGACGGCTTATCTAGACCCCCGCAAACATACGCTTAACGGCGTCCTGAGATTGGTTTACATATATCAGTATTAATTTAGAATTCCAATGTGAGATGCCCGACTTAGAAAGCCACATAGTGATGTTTATTTCGATATAGACTGTTGACAGTATATATTTCTGTAACACGTTCAATATTATTGTAACGATACCCATACAATTGAAACATAATTAACAGAGCTCGAGCCATATTTTAACCGTTATCTGTGTGCTATTATGTTTCTTATATATAATTTAATGTACATGTATACATTTTCGTAATATTACACATACCGTGTTTAGATAGTTGATATTATAACGACACTTTTTGGTCATTTCTCATAAAATATATGGCCATAATTATTCTGATGTTAATAAAGGTTTTACTTAGATAATTATTATTATCATTATTCTCTGTGACCAGAGCTATATAGTTTGCAGACAGTGTAGGGTAAACACGTACTGACACTGCTTGCATGATGGTTTGCAGACAGTGTAGAGTAAACACGTACTGACAATGTTTGCATGATGGTTTGCAGACAGTGTAGGGTAAACACGTACTGACAATGTTTGCATGATTAAGAGCAAGCATAATGTAATGTTCACGTATGTTTCTTTATTCAAGCTCTTTGGAAAAAAAAACACTGTGAGAAAAAATATTAATGTTGTCAGTCTTGTTCTGTCAAGTCAGTCGATATCCCAATATCACTGCACTACAGAACTTTGAACATTAGGCTATGGAAAAAAATTAGGCACTGAAATTTAGAATGATGAACTGTAAACGGATCCCAATTATAAATGAGATCTACAGAAAGAGTATATCTGAACACACACGAAATCATTTAGCTTATCTTGACTGATCAGTTTTACTTAATGAGTCTTATATCACTAAACGATTGAAAACGCATTGGATATGCAAAAAAGCTTATAGTAAATGTGAATTGAGGCCACATAATATATGTAGTTTCTTTATCCGAGGTAATCTGTTCATGCTTAGATGTAACAGTTTCAGGTAAAACTTGTAAAACAAGAATCCAGAAAAATTGACTGTTTAAGCAATTATAACCAGGTATCATATGTAAAAAAAACAACATCATTAGTGTACATAAAAACTTGATTTTATGTACATGTAAACAAGAAATAAACATTACTCATAATTTGTATTAGACGAGTTAAGACATTTTTCCATAAATTGGGATCAGTATTAGGTTACATATTACTTTCAAAGTGCAACATTTGGAATTGCAATGATGATATTTCTTTAAAGTAACTTTGTAAAATATATTTTATTGTAAGAGCTTAAACTCATGCATGATCTTTCACTACTTGATAAAAACATTAAACATAACAATTGTGAACCAGACGTGCTCTGTAGGTTTCATCACGTTTTGTCGAAAAGATCAAATCGCCAATTGAAAGCCAAACAGGTTCATCGGCATCACATGCACAAGTGCTGGTATGCCCTTCTGGCTTTCAATGGACGAAATGCGATACCTTGAGTGATGAAGTACGATCCCGTGCAAATTGCTTGCCGGTTTATAATTCGGTTTATTTTCTAATTATCCGCATTATCGTTCCACTCTTCTGTTAATTGTTGCCCTCTTTTATCTTTATTTATGTAGCACTCTTTGCGAGTGATGCAGAGATTGTGGCTTTTGTTAGGAATAATTATACGATTATAAAATCAGTCTCCAATTGAAAAAAACATGTTTCCTTTCATGCGGAAATATTTTGCACATGCATATACATCGAACTTCACTTCCATTGTGTTGTTAATTATTCAGTTATGCATAACGATGTATATGGTATAAAGAATTGTGATATTTGCATGGGACTTTACGCCTGTATGAAGCACTAGAAAATGATATTTATTACAGATAACGAGACTTCAGCCGTACCAGCAGTAGAGACCTGTGTGATATCCGCATAGGACTTTACGCCTATATAAATGCACTAGAAAATAATATTTATTACAGATAACGAATATTCAGCCGTACCAGCAGGTAGAGAAACCTATATAAAAAACAGAAGGTGTTTTATTTAGGATGAGTTACCACGATGTGACTCAGAACAGACAAATGGCTAAAAGTTTGGTTTCATAAACTAGTAACAAAAGCGTTAAATACATATCTTTAGACAGCTCACATATAAAATAAAGCTCGATTTTTAACCCCTGTTTTCCTCTACAACTGCTATAAATTACCTACGGTGATAATTCTGAAGTGCATTCGTAAAACTCAGATAATGTATGTACAGATGTCACCATCATGAAAACACAACAACATAATACTTAGGAGGGGTCAACGTCAGTTTAATCTTTAAGCAATAATTCATGGTGTAAAACGCGCATAAAAACATGTGTACAACGTAATATCAACAACTCGTGTATGGGAAGCAGCAATTATATTAATGTAGTTCCCAAGTGTCCTATACATAATGTATGTAGTTGATAGCCATTTCGAAGTATTTACAAGCTAAATGTTTGGGTCGTATATTACAGTTGTTACCTCTTAAGTAGAAACATTACGTGTCAATTATACACATATTTTAAATGTCATATACTCAAGACACTTATGCCACTTATTGTGTTATGGTATTGTTGGTTCAGATAATGTCTCTAGAATAACCAAAGTTGTCACTAGAAGCTGAAAAACACAACATATATTGCTGATACTTAAGGACGGTTCGTAATCATATAATTAAATGAGAAATACAACTTGTACGTTTTGTGTTTGTTGTAAAGGCATATCGACGCTATTGTCCATAAATATCGACATGCTATTAAACAAGACGTATTCTTATTTTTATTGAATATATTTTTCTTGTAGCCATTATTTATTAATGGAATCGTTAAAAAACAATCAACACGACGGCAAACTTTTTGGGGATACAGGGTTCCAGTAGGATTCAAACTCACGATTACAAAATTGCGCAGTTCAATGAAAACTTTCCATCACAACGCGTATAAATGTTGCGCATGCGCGTAAAGGTTGTTCATGTTCATATCAATTTTACTACTACTACTACTGATTTTCCCGCGCCCGCGAAAGTGTCATCGATGACCATTGTTTACATATTTAAAGTATATAGATTTGTCAACTGTTTATGGAAACAAATCCATCGTAATTAAAAATGTTCCCATATTAATTCTTTGTAAATGAACATATGTTTTGCAAATGGTATTATCGATCTACCGTCGATACTCCCCTTTAATGTAATGATACAACCAGGAAACAGTTTCCACAGAATTGCTTTAGTTTGCAGTTTTGGGTATTACATCGCGAAATGTGTTTAAAAAAATACATGAATATAAAATCTAAAAATAATGATAAATCTGCAACAGTTCATGCGGTGGAAAATCAAAAATAATTTAACCGTGTTAACGCCAATTATCTTATCAAATGTATATTATGTTTATTTTCATAAATTGTGATTATCTCTTGGTTTGTTAATAACATCCCGTGATTCCAAGTTGACACGAACTGCTTGATGTTAGATAACGAGTTATATGAGTTATACGATGTCGAATATTATGCAAAGATAAAACATAGAACCAGAAATCAAAAAAAAGGAAAACGTAATTGAAGGTGATGTTGCATGATACGTTACTCATCTGAACTGTTTTGAAGGAGAAAATGGATTTATTAGGTGCTAATTGCTGTGCCATGCGACCGGAAACACGTGTTTTGCAATAGCTTTTAAGATTCTATAATGATGAGTTTTTGTCGGTTTAGCAATATGTCAAGCATCAAGTTTTTGATGTTTTTTTTTCCGACAACATTACTAAAATTTCAATAATGTATATTGCACTTAAGTGTTGTTAATAATAAAACTGATTTTTTTCCATTTTAATATTTGATAATACACTTCATCCGAATGTATTACATATTTATCTGGGTCGTTTCTGTTAACTTTAAATATTATAACAAACAGCTTGTTCATGACTGCTGACAATCGTATACATAACGCAATTTGCATCATTAGACAAAATGTACTTTCCACAATGTGATGCATATCGAGTTTTTACATTCCAATGATGTTGAAGATGTATTGTATCACATTTTAAGGATAAATGAAGCAAAAACAAGAAACAACCGTAGTTTTGTCTAAGTAGTTTGTACTAATTATCCAAAGTTTCAATGAAGTATACTGCTCTTAAAAGTACACAATAAGTTTGTTTTTTTATTTCAATATTTACTACATCATATGGTATTTTGTCCAAACTTATAAGACATTTTACCAGAAGTGTTTCTTTTATTTTAACCATTATTAATATATAAAAATAATATTGGTTAACATGTGAAAGATAAGTGATGAAAAGACAAGAACCATCGAAAGAAATGGCAAAAGATTTATAGCTCGTTGCCTCCAAGGTAACTGAACCCGGGTCGACGTCATGTAGACAGAGAGACAACTGGTATAGTCCAAGTTATTTTTTTCCGCGTTTATTAAACATCAAGTGTGATTTGGGTCTTATTGATAAATGCTGGTATCTCTTTTATTACATCTGGATTTTTTCCTGATTACTTACTGTCATTGTCAGCTATATTGTATTGTTTACTGTATTGTTTTGTTGTTTTTAGAAATACCAGACTATTTTTCCACGTATATTGCAGGGATCATAACATATAGTATAGCAAACTACGATAGCTTACTTAGTCAGTTAAACTGATATTCATAGCAAATTTGAAAAAGTAATGCGTATAACAGATAACGAAAAAGATATTTGCCATTAGAGTGGAAAATTCAAAAACACAAATAAATTGCATGTTTTATTTTGTGTATTTAATTTCATAAAAAGAAAAGAAAATACTTATTATTAACAATTGGAAATGTTAAACACACTTCAAACATATATAACACATTTAATAAAGTATATAAATGAGACAGATATTCATTTTATTAGATGTCAATATGAATGATGTTCGATCAAGAATATAACATATATCAGTGGTTCTGCTGAGCGTACTTAAGCCGTTGTAATACTGAGGATAATACTCCTAGCATTTTCTGCAACCATAACCTAATTTGACTCTATCACAAATTAACCTAAGATTAAAGTTTGTGTCAGCATATATAATTCAGCTTTGCGCAAGCAAACACAGACATTTTATAGGCATAATACTAATTATACAAAGCACGAAGCAGGTTCTTGCAATTTGAGCCCCTGCAGAAGCAGATTACAAACATTAGCAATATCCACTTTATCCTCTCCATGGGTTCATTGCAAAGAGGGCATACCAATTTGTTGGCCCATATGAATATTAACTAATTTGCTTATGATAGTTGAACAACACAGAACAAAGTGCAATGATCCCTCTTCAATCGTTTCTATAATCTTGTACATAAAAATGTCTGCACTGGCAATTTAATTCGTTTACTTTTAATTGCAATGATAAATTTTATAACACAGACAGACCCTTAAGTCCTCTAATACAATGTGTTTAATCTTACCTGTTGGCAAATATTAATACATATGATACAGTTGCCAACAAATTGTGTTGGTATAAAGAGACCTTTTGGCAACGAGCTACCATATTACGCTTCCAAACCGATAATGAAACAGAAAATATGCCATGATACCTTTTACAAATATTATTGCATACCAATATGTTTATTCGCCTGATGTTGTAATTTATGAAATTCGCTGATGATGGTCTTATCTAAACAGAAGATATTCGCGGCTCATTGCCGACGAAGGCTTTTATGAAAAGAAAATGACAGTACTGATGATTTGTAATGATTATATGCGTCGTCTTGCTCGATATATTAGTACGTTGATTACAACGTTTACCATTTTGTACATAAATATGATTTGCGTAAGTATTATTTATCTTTAATTACTTTTGTAATCGTGTATTAGCCTGTTGTATTTTGTTTTAGGACTTTCTTGCGTGTATGTTGAGTTTTTCATCTTCGATTGAAATAGTTTTCACGGTCGTGTGACGTACGAAAAATGAAAAAAGAACAAACAAATATAGTATGAATTGGTTTTCATCTCATCCTGTATTACTATCTACTGTCCTGAACTAACTGTGAGCACCTCAAAAACATGAACAAGTGTCTTAGTTAAAGATATATATTATCACCTAAGCATTCTATATCACGAGGCATTTCCGTCTTTCATAAAGCCTTCAATGGAAGATGGTAGAAGAGCACAATAAGCTTTATTATAATAACGTCATTGGGCCTCAAAAGAAAAAGCCTCAAACATGCAACTAAATAGTGTTATCCTGGCGCTGACTGTGACGATAATAAATTAATCATCATATCGCGTGATTATAAATGCATGAAACTTTAAAATGAATAAGCATATTAAGTCAACATGTAAAGTGTATATATTGGAGCCTGTAATTAAGCTCTAACATATTTCAGTCCAACATGGGAATGTCAGAACAGAATTAGCAGCTGTTTCAATTCACTGACACGCCCTGAGAAAGTGGTTACATTATACTTAGTAATTAACTACACTCGTTTTATTAAAATCATTTGCGCCAATCAACGACGGCAACGACTTCTAGACATCAAAGGCAGTTTTGTAGTCACGAAAATGCTTTTGCTAGTGATAAGTTGTATAGTTTGAAAATTTGAAATTCATAATTTTAAAAGAATGTTGAAGCAAGACAATGTTTAACACAGAACTGAAAGCATTCCTTCAAATTATTGTGGACTAAGGTATTGGTTACGTGGGTAATTCAAAAGAATACAATTATTAAGAATATATTACACAACTTGAAATGACAAACACAGGGCTTAGATACCTAAAGACTTTAAGTCAGTTGGTTGTTTAAAGTGGAATTTTTGTGTGATTTGTTCAGCCGTTAAAAACCATCCGGTAAAGTACATCACAATGTTCGGGCTTGCGAAACAGGTCAGACAAACAATATTCGATATTTCCTGTTAACGAATTATGGACAGAACTTAACGGGTGGGTTTAAGAGACAGTTTTACAAGACACATATATAAACTCATCATATATACCTTCGCTATCAACAGAGACCTTTATCAGCACGTGATGATTTAAGGCTTCATCATTTCAGTTAATTTTCAAGCGGTATCTGTCATCAGTCCATGTGCCGTGGGAACTGATGGCCGATTCAGATATGAGTTCGCCTGCTTTGAAATCGTGGTAATATAACGGTTTGATCACTTTAAAAATGTTCATGATTTATAAATATGCTAGTGTATAATTATGCGAACATGAACATAAAACAGACATTTAGAAAAACTAATTTAAAACTAACCCAATACATCGTCATTTTTATTATCGAAATATAAATATTGGAAAACAAACAACAACAAATATTTCTCTAAACGAAGATAATACTATTTAACAAAATATTAAAATGAAACATGTTATTTGTGAGCCAGTTATACATTAATAGTGGTCGTACATTTGAATAGAAATTTATCTTCTTCAGTGCGTTTGTTTTTTTCAACAAAATTAATCAGGTCAAGTTTTGACTGTAGTACATAATTGGTTTCCTTTTTAAATTTCAGTTAATGCTATTAAGTAGTCTGAATAAAACCAAGACAAAAACGACATACTTTAGACGTGTTCAACACAAAAGACAAATATTAAAGAGGTATTGACACAAATTATGTTCCAAGCGAGATCACGAAACAAATGATACAAATATACCAATCTATGAAACACCATGTGTGCACTGCTATTTTAGCGGATAAACGTAAGTACACATTATGTTAAAGTTATTTTCTAAACATCGCTACAGGCGATATAACCTACATTTGCGTTTTAAAGCGATATTCCTGTCAATATATAATTGTTTTCATGGTCCAAACAGTGAGTGGAAATTTTACCACTGTACATCAATTAAAGGCCTAGTTTAAGGAATGTCTGGCCTCTCCATGGGGTATTCCACTCTGTGTATCAGTCCACCATAAAATATCTGATCATTATCTGCAATATTTATTCTCAGCTGAATGAGCAATATCTATGTGCACTGTTTCCTCTGCAGCAGTGTATTGATATCAGCTGATAAGGGTCGCCACACTGTGTCACACTGTGACCACAGCAGGGTGCCAATACACAGGGATACAATATTCCAGGGATTTTTAAGGGGGCGGGGGGGGGGGGGGGGTCAAATACAGAAGCATTAAACTAGGTCTTTAAAGAGAATGTTATTGCCATTGGTGCATCACACATACGTTGTGCAATACGAATTAATCATTAGCACTTTTATTTCAATATCAGCAACACTAATGCAATCCAAATACAATCGTGAGTTATTGTTTGGTTGGTAAATTATTTTAAGCACAGATGTTTGCGGTTTTAAATGCCAACTTCACAGCAAGACAACTTTTGGACGACAATTTGCTTTTTACTAGGGATGTCAATGAATAATCGAATATTCGATTATTCGAATTCACGACCGAATATTGGAACATTAAACGACGAATAGTAACATTTAATGAAATAAATCTTTAAAAATAATGAACCATTTAGATAGTATGACCTATTTTTCGAAAATCTACACAATAAAACACCCAAATCGAATATAATTATATATATAGGTTATGGAAAAGAGCCTACACGATTCTTTATCTGGTGCAAAAGAACAAACCGTGAACATGGTAATAATTAATTCCATGTCAATGAAAAGCTCTGCAAACATTCGACGTTTTATCTGACAAGATGTTTTGCAGATAGGAGGGTGTGTATCATGTTTACAGAAATATGGATATTATGTATTCTTATAATAAGGCACACACGCAAAAATACATGCACAGTTCCTTGTTTAATAAAAAATAAAATATGTATTGTGTATTGTCAAAATAACATGATCGGTTCTAAAGACAAATATATCGACAGGAATGTATACATTCAGTCTTCAACAGCAAACAGGAAGAAAACACGCGAGTATTGTAAATAGTCTTATAATTAGACAGGCATGAAAAATGTAAAAGCAAATGTCCCTGTTTATTTATACCTAACGAAGTATGTCTATAAATAAAGTCATTGATAAAAAAGACAATATTGCGAGTGAAGTAATTATTTATGAAAAACACCAGAAACCCACAAACAAACAGCTGGTTCCAAAAAGCTTTAGATATCTGAAACATTCTTTATCCTGCAAGTCAAATAATACAAAAACATTAAACATTAAATTGAAAACACAGCTAAAATTTTAATTCAAAACGCATGTGTTTGTTATCAAAATAATCGCATTCACACTTATCGTGGTTGGGAGTAATTATAAAACCTTAGACTGGTGGTGTATGTCTACTGTACCCAGAGTACAAGTGTCTTCGGACATGACCCACGAGAGACAATTATACACTTAACCATGGTAGGTTTGTTCATGGGATATAAATAAATCACTAAGTGTATTCTGGTGCACCTGAAATATGGTGTTAACGATCAAATTATTGTTGAAACGAGCGCGTAAAGATAATATACGAAAATCATTGTTTTATATATCTTTTCAGGATGCTCTGTGGTTTGTTCACTGATGGTAATTGTGCCAAATTCTTAATTTCAAACAATTTCATTTTTTGTTCAGCTTGAGTTATTGTTTGCACGGATACAACAACGATACAATAGTTTTGTCCAAATTAACATATATATATATATATTATTGTTTTATCCGCCTCAAATACTAATATTAAGCTTTTAAATGCAAATACACAATTATATGTTAATATTATTTTAATTGTGAATAAGAATAATTGTGTGTATCTGAGTAGACAATTATCACTATCAGTGATGCATGTCGACCACTGCACACTGGTTTAATTATTTTATGAACAGTATGTTAATCATCCGATAGCAAGTTCACCCATTGTCTTCTTCAATGGGGGCATACCAAGACAACGCTTAACACTGTTTCCTAAATGCCCAGCAAATGTTATTTAACGGATTTTAACTCCATTTAGTCGGTAATTTACTTAATAGCCTGTAGATATGAACGAGAATTAACTATCATACATAAAATGTGTAAAACAAAATCTTAAATGACACTAAAGTGACATTGAACTATAGATAACGAAACATTGCCAGTGTCACGACCAAAATCATTTTTTAATTATTGTTCTGAAAATTACTTTTTATAACTAATGGTCAGTTTGACCTTGGCCATTAACCCAGTGATCCCATAATCGACTAGCCCCGACCAACATGCCTACCACGTTTTATCAGCATGGGCCCTACGACTGTCCAGCCATCATACTGTTGGTCATTTTGGCCTTGAACTGGATTTTCGCCTGTGATAATTTGCTCGTCATGCCTAACATATCTTCCACGTTTAATGGGCATCAGCCATTGTACAGTTACAGTTTACCAAGACAAGGTTTTACAACTATTGATCGTCTTGATCTTGAAATTTGATCCAAGAACTAGGGATGCAACGGGTAGCAAATGTTGGTCGGGTCGGGTCGGGTATCTTTCTTTGGGTCGGGTATTTGCGGGTCGGGTCGGTACTAATATAATTAAATGTACACATCAACTTTGCAGCTCCAGAGGTCTGTTCCGATCAGTAAACATTGTTCCTACCTTGACGATTAAACGATAAATGAAATTATTCTCGTGTGTATGCCACATGCCGTTCACATACATTTTTGGTGTCAGATTTAGTCGTGCAGTTCTTGACTGTTTATTTATTTTAATATATGTGCCCTTCTCATTGCATTTATATTGATTGACAAAGCGCATTGGGAGCATTCATCAGGTTACTGATGTCCTTGTTATTAATTGTCATTGTAATACTGCTAACATCTAAACTTGATCCGAATTTTTCTAATTTGTCGCAGAATTAGAGCTACAAATATGTTGTGATCGGACATAAGTTCTGTAACAATGTTAAAAAGGAACTATAAAGTTTGAATTGTACCTGTTTCCTTAATAGTTATTTTTCACTGGACCTTTGTCATCAACATTGTGGTCTTTTCAGGTGAATTCTGGGTCGAATAGGGCCCAAATTCTCCAGCTCTAGAGAATATATTTTACCCCGAAATGTCATTTTTCATTATCAATGAAGATGAATGATAAAGAAACCAACAAAAGTAAAAACATGTTCAAGTTAAAGCTGAATGGAAAAAATATACATATATCACAGGATATTTAAATTCAAAGAAAAAAAAACCTTGATAAAATCTTTATCTTAAAAAAAATATATTCCCGTTTTGCTAAAAAAAGATTTGTTCTTTTGTAGAGGATATACGGTAATAATTCAGCGGGAAATAATGCACGAGCTTCTTGTGTACGCATATATATGCGCTATAAAGATATTGATTCCTCATTCGAGGTGTGTATTTCACGGAGAAAAGATATGGTGCAGATGATGATGATGATGATTAAACAAATCGAATTACACTGCCATTTTAAAACCCGACCCGAAGTTTTCAATGAGGAACCGAACTCGAGTTAATTTTAATGGAACCAAGAATGCGGGTATTTTGGGGTATCCGTTGCATCCCTATCAGGAACCCGATAGTCATGTCGAACCTACTCACCAGGTTCAACGAATCTAGTCATAATGTTGTCGTAGTAATTACCAGCACAAGATTGTACTGTATGTCCGTTTGACTTTTACCTTTGACCTAATGACTCAATAGACCGATCCGGGTATTGTCACGAATAGTTGAAACTCCTCCCCAGCTATTGTGAAAGGATTAATTTCCATTCATCGAAAATCACAAACATTACCACGTGCTCATTTGAATATCACAAATTTTGTATGAAATAGTTTACTCGCTAGACATGTGCTATCAAAATGCGATGATTGGATAATACTGCAGATTAATTTGAATATGATTGACATTTGCGGAAGCATCTATAGTCAATAAATATACTCCGCTATTCATGATCACACTACCTACCAATTTTGGAAAAGGATTCCGTAGTTATTGCCCGAACAATTTTTATCTATCTTGTCGAAGGGGCATAATTAAGAAGCAAAAAGGAAACCTATGTTGTGAGGCATGCCCAAATAAAAAAATACAAACCGTGGAAGTACGATAATACGATGGTCGATAATATACAGATCTAGTCTAGAAATTAGAGGCATTATCTTTGCGTGTTGATATACGATCTATAGTTGAATATAGATTACGTATTAATACCGTATTATCTTATGTTGGCAAACGTTTTATTAAACTTTATTATACAGCTTCTCATAAATTTTATCCCTGGATTGTGGCTATTTATATACGTTTCAGTTTTTGCCATTGTTCATTAAAACCGATTCTCTACCGACATGACATTTTAATCACGTTACACGTCATGCAAAGTGACTGCAGTCATGATGACGTGCTAAGTGAAAAGAATTTACAACGTACTCAGACTCTCGTTGCTATCGAGCAATTACATTATGTCACGTAAATACAATCGACAGCGACGATCGAGATTTGTTGTGGAGTTGTAAATTGACAAAAACGTGCGATATATGTTCAGTTTATGTATCACATTCCATAGTTGTACATACTAGTATGTGATCAGTTGCACATGGGGAATGGTGATGACGCAATATACACTGGTTCGTATTTTAAACTTACAAATCACCGCGTACATCTCTTCCGTCGTCAATATCTCGCAGGAATATGCGGCCGCCTGCTATCCGATTACACAATAATGTTCTTGACATTGAAGCCAACTAGTGCACAAGTGGCATTACTGACATTCTAAACTCATATTACGTAATGTAGCTGGCTTGTCTAGAAAGCATGTCTATTAGCAGCAAACTCTTTGCGAAAATATGGATACATCTCGTTCTCAATTATTCATTGTTTCTCTGAGAAATAGCGAAATACCTTTCTGGAATCGCCAATGTAAACTCAAATGATTTTAGCGAAATAGGACGTTGAAAACCTCGGCCAGTGCACCAATCCCTACACAAAATGTATGTGGTTTGTTTGAAGTTGGATGCTATGAAAAACTGATTTCTGGCGTTTAATATGAAAGAAGAATAATTCAAAATAATAGCAAATTTGGCTTAAGCGCATATGTATTTGATCAACAATACTTTGCGTTATGATATGCGGGAAACAGTCTTTTGCAAGATCGTTGCACATCCTTTTTAAAACAACAACAATAGCCGAAATAACGTTTAACTTCTCCAATGAGAACAATAGGGCGTTCCCATCACAGTGCCAAAGCGTTATGCTTAAATGTGATCTGTCATTTTTGCCTAGCATGGGTCACTAATTACTTCACAAATAGCGATTAAAATATATAAATACCAGAACCTATATTTCACAGAAGACAATAACCTCGCCAAATCCATACCTGGTCTGATAAATAAGTTTGTTTTTTAATTAATTTTTTACTTAGTGACCTACTTTTACAGTCAACATAACCATTTACGTTCACTTTTTTTTATATATTATTCTGGCAATTTAATATGGTTATCCGATGACAAGTGTGACCCTTAAATCGTCCATTGCGGACGCCGGAATTGGCACTACGTACGTGAACCGAAACAACATACTACAGACTTGTTCATAAATCTCTGTAGCTAGCTCACACAATGGATCGGCGGACATAAGAAATGGATTTCATATAAGTAGCATTTCGTATACAGTGTATATGCCACAGCAACAGTTTGTAAAGCGTTCAAGAAAAGTTCAAGCTGTCATTATGTACTGGCAACATCGCATGTATATGCGGCACATCGGTTCGTTGCCGTCGCAAGTGCTTACTCACCTTAATATATGCACATGCCTTAAAATGTTTAAATCCGGAATCAAAAGACATAATCGCACAGCTGAACGAAGGAAAGCATGTGCGCGAAAACGTAAAAGTACACTCACTTCAATGGGTCTTAATATAATTAAAATTAGGATTCTATCTACATTGCATACTAATGCTATCATTTCGCAACACAATTCAAAACAAGGTTTTGTTTATTAAATTTTGAAATTGTGTATATATTTCTGCATCTTTGCAACGACTAAATAAATATCGCAAATGTTAATACCATACTATACCATTCACTAACTTGTTATAGGTATACATGAAAACGACCCTTAAAATTAATACAAAAGTATTAGATACATACCTTAATACATGTATAGTAATGCTTTACCCATCTTTATACTGTGTACATAATGCCCACACTTATGTAGCATTTTAGAATCCCTGTTCAATCAGTAATTCCTGTAACATATGTTCAATAACATACAATTCATAATTGTCTTTTGTCCCCATCTAAGCATAACAAATGAGTAAACATCCGGTCGTGTACACTATTTTAAAGGAGTATTCATGTGTTGGTTTCAGTTATGGCAAATTTGGAGGAAGTAGACTCATATAACATACCGAGATCTGGTATCTGAAAAGATGCAAAATCGACAAAATGTGTTTCGTGATTTTGTAGAACGGTTGTCTGCTGATTTCTATACGTAAAACAAACCCTGAATCCGCTGGTATTCGACTTCCGGCTCCAACTTTTAATCGACATGTTACCTCGAACTTCATCCTCTTCTAGTCTGGTTCCTCCGTGTCAATGTCAATCACGTGACCCACGTGACCAGCAGTGTGGATGGCGACCTAAGCATTTTCTCCAGGGCGTCCAATACACCCGCCCACTGATGTTGTTAGGAGAAACACGTCCAAAACAAAGCAAACAATCCATATAATAAATTCTTAAGAAAACGGAAATGTTAACACCTTAATAGAACGATTGCACTTGCAGGTGATATTCAGCCAAATAATCAAATATGCATAGCAAGAAAGATTAATAATATATTAATAATAAACACTCATACTGTAGAGTACAGTGTACATTGCAGGTTATATTTTATGAATGCTCGGATATTTATTCATTAAGTATTATGCTAAACATAACTGAATATAGAATAAACACAACTTTTATTTAATTTATTCTTAAATCAATTGCAGATTTACTATAAGTGGTTGTTTTATATTTCTGAAGAATAATTATATGACCTTTTAAAAACGACATTTCAGGTATGCTTAAAATATATGAACCTAAAAATAATCGATCCTTTATTATTATTACATATCATTATAGAAAGACACAACATATTATTTCCGGTTGGATGTTTTTTTTCTTATAATTATGCGTTTTTTGATTATGCCTTTGATACAGAACATCAAATGCCAAGGGTGTTTTCTTTGCAATTACCTAGCGGTTGGCTGTTAAGTGTTCTTAATTTATTTTTAATTAATAAGCAAAAACGAAAATAATTGTAAAAATAATTCCTTGATTTGTTTGTATTTGTTTAATTTCTGTTTTTGAGATCGTTAGAGCACTTTTGACGTAAAAATCATTGCTAAGCACATATAGTACCTAAATGAAACACAGTGAAATAAAAAAAAATAACACTACAAAAATAAGTTAGTTTAAATTTTCATTAAATTTCATCGTGAAAGTATTACTTACCAATATTATACCTGTGCACTTATTACTTTAAGATCCCACTGACACTTCGTTATCTTTGGTTGCTTATTGATAGTAAAAACCCATTGAACATGTCTATTATTCAATATATTATAATCATTTCTTAAATAACACTTCCCTCGAATACTCGTTTCATATTGTATATTTACTGTCACTAATAACAATTGTGTGTAATTAAGTTGCAATAAAGTTGATAATTGACTCTTCTTGAGAGTAATTTATATCCAATTATTTTCACATATACCTATATAAACAAAGCGAAACTCCAGCTGCGACAGCAGGAGGGAACTCTTATTAGCAACACGAGGTCTTTTATTTATGGCAAGTGACCAATTACCAAAAACAATACAGAGGACATCACAAAAACACATAACAAACACAAAACACACATGAATACAACTGAGGTCACCGCCTTGGAACGGTCAATGCAAATCCTGAAAGTAACCGACTTCATTGCATGTAATAGCATTACATATATCGTACCCAGATTGAAAAAAATCAAAGTAACATGTCACTTATTTTTGTCAAATTACCGAGCCAAATAGGTCAATGACAATGCTGATGAAACACGGAAAAACAGTTACAATGTCTAAATATTAAAGCATTCATATATCTGATGACATCCGCTATATAGCCAGCATCTCATTCAGCAAATGCCTATTTTCTTAAGCATACGTCAAGGACAGTAGTTATTTCACAGGCACATAATCTCCACAATAATGATGTAATAACGCATAACAATTACCTGTCCGTTTTCACCAGGATTGCTTGATGTACAGCTGATACAAACAGGAACCACATGTTTTACACAAAACATAGCGTTTTGTCTGTACGCTTTCAAGAAAGAGTATTACTTATTAATGCTTCAATGTACCATATTGTTGGCATATTGTAGTCAGTGACAGATGCTGGAGACATCCATTCTCAGAAATGTGGACTTCAAATGTTAGATTGACATTCATTTTCGTGGTGCACGTCCTTAATAGCAACTTATTAGTATGATCTGGTAAAATGTTTTTTAACATTAAAGGAAATAAAAATAATAGATCATAAGATTCACATATTTCGTTGCAAAATAACCTCCTGCATACCTGTTAACACCATTGCATAAGAAATAGTGTTGATATCATTAGTCATATTCACCATTCTGTTCATTGTGTTGTATTGTATCACCCAGGCAATCTGTTCTTTTTTCAACTGATATTACTTTAGAAGGCATTTTATAGTTGCGATTACAAAAAATATGGATCAAATACCATGCATCTAAATATTACATAACATCTGAAGAACACTTGAAACATTAGTTTGCATTGTACTGCATTGTACCAGCTGAAACATACATTGCATAATGTATATCTGACACACATATATCAATGAACAATGTAATTAGTTACTAACAATAATACTTCTGGCTTACTTTTCGGAATTTGTAAGTTATATGATACTGATATTTTGTGCTAAATTGCTAATCTAACGATATGTCATTTCTTCTATTGTGTGCTGTTTCTTTTCTTTACAAACATGTAATAAGCAAAATAGGTGTAGTTAATAAACAATTTTAGGACGTTCGTTTTCACCCACTTCCTGTCGTGGGGTTGATTTTTACTTTATTCATCACTCAATGTATGGCAAAGATATGCACTCCTTTCTATTTCCTTAAAATGATGTCAAAAAGCAGTGCAACTGGTTCATTTCGTTCAAATTACAGCCACAGAAGATAAAACGTTATCAGGACATTTTGAGCAAAGTTGCCAATATTCTGATCGCATAATCAACATTTCAGTTCGTTTTTAAAATTGTGTTCTAATCGACGAACACCTGAGTTCATTGTGTCAATCCGGGATGAGGGACAGCTAATTTATATTTTACCGCCTTGTAATGCGATTAATTGCATTAGTTAATAAATGCATTTTGCTTTTAAATCGTGCTAACGTAAGGCGTGTTGTGTCTTTACTATTAGCCACTATGATCGACGTTTGCTAAAATTGTGTTTTCAATACCAACACACGTCACAAGCCAGTCCAACTATGACATTTACGTCAATGAATTACACAATTTTGAACCTCGTTCTATAGAACTGTCTAGTAATAAATTGTAACCAGATTTCAATTAAAAATCAGATCTACAGAAACTTCAGTTAGAACACATATGAACACACAAAATCATTTAGCTTATAATGAAAAGATCAGTTTTGCTCACTGAATCTTATATCGTTTAGACGTTTGTAAAGACATTGGATGCACAGCGAGTAAATATAACATCCCCATAATTATATAAACAGTTTCTTCGTCCGTTCATGCTGTAATATATACATGTGAAAATAAAAACGTTTTTCTCTGGTCGTCTATTTAGATTATTGTCAGCATAAACATGAGGTATATTTAGCATTAGCGATTTGGGCCTAAGGACAAATATGTTTATTACTTCATGAACTACATTTTACATCAACTTCTGTCCACCTGTACATATTCTTGACGATGAAGCCCACCAGCCCCATTCAGCACCAAAACAGTACGATACATACATCTAACTTTTACTGTGTTGCACTGTATTATGTAACAGGACTTTATAATTATAACTATAAGTCCATCATAGAAGGACTGGTTTCGTTAGCCGTTAAGGAACGCTACGAAAGAAAGTATATTTTGAATACCGGCTCACAAAAGCAATTAGTATTGTTTAATAGTACAGCTGTAACGTTATTGTTTGGATACTACAGCAGTCGTAATTGCGCTGTTTCGTTTGTATCTGGTGTAATGTCATCCAGTCATGTATGAATTGTAAGTATGGATGAACGTTGTGTCTATAAAATCAAAACCTCACATAAATAGGGATCAACACCAATAACAACGTACTTAATATGCAGCATGTGAAACTGATCCTTCCAACTCGTTCCCTTTTCAATAAATCAGAAGAGAATGACACCCATGAACTGGTGAATCGAACATTGTAAAAAAAAAAAGTTCAATCTAAGATCGATAACGTTTTGTTTCGGATGACAAACAATCGCCAATTGCGAAGCAAAAATGTTCCTCCCAGCTCTACATATGCAGTAGACGGTAGGCCTATTTGGTTTTCGGTCGATGTAATATGCCACCTAGTGTGCTGAAGTACGTGCATATGCTGCTCCTGGGAAACTGCTTATCGGGTTATAGTTCGGTTTATTATCTAAATATCCGCATTATTATTCAACCCTTCTGTTAATTGTTGCCCTCTTTTTCTAATTTATTTCGCACTTTGTGCTAGTAATGCGGAGATTGGGGCTTTTGTAATGCATAATAATGAGGTCATAAAACCAGTCGCGAATTGGAATACAAAAACCGTTACCTGTCGTTTAGTCATACTAAATATTTGTTTTGTAGTATATAGTTCATATGTCTTTACAGTGCACATAATCTGCAAATTTATACAAAGGAACAATATACTATTAAAGAAAAATATATACATTTTTGGTGTAAACTTTTACGGCTGTGGAAGTTTACACTGAGTGTTAGCTCCGTATACATATGTTTTTTAAACACGCACATAAAAAATTTGTAGTTTGTTTCCTCTACAGCATATATAATTACCTAAGGTGTTAATTCTGTAGCGCATTCGTTAAACACAGAAGATGATATATGTCCAGATGTTACTATCATAAACGACATGACGATCATACAATATTTGGCCCATGAAATATTTGATCCATGAAATCTGCAATTACCTTAATGTCGTCTCTAAGTGTTTCTTAGATGTTTGTAGTCGGAACCCATGTGGCAGCATTTACAAGTTTAATGTTTGAATCGTTGTAATTTATACGCAGCAGTTATAAGACACCTCTTTAAGACACTCGTACGTTTCACGACATAAATATATTTATGTTTGATTGTTATACCAGATACTGTGTCTGAAAAAACCAACGTTGTCACCAGAATCGCGTGAGCAAATTAATATTGTGAAATCATTATTGTCTTTATCAGCTAATGGTTTAGGCAGTTTGGGTAGGTTTTTTCTTAACAACCAACAGTTTATATACCTCTAATGAATCGTAACAAGTGAATGTATCTATGCTCACAGTTATTCAATGGTGGGAAAATATATTAACGATTTTCATTTAATACTATTTCTTTTGCTTGACGATATATATTTCAAATGTGTGGTGTACAAGTGAAATTCATTCATACCATATATTAAGCAAGTCTTTGTAAAGCGAATGCTACAGCGTGATTCTTTGCAACACATTTGAATGGTCATTAAAATATAAACAAAGCGACACTCCAGTTGCGACAGCGGGAGAGAACTCTTATTAGCAGCCCGAGGTCCTTTATTTATGGTAAGTGACCAATTGCCAAAAACAATACACAGGACATCACAAAAACACATAACAAACACAAAACACACATGAATACAACTGGGGTCACCGCCTTGGAACGGTCAATGCAAAGCATTGGGGGTTTAAACCGGTTTATGTGCGCACGAACCTCACACTTGGCCCAGAATTATTCACAAAACATATAAGTGTAAATAAAAATTAATCTCATTGCATCGGAAATCAAATTAAACAGCAATAAAAGCGAATATTATTCAATTTAATAACCATTTAATTACTCAATGGCTAGATGCAACCAGAGCATCAGAATTGCAACTTTCCGAGGCACGATGAAATGAAACAAAAAACACGTATCAACTACATCTCGTCTTTTCTAAAAAGCTTTAAAGACATAGCATCATATTTCAATTTTCAGATCATCGTCATGCAATGTCAGGAAGAAGCCGTAATGTTGGGTGTAAAAAGACAGATTACATAGCTTTGTTGTATATTTTATTTTAAACCGAATAAAACTACATAATATACTATATATTATTCTACATCTTCCTGCTAACCCAAATTGAAAAAATAATTTAACTTAATGAACGTGGGTGTTAAAACGAGTGTATAAATCGGAAATGCTGTAGAATATTAAATAAAAGGGCACAATATATCTTAGATAATCTAACGCTACGTCACACAAACAGTAAAAATATTTAAATGATGACGTAATATTGAAACGCGCACTGCACACGATGACGTCATAATTTTAAAACGCAAAGAAGTTAAAGCTACTTATCCACCGTTTAAAACGACAAAATTTGTAACGATGAAAGAAATTCAGTACCGAAAACTAATAAACATGTGTTTTTATGTATAAGTGTAGTATATCCTTTTGATAAGAAAGAGTGTACTAAATTATTTAAAGGGACTATGTCAATGAAAGATTGTATCCCTATTGCACTATACATTGTATTATTTGATAGAAATGCGATTTACTAAGACAACTGCATTAAATAAATAAAAAAATATAATACACAACAATATATTTGATAAAAACAAATTAGCAAATAAACCTGAAAAAAATAAAACCCGAAGCGGGTATCGAACTCACGACTTTGGAGCCATACAAAGAAATTACAATAGACAAAGCTTTAACCAACTGCGCTATCATGCTTGGCAAGCAGTCGTTTCTAAAGTATGGTTATACATAATGCTTACAACTCTGACGTCAAAATGTAAACAGGAAAAGTGCCAAACAAACACAACCCATATTATAAATTGAATTTTATCTCAGAATGCGTACACTCGTTTCCCATTATATACATATACCCTCTTTTAAACGTTATTACGTGCCAGTACTAATATTACAATTTCATATTTTTTAAAAGAAATTGGCCCCTGGAGGCCCTTTTCGATGACATAGTCCCTTTAACATGTTTACATTTGTGAACACGTTTCAAAACATCAATGTAAAATGATGGGTGTGATATTCCGTTAGATAAGAACCATTTCAATTATTATATTATAATATTTTGAAATATTATAATATAATGTAATATATTATATTACATTTCGAAATTTATTAATATATTATATTACATTTCGTTATTAAAAACCAAAATTAAAAGCATAAATAAACAAATAATATTTTCATAAGTTTTTATTATAAAATTAAGACAAATATCATATTGAGCAGACATACTAAACATCTACTCCATGTTGCTTTGATGTACATGTAGGTTAAATTAATCGATCTATTTTAATTCTGTTAAAATTAAAACCAGAATAAAGGTAGAATACGCATAAGACAGGAAATTCTGCTGTACATGTATACCATGTTAAAAAAAAAAGAAATTTAAAACGCACTTTGACAACTCCATCAAGCAACACATGCTTTTACACAACATTGAACACTGGAAAAACTAAGTCCCAAAGAAACATATTTGTTAAGAAGATATATATATCTATATATATAATGAAAAGTGCAAACACGTTACATGGGATTATAAATATATATTAACAAAATAGCCAACGCGTTTCGACAAAGCTCATCAGGGCATAATACAATTATCATAACGTCAAAATGTCATAGAGATAACGTCATTTCAATTATGACGTCATAACGTCAACAATTATTATATACAATTTAATTGTGGTTTAAATATATGAATAAAATATTGCTCTTATGCTAACCTAGCTGAATCAGGTATATATATATATATAGTGTCTAACCCTTGGCACTACATCAAGCAATGCGTACTGAGACAAGCAAATATTGCTGCAAAATATCACTTGATATGATATAATAAAATGATAACATTTATTGAAACAGGTGTTGTTGCGATAATACACATGTTACCGGAACAAAGCTGTTCACTTTTCTCCATTATTATAATAAAAGTTATTTAGCGTTTTCGTATACGTCTCGAAAACATGTGATTTCAAAAATGCAAGAAATGTCAAACAAAACATAATATTAATTAACGTAACATAAATTCCAGAACGTTCATTCAGTGGGAAAATCAAACACACCGTTTTAAGTCCAATCATCTTATTAAATGCTTTTTATGTTTATTTTCATCGCTTTTTTGATAAGTTTTTATTATCTCTTGGTTTTATTTATGACATCCCGTGATTCCAAGCTGACACGAATTGACATACGATATCTTATATTATTTCAAGATAAAACACAGAACACAAGATCAATAAAAAGTAAACATAATTTACATAGATGTTGCATGATACATGGTTTGAAGTTTTTTTTGGAAGTTACACATTGTTTATTTTTTATTAGTTGTAGTAGTCCAAGCATCACTTTTTTCGACTAAGCGACTAAATTGTCAATAAGTGTATTGTATTTTTAGTGTTAAAATAAGGCATTGATTAAATTGTTTATTTTTCTATTGAAATATTTGCCGTGTTATTTGGTATTGAATGTTTTCAATATTTTACCTAGTTTGTTTCAAAATGACACTTTACATTAAAAAGTATGACTCAAAAATGAATACAAACCGCCCGTGTACATTTCCAATGACGATCGTATATACATGAAATGCATGAATAAACAAAAACTAATTCACAAAGTTCAAGTTCGCGTTTTAAAATTAGTTAATTAATATACATATTCTAATGATTTACGTTTGGTAGATAAGTCAAGCCAATACAAGAATCATCGGTAGTTTGATCTACGTACCTTAACAATAGCTCCTTACTTCAACCGACATAATCAGAGAAACAGTCAAAGTTCAATACCTTGTTGCTGCCTCCAAGGTAACTTCATCCAGAATATGCCATGTAGAAAGGGAGACAATATGTATAGTCAACTTTTTAAGACTGTGGTTATTGACAATAAATTACTACGCGAGGTAAGAAAATGTGGAATAACATGAGTGTTACAATGGGGTGTGTAAAATGATAAGTGATGACATCTCTTGTATAACCTTGGACAATGTATCACTGATTACTTTTTCTTGTCATTGTCCTGTGTTGAAATTTTATTTGGTGTAATTGAAATGGTATATGATGACTTACACAATTGAATCAATATTATTCAAAATTGTATGAAATTAAATGAAATTAAATAAACGTAACAATAGTGCTTATAGTATTGCTACTACGACTGTGTAGTTTCTCCATTGTCTATATATGTAATTATACTAATTTATAATTATTTACGTGTATCTGTGATTTACTAATCTTGTTTCACATCCTAGAATTCAGAAACAATGTATACTGATCGTCTCGTTTCCAAATTATTGTATTATGTAAATACTGTTTCCTAATGTGTTCATGTTTCATGAATATGAGCGAATAAAACGTTGACTTGACATATTTCTGCGCTGCGCGTAACGTGTTGGCCAAACCACTGTAAGAAACTCGTCACTTCATTTCACCATACTCTTCATTCTTCAAGGACATTATGCAACTATACAATTTTATTTTTTTTGAACTTGTAAAACCAAAATTAATTGTTTTACTTTGGTTGTTATTGATGACACGTAAATAATAATTATTTTGACAAACTTGCAAATATTAAACATTCTTCAAAAGAGATACACCATAGTGTTTAATTGGACAAATTTATATTTTTAAATTTTAAGAAACGTGTGTCTTACGATATTTGCACAAGAATAACGTACATCAATGAAACGACTGATTGTACTTGTACGGTTGCATACTCAACATTTAATATGACGATATACGTATATACTTTTATACACACCACGGTTTATGTCTTGTTATTTTTAGGAAATGTATCAAACATTTTTATGTAATGAATTTTCATCGTTTGTGAACCATGCTTACGATGTTGCTTACAATTCTCGTTATATACAGAGTGCTCCAGACGCACATCCCAACACCATAATTGACTCGTTTTGTGATTGAGGCAATCAATTTGGTCCGGATGCGTTTCTGGTTTAACGTTTACATTACGCTTTGTGGTGGCATCATGGTTGCAACCCCGACTGATTTTCTTCGTATTATTTTTGCGTATTTGTGTGTTTTTCTTTTTACTTTGTTTGTGATGAAAGCATATGGCTCTTATGGTGATTCTAATGTTAGTTTCCTCCGTAGAGCCATAATCCGTTTTAGTGCAGTGATATAAGACGGCATGTCGTTTACTTTTACCGTTTTTAAACATACATGCTTTGCAATAGCAATACGGTCAAGAAAAAAAACTAACGTTTACATTATTATTGCAACCATACTGTACTTATGATAGGTTAATAGGTTTAAAACATAAATGCAGCATGTTATATATTAAACAGGTACTGTTATTATTTGACTTTTTATTTCAAGTTTATTTTACGTTAATTTACGTAATGAAAACATTATTGGAAATAGGAACAAGCAAAAATCCTAATTGTCTTATTGTATGTAATATTATGCAACGTTAAAAGCGAAAAATAATAAACAAAATGACTAACCTGATGTATTATAAACAATGTAATATAATTATAAGTTTTTAACTTTATTCATAGGCTGGATGAATACATTCAGAGAATATCATATTTATGAAAGCACAGGCAAAATAAATGTGCGAAGAGCTAACATGACTAGTTAACCTCATACACAATTATAAATATGTATTATAAACAATGTAATATAATTATAAGTTTTTAACTTTATTCATATAGTCCAGTCAATATAGTGTTTGCGGGTCAAACAAATTCCTTCACAAACATTAATTGCACTGAGTGATAGGTTTTATTATTTTTTAAGATATTGTAAAAGTCCTCACCTTAACTTGCTTTGGATTTTAAAAAAATTTCATTTTAAGTTGAACATAAAAACTAATATAGAGAAGGCATCTATGTTGCACCATAGTTTGCAAGTGCGAGTTTTATGACGTCACAAACGGTGCATATGTAGACAACATCATCCCGCATCGAAGTGAATTGATAATTTTTTTTTTGTATCTGTGATTTGATTGGCACAACAGGACTTTTGCTGGCCTAGTAAGTATAAAAACATAAATATAACTTATCGGATTGGAATTTTTATTATTAAACGTAAATATAAATGATTAACTGCATCTGTCATGTTTCCGCGATGTTGCAGACGACGTAAATATTTATTTGCTTGATAGTGTTTAAAAACGTATTTTGGTACGAGAATAATGATAGCTGAGTGAATATTATTACTTTAAATGTAGTTCAGGTAAAATATTCCGCAATAATAACGAAATTTGAGGGAAGTCACGTTGTGTGTTTTTTTTAACTACGGAAGGGCATACGGGTAAAAATATTAAACACCTGTAGAATTTATAGTACACAAATTCCCTGGACTTTCAATTGTGCCTTTGCCTTTTAGATATATTTCTTTACACTGTTTTCAATGTTTTTTATCCTGTTTGATGTTTGTTCTTCCTACAAATAAGAATTTGAGCAGAGTGCATTTAACAGACGTAGGAGAATTAAGAGGTATGTAAATGAAATTTATTGTTTTAAGTATTTTGTAATTGAAGTGTAATGGTTAAAGCACGAAAACTGAATAGTGTTGAAAGCGTGTTTGTACATCCATTACATAATTGTAAAATTCTGATTAATTAAAATTCATGAACCAAATACCATGTTTGCTATTACATGCAGGTCTACTCGCAACAACAGTACAACCGTTTACCATACACAAGAAGAATTGGTTGTATTGCCAGGTTAGTGAATTATACATCTCTATGTGTTGTATCAATGATTTTTTTCTATGAACATCATTAATATTAATATAGACCCTAGAGGAAATTTTATTTGAATGCTCATAAATGTGTATATGCACATACTTTATTGGGGTGTACATGTAGAATATACCAGAATAACCACTTACCTTCACAGTCATGTCTGTAAGCCTCATTTTCTTTTTTCAGGATGAACCTACCTTCTAACTATAAGTGAGGTGTACACAGGCTTCACAGGATGAGTCGGTTTTAGTATTCATCATAGTATGAGGTTTGTAAGATTTTTTTTGTATTGAAACAATAGTATATGCACATTTATTATGTTATTTATCATTTGTATTCCATTTGCAATATGTTTCTTTTTATAGAATTTACTTGTTATCACATATTTTAAGTGTATTGTTTAAGTTTGTATGCTAGGTACAAAATGTGTACAGAAATACAGTAATTGTACTGGTGCATTTCATTATAGTGAGCAAACATCAGGACCGGTGTGTGTAATCTGTGGCACGGATGATGGGGTGCAGTTGTCAACGCTCGGTGAAAGAGGGTGCCAGGGCATTAATGCTGCTTGCCAAAATCAAGGTTTGTTTTACTATTATATAAACTATATCTATTAATAATTTGAAGAAATGTTATACAAGCCTTTCCCCAGAGCAGAGGCAGTGAACCTTATTTTTTTGTCTTAAAATTTCCTAGATCTGTTCGAGTAATTCATTGTCACTTTGTACACATTTAACAAATAAGATGTTAAAGATTAAAAGTATGTTTTTATCATTATAATTATTCAAGCACTGCAAAAAATTAATATGTTTCATTTCAGAACATAACCTGCGTGTTGAACCTGGCCAGTCTGTCCACCCGGTTTGCAGGAAGAACCTGTGTCATCCAAACCAGAGACGACAACCTACCAACAATGTGGATGATATAACAAGCCCCAAAACAAGGCTTTCTGCAGAAAACAAAATTGACTTTAAAACTAAATGTTTATTTTGTGGCACTAATGCTGTATACAATAGCAAGTATAAACCTAAGAGAGGGTGTGATGTTCACCCTGTTATGACTTTAGAATTTCAAGAGACAATTAAAGACATATGTTACAGCAGAAATGATATGTGGGCCAATACTGTGTTAGGCCGTCTTGAGTATGCTTGTGACCTTCCAGCAGTTGAAGCCAGATATCACCAAAATTGTTGTACTAACTTTAGGTCAGGTTACCAAATTCCAAAGCATTTTGTTGGTCAGCTTAAGTTTGACAGTGACTTATTTGAAAGCTGCAGCGAAGCTAAGAAAGGTCGACCAGTCCATGTCAGTGCTGAAAATGCTTTTAAGCAGGTGTTGTCTACTTTTGAGAATAATTTGTCTGGGCAGTTGACAGTAAACGACCTAGTTGAGGAAATGAAAACTTTGTGTGGTGATGATGCATACAGTAATGTGTACATGAAGAAAAAAGTACTTGAGCACTATGGGGGAAATGTTATTATAACAGAAATGAATGGTAAAACAAATGTTGTGACCTTCAAAAGCAGTGCACATGAAATTTTACACAGTTTTTACTGCAGGGCAAACAAAGATGACAGTGAGTGTGAGAAAATGTCCATAATCAAAACAGCTGGTAAACTGATAATGGATGACATTAAATCAATGGACATCAGTAAAGAAAATTATCCATCTTCTGCAGATATAATGTCTACAGAGGTGAACCTTGACTTTGTTCCTGCTAGTCTCCAATGTTTGCTTGGACAGCTTATTGACAGCAAAGACTGGAAAAGAATTACAGCTTCTCTTGGCCAAGCATTGATTCAGGCAGCTATCCCAAGAAGCATTATTACTCCAATACAGATCGGGCTAGGTGTACAATTACACCATCATTTTGGTTCAAAGTTCCTGATTGATACTCTTAACAGTTTAGGTTTCTGTTCCTCGTATACAGAAGTTCAGAGATTTGAGAAAAGTGCTGCTGTGAGTGAAAATCCTGTCCTGGTCACAAGAGCTCTAAACAGTTTGTACAGTTTGCAGCAGACAATGTAGACCACAATACCGGGACTATAGATGGGTACAACACATTCCGTGGTATGGGAATTATTGCAACAATCACCCCGAAAGTTGCGACTTTACAAAAGAAGATTTGGAAAAGTTAGGAAAGATAAATATTTCATTTTACAGATTAGACAAAGAAATGGATTTAGTATTTAAGAAACTGCCCAAACAAGACAGTGCTTCACTTACTGCTGATGATAACTTAGAAATCTTGCTCACAGTTACAAGACCACTTAGACCAGGAACTCCAGGATGGGCTGGTGTAATGCAAGGTATACAAGATGGTGTTCATCCTGGACAATCTGATGTTCTGTTTTTGCCTATGATTGATATGAGCCCTACTGACATGTCCTGTGTTTACTCAACATTGAAATATGTTTCAAGTCTGGCAGACAAAAATGGCCTTACACCAGTGGTTACATTTGATCAACCTTTGTACTGGAAAGCTAAATTGATTGTAACAAATGAACCAACAACAAGTGATATCAAGAACCTGGTTGTGCGGTTAGGAGGATTTCACACAGAAATGAGTTTCTTAGGATGTGTCGGAAAACTCATGGACAACTCTGGACTTCAAGAGCTACTTGCTACAGTCTACGCATCAAACACAGTTGGTCACGTGATGAGCGGCAAAGCTGTTGGAAGAGCATTAAGGGGTCACTTTTTGGTAAACGATGCACTGGAGCAGCTCTTGGTAGAACAAACCTATCCTAATTTTTTTGAGGAAGCTACAGTAGATGTAAACAACAACCAAGAAGGGAACAATGAAGATGTGATATCTCAAACTGAACCTGAAGAAACTGAACAGAGCAAGAAATTACTAGTCATAACATTGATGGAAAAAGTAATACAGAAGGAGATAGCTTTAGACAGCATTCAGAATAACCCAATGTTGACAGAAATGAAACATGATTTAGAAAGAACAAAAACCAACATAAGACAATACCGTACAGGAAGACTGTGGATACAGTACATCGAAATGATAGCCTTGTTGAAACGATTTCTGGCAGCTGAAAGGAAAGGGGATTGGACAGGTCATCTTTCAACATTAATTGAAATGTTGCCTTACTTTGCAGCCTCGGGTCACAACTTGTACTTGAAGTCTAGCTATATCTATCTGCAAGACATGTTCCAGTTAGAAGAACAACATCCATCTGTATACAAAGCATTTATGACTGGAAGCCATGTTATAAGAAGAAGTGATAGATATTGGGCAGGACTGTCTACAGACTTGGTTATCGAACAAGTACTGATGAGGAGTGTCAAATCTGTTGGTGGGATGACTCGAGGTAGAGGACTTACGGAAGCCCAGCGAGCTCAGTGGTTATTGCCAATGCCTGCTTGTAGTGAAATTAACAATGCAGTACAGTGCTTCACAAGCCAAACATACGAGACAAGTAATCAACACAAAGATTCAACAAAAGCCAGAATTGATCGAGACAAGAGAGATCGTGACACCTTCGTGTCATTTCTACGAGACCGAAATCCGTTTTCAGAAGAGTTATCTCTCAGAAATATAGAGACAGGGGTCATTGCTGAAAATAATGTGAACGCCGATATGGCAAAAGATATAGGCAAGAAGATTGTTTCTGAAATGGTTGAGAAAAGTGTCAATGAATATTCATTCAAAAGAATAAACCAAGCAGTCACTCTTGGAACAAAACAGAATCTCAATGTCAGTGGCGAAGAAGTTGTCGTGGACCCACAGCTACTGTTCCAGCGCATATTGACAGTCTCACAAAACACAGCTGAGAATGTTGAGCAACTCTTCCATTATGAACTGTGTGCATATCCATCTTCTTTATTTGACGCCTCTGGTTTAATGAGAGAAGCAAATAAGCCACAGCTTTCTGCAGCTATTTGGAACATGGGTGATTGCGGAGTACCAAGTATTCCCAAGGACTGTGCATATGTCCTGGACGGCGGCTCATTACTTCAAAGAATCCCCTGGCTTAAAGGATCTACCTTTGATAGCATTTGTGATCAGTATTGCAAGTATGTTAAGTCACATTATGGGAATGCTCAAATCGTGTTTGATGGCTACATGTTAGGACCCTCAACAAAAGACAGCACGCATGATAGAAGAGCAAAGGGTAAAGTTGGAACAAAAGTAAGTTTTAATTCAAGCTATTCATGCAAGATAAAGAAAGAAGCTTTCCTAACCAACATTGAAAACAAGCAAAACTTCATTAACTTACTAGGGAAACACCTTCAAACCATGGGATGCACAGTTTACAATGCTGATGAAGATGCTGATGGCCTAATTGTTCAAACAGCAGTTCAGATGTCCGAGAGAAGCTGTGTCGCTGTAATAGGAGAGGACACAGATCTCCTGGTTCTTCTCTGTTACCATGCCAATGATAAGTTCAACAACATATACTTCAAATCTGATGTTGGGTTGAAAATGAAGAAAATATGGGACATTGCAGCAACAAAAAGAATTCTTGGAGCAGACCTATGTCATTTACTCCCATTTATACATGCTTTCAGTGGCGGCGACACAGTCTCAAGAATTTATGGAATAGGGAAATCACTTGTCCTTAAAAAGGCAGCAACAGACAGATTCTTTCAACAAGAAGCAGAAGTGTTCATGCAGAATTCAACTCCTGTTCAAATTGAAAAGGCAGGTGATCTAATTATGGCCTCATTGTACAATGGTAAATCAGATGAAGATCTTAACACACTCAGATATAGGAAATTCGTACAGAAAGTGAACTCTGCCACTTCAGTGATCCAAGTGCATACATTGCCACCAACTACAGCATCAGCCAAATTTCACAGTTATAGAGCCTGCTCGCAAGTTCAGGTCTGGATTGGAAATGGAAGTAATCCCACAGACTGGGGTTGGTACAAGAGCAATGACAAACTTGCTCCTGTAAAGTGTGAGCTACCGCCTGCCCCAGAGAGACTGTTGAAGATTGTGAGATGTAGTTGTAAAACCAACTGTGACACAAAGCGGTGTACTTGTAGAAAACATGGTTTATCATGCTCAAATGGCTGTGGGGACTGCAAGGGTGTTAGCTGTAGCAATAGAACTTGTTTGGAAGAGGATTATGATTGTGTTTGAGTAACTAAGTAGCTTCACTGGCTTGTGTAATGAGTCATTACACAAGCCGGTGAAGCTATTAAGTTACTCAAACTGAAGTATTACTAGTAATCTTAGCTTCAATATAATAAACAATGTATGTTGTTATGTATTAACATAATGGATATACAATTATGTCTTAGTAACATGGCATGCATGTAATAACATGGAGTGTGTTGTCATAGTCATTTTAACATGTACAAGATGCATTATTTATTTGGTATTTTGTTCTTTTCTGGATAAGTTAAATGAAAAAATGCACTTCCTATTATGCGTTTTATTGTCCAAAAATGATTTCTTAAAATTATAATACTGAGTTGTACATATTAAAATTGCTCATTTTCATATTCTTCTATATTGTAATGATTTATTCTTGTCTTCTAGGCACTGTACCCAATGTGAAGTACAAATCAAATTTTCACTGTGTTAATGTAGTACCGGTATGTTGGGTCTTATTATGCCTTTTTAAAGGAAAGATGATATGTATTTATGTCTTTTTCTATTATATTAACTATCTAAAATAAATGTTGAAACATTCTTTAAGCATCTTTTCTTGAAATATAGGTTGCAGACTGAACATAAAAATTCTTACAACATTGACACAATTTTAGAGGCGATAAAATACACTTTTATTGGTCACTATAAGACTGTTTTTACAGACATTTTTTTTTCCATTTCCCAACTGAATTTTTGTGAGGACTTTTTTATCCCAGCTCAGAAGACATTGAACATACTGTATATGCATATAAACCTTGTGAAGGAATTTGTTTGAGGTTTGACTATTATTTTGGCTAAAATGACTAGACTAATAGGCTCGATTAATACATTCAGAGAATATCATATTTATGAAAGAACAGGCAAAATAAATGTGCGAAGAGCTAACATGACTAGTAAACCTCATACACAATTAACAATAAGTTCAATTACAAACTTTACATAACTAGAAAATACTCGGAGAGCGCAGACCTCCGAGAAAGCAGCAAAATGTGGCAATCTTCTACTAATAAAGAATCCATTATCTTGGATCCAGACGGTAGTCCGTATAACCACCAAGAATCGTCTTTGTTCAAAGGATCCTTTACAACCTTCTCAGAAAGTTCAAGCAAATCCGTCCATATTATTTTTGCGTCAAGCTGCTTACTTTCAAACATGCATAGTAATAATTGGTTGTCACCTCGTCCATTCAATGTAACCATGTTGCGGCGTATTGTATTACGAACGCATCTATTAACGAAAAAGAACAGATTTCTGAGTACAACCTAAATCATATCACCTAAGCATTCAATATCATGGGAATTTCCCGCCCTGCAAAATGAAGACGGCAGTACACGACATTACAACTTTTATTTCTTGTAATAACTTCATTGGATTAAAACATCACACGTGCTACTAAGGTGGAATTATTTATATCCTGGCTCGGACTGTAACGATTATAAATTAATCATAAAATCGCGTAATTAAAAATACACGTAAACATTAAAATATATCAGTATATTAAGAGCGCATGCAAAGCGTATGTATTTGGGTCGGTAATTAAACTGTAACAAGTTTCCGTCGTAAGAAATGTAAGTATAAAATTTTCAACAATGACTAAAAAAGAAATAAGGAAAAAGAACAAAAAATCATTGAAATATTAGAGTCATTGGAAAATAAATTAAGTACAGAAATGACAATGACGAAACAATTATAAAATTAATTAAAGAAACAAAAATAGAACATGATAAAATTATAGAAGGAAAAATAAGCGGTATGCTATTACGAGCAAGAGCTATTCACATTGAACATAATGAGAAAAATAATTCCAAATACTTTGCAAATCTTGAAAAAAGACATTACGAAAGTAAAACCATTCATAAGTTAAAAATAAATAACATACAAATCACAGACTTCAAAACTATAATACATGAACAGAGAAACTTTTACTCAAACCTCTATAGTAAGAAAACTTACTTTGATAAAGATATGTTAAACACTACAACATTTTTTGAATTAAATATAAAAAGCTCACAGAAACCGAGAAACAATCATGCGAAGGCTTGCTAACATAGTATGAATGCCTAAATGCTTTAAAAGAGATGGATAATAATAAAAGCCCAGGTTCAGACGGTTTGTCGGTGGAATTTTACAAAGTATTTTGGGATGTTATTAAAACGCATTACCTTAATTGAATTAACTATTCACTTAACTCAACTTCAAAAACAAAGTATTCTTACACTGATTCCAAAACCCGGAAAAAACCTTCAATCACTAAACAACTGGAGACCTTTAAGTTTATTAAATATTGATTATAAAATAGCAACCAAACCAATAGCAAACAGAATGAAAAAAGTAATTTCGTCCATAGTTGAATCAAGGCAAACTGGATTCATAAAAGGCAGATATATAGGCGAAAATGTAAGGACAATATTTGAAACTATACATTATCTTAATACTAATAACAAACCAGGCTTGCTCTTCTTTGCAGATTATCAAAAATACTTTGACAGTTTAGATCATTACTTTATGCTACATTGTCTTACACAATTAAATTTGGACCCGAACTTATACAATGGATTAAATTATTCTACACTGACATATGCACTATAATTATAAATAATGGGCATTTTTCTGAACCAATCTCTATACAAAGAGGTGTAAAACAAGGTTGTCCCTTGTCAACCACACTTTTCATACTAAGTATAGAAATATTGTCAAATTTTATTGAAAAAAAGGAAGATATTAAAGAAATAAAAATAAACGAACACGAAATAAAACAAATACTTTTTGCAGACGATACAACATATTTTAGAGAGGGAACGCTTAATTCGTTCGCTGCATTGATAGATGCCGTTCAGGATTTTAGTGAAATATCTGGGCTTAAACTAAATATACAAAAATCTACAGTAATGCGAGTTGGTTCACTTAAAACTTCACAAACTATATTTAACAAATACAAACACTTTTTTTTGGACCTCTGAGGAAGCCAAAACGCTCGGCTTTTACTTTACAAATGATGAAAATCTCGATATAGCAAAAAACATTCCACCAAAATTACAAGATTTCACACAGTGCTTAAAACAGTGGCAAAACAGAAAATTAACACTTTTTGGAAAAGTTACAGTTGTTAAGACATTTGGCTTACCGAAGATTATGTATTCATTGTCAATGCTTCCCACCCCCAAAATTGATACAATACAAACAATTGTCAAATCTGTATTTCAATTTTTGTGGAATGGGAAACCTGAAAAAATTAAAAGAACAACTCTTGTTAAACCAATAGAACAGGGTGGACTTAAACTCACAGATATTACTGCTTTTATACATGCAAATAAGGCCAGTTGGGTTAAAAGATTAACAGACATAAAGAACAAAGGACAGTGGAAAATTTTCTATCAGAAAGAACTCAATAAATATGGTGGAAACCTTGTTTTTGAATGTCCACTTAATGAAAAACATATTGTTTCTAGCTTTAAAAATGAATTCCTCAGAGATATCCTTTTATCGTGGAATAAAGTTAAATCTAATGAAAAAGCAGGACAGATAAATAAAACGAGTATATGGAATAACTCAACAATACAACTAAATAATCAACATACCTTTTTTACCCAAATTGGTTTAATAGAGGCATTAAATTTCTAGAACATCTATTTGACTTCAGGACAAAATCATATTATACATTTGAAGCATTTAAAAACATGTATGATATACCTATAAGCGATTATCTAAAATATACACTGATTAATAGTATACCAGAAAGTTACAACTATCTGAAACAGACCTTTTTAATTTTAGCAACAGCACGTTGCTCGAAAAAGTGCAGAAAACAAACACAGTGTGTAAATATTTATATATTCTTCAACAAACTTTTGACAAAGTTAAAACCAAACAGCAACAGAGATGGGAAAGCATAATGACTTCCTATAATCAAAGTATTGACTGGAAAAATACATATTAAATACCATTTAAAGCCACTATAGATAATAATTTACGCAACTTTCAGTATAAGATTCTAAGAATTTCAAAACACATATGGCACCTGTTCAAATATACTAACATCGCTTGAGAAAGTGGTTATATAACGTAACACGTAGTAATTAACTACACTCGTTTTATCATTCGCGCCAATAAACGACGGCGTTATCAAAGTCAGCAACGCCTTCTAGACATCAAAGGCACGTTTGCAGTTACGTTCAGTAATTGCTAATGCTAAAGATATGATGTATAGTTTATTTCGCATATTTTCAAGAACATAATTTCATACGAAGCTGAACGAAAAAACTGTTTAAAAACTCTGAAATAAAAACATTATATCGTATTATGTTAGACTTAGCTACTTCTTATTTGCGGAATTCAAAAGAATATATGTACAATTATGAGGAATATATCACACAAAATGACAAACATAATGTTTTCTATGATTTAAACAATGTTTTTTTAAACGTTAATGACCGTCTGCTTATGTGCATTTGTACACATAAATTGACTCGTTCCGCTGATATGACGTCCACAGTTTCTTATATCCATGTATCATGACAAATATCAATTTATCATCTTATAATTCTTTTACTTAACCACTACATTTTCCCGGCTTGCCGAACCAGATCAGACAAACACCATTCAGTATTTCCTGTTAACAAGATATCGACAGAGCTTAACAGCGAATCAAATAGCTATAACAAGCCCTGTGATTTGTGAGCCAATTATACATAGGTAATGGTCGTACATTTGAATATAGAGTAATCTTCATCAATATTGATTTTTTTTCACAACAATTAATCAGCCTCGGTTTTTTTTTAAGAAACAGTTTGTTTTCGTTTTTGCTTTATTTACAGTGCTCGTTATTAATTAGTCTGAATAAAACTAGGAATAAAACAACATAAAATATGTAAGTCCAAACAAAAACGACAAATATTACAGAGGAATAAAACTCAAATTGAGTTCCAAATGAGAGCACGAAAACAAAAACTACAATCCATGAAACACCATGTGTGCACTGGTATCTTAGCGGATGAACAGACATATCGAGATACTGGTGTTTTCTAAACATTATAACTCGCGATATAAACGTGCATACGCGTTTTATAGCGATACTCCTGTCAATATAAGATTGTTTTCATGGCCGAAGCATTGAGTCGAAATGTTACACCTGTAAGGAAATGAAAGAGACATTTATTACCGTTGATGCATCACACATATATTGCCCAATACGAAGTAACCAATACCACTACAAAGCCTAAATTCCGCAACACTAATTCGAAGAAAAAATACGCTCGTCAGTTATTGTATTTTTTTTTTTATTATTCTTTTGGCACATATGTTTGCCTTTTTTATTAACCCTTTTCAGCAAAAGGACTTTTGTAATTGGCTTTGATCATGTCCCATGATATGGTCACAATTCGGAGCTCGAACAGTTATGGAGCTAATAACTTTCTCACATCAGTTGCTGGTTTATATTTACAACTATTTTGGCGTGTTAAGATGTTAACAGGAATCTTCATTTCATGTAGCAACATTAGGCCTATCATCATGTTGTTCTAATTTCCATGTTGAAAACCGTGTTGAACTATTCAATTTATTGAAAATCCACACAAAGAAAACACTCAAAATGAAGATTATTCGTTACAGATTATGTAAATGAGCAGACACGATTCGTTTGTGGTGCAAAATAATGAACCGCAAACAATTCAACTAATTCCTTGTTAATGTGAAAGCTCTGCAAAAAGTCCACGTTTTGTCTTACAAGATGTTTTGTAAATTGAAGGAAGTTTCCTATCATGGTCACCGAAATGCGGATATTAAGTATTATGATAATAAGACACACATGCAAAAATAAATGCAAAGTTTCGTGTTTACTATAAACCGAAATATGTGTTGTTAAAATAACATCCCTGATACAAAAGACAAAATTAATCAATCTTAAGGACGTATACATTCAGTCTTCCACAGCAAGCATAATGGATACATGCGATTGTTGTAAAAATTCGTATAATTAGACACACACGAGAAACATAAAAGCAAATTTCCTTGTTCACTTATGCGAAAAGAAGTATGCCTTAAATAAAGTCTCTTATACAAAAGACAAATCAATCAGTAGCAATATAAACATCCAATCTTCCACTGCAAGCATGAGGTATACATGCAAGTGTTGTAATTATTTCTGATAAACACCAGACATCTACAAAACAAACAGCTACTTCCAAAACTCTTAAGATATCTGAAACATTCTTTATCCTGAAAGTAGAAAAACACAAACAGAACATTAAATTGGAAACACAGCTCAGATTTTAATTCAAAACGCATATGCTTGTTATCAAAATAATCGCATTCACACTTGTCGTGGTTGGGAGTAATTATAAAACCGTAGGCTGGTGAGGGAGTCCTAGTGTACCCAGAGTACATGTGTCTTCGGTCGTGGTTGAGAGTAATTATAAAACCGTAGGCTGGTCAGGGAGACGTAGTGTACCCAGAGTACATGTGTCTTCGGACATGACCCAAGAGAGCTGCTTATTTACTCTTTACCGTGGTATGATGATAACGATTAAATTGTCATTACGAAAAGTGATTGCGTGATGATAATATACAAAGCTTATGTTTGATGACATTCTTTTCTGGATGCATATGTGTCTGGTTCGCTGATGCCAAGTGTGGACTTTCTGAATTTCATTCGTTGTTTAGCTTGCGGCATTGTTTGCACGAATAAAAACTTTTTTAGGTCCTAATTAAAATTGATTTTTGGATATAAACGTCGATAATAGACTGTTCTAGCATTGGACTAGAAATTAGCGGCATTATCTCCGCGTCTAAATTAACAATACATAGCTTAACACAGATTTTTTATCACCAACCATTTATGCATATTTGTCCCAAACGGCTTACAAAACTTTATTTACTGAATGTCTCATTAAATTTAAGATCTGCACTCTGTTGTAGAATAATAGTAATTCACTAGTCACGCGAAATTAAAATGACATCATACGGCACGCGAAGTAGTCGCTGTGATGTTGACAGGCTCAATAGATGAAACAACGTTATCAGAATCTCATTGCTATCGGACAGTTTGGTAATGTCACAAAATTCCAATTGACATAAACTCTCGAGATTTTGTGTAGAGTCGTAAATTTCTAGCAGGTGTGATTCAGGTCCAGTGCATTTGTTACAACCATTATTATTTTTTACATATTTTATCAGTTGCAAATGTTGAATGTTAGTGATGCCGCATACACCACATTATGTGTGGTAGTTGTAATAAATCAGTTTGATAACTTTTCTGTGATCGTCATTATATCGCAGGAATGTAAAGCAGTTGTAGCCGATGACACATAATAATGTTCTTGCAATTTAAGACAACTGGTTTTGCAAGTCACATTACCAGCATTCTGTTCCAAAATTACGCAATTTACCTGGTTTGTCTTTCAAGCAATCCAATAAGCAGCAAAACGGTCGCGAAAAAATGCCTACATTTGTTAATTACTCGACTTGAATATAGACAAATGTCGGAGCCGCATCATTTACTTAGTCATACATCTCTGGAATCGCCTAAGAAAACTGAAACGGTTCTAGCAGAATGAGACATCGAAAACCACCGCCACATTACTAATCCCTACACAAAATGTATGTTGTCTGTTTCAATTTTAAATGCTGTTAAACACTGATTTCTGTTGTAACTGTGAAAGAAGAAGCATTTGAAATAATATCTGTTAATAAACTGTTTTAAGCACAAATTGATGTATTTGGTCAACGAAAGTTTGCATTATTATGTGGGGACAACAATATTTTGCAAGACTTTTGCACAGCTTTGTTTAATAACAACAACCGAAGTGACGCTTAACTTTTCCAATGAGAACATTAGAAATATGCTGCACTAACTTGCCTTAGCAACACTCTAGATTCTTAATTTAATCCGCATCAATAATTAAAAAGCAATGTGCCGTTAACATATTAACACATTATATATGTGCGGATGAATAAATCTCACTCCATGGGTTATCTGACAGAGAGGCTTGCCAAAAGGGCGTTTCCATCCCATTGCCAAAGCGTTAATTTTAAATGATGTCTGTCATTTTTGCCTAGCATGGGTCACTAATTGTTTTACGTAATGCGATTTGAAATACTAGTAGCAAAATAAGTGCATCAATGTCGTGAACTCCGTGTTTTTATATATCTATTTCTCATCGGTTATCGGAAATTTTCTATTTTTCATCGGTTACGATTCCTGTATAACTATGGACATTTACTCGATGTATAATCACATGTTTGCCATCGCATTTTCATTGAGTTATTTTTTTCCCCCGTAATTGCAAAAAAGTATATCAGATTCGATTTTTTTCACAGGCTAATACGGGACGGCACTTTCCGCTTTTGTGGTATTTTCTGTTTCATGGAAGTCTCTTCTAAACATAAATCCACTGTAGGCGGAAAGTGCCGTCCCGGATTAGCCTGTGCGGACTGCACAGGCTAATCCGGGACGACAATTTACTCACATGCATTAAGTCCGGTTTTCCCACGACACTCCACATATGTTGTCTTTTTCTGAATAGGCTTTATAAAACAGACTCCTGATTCCGCTGGAATCAAATACTCGTGGTCCCTGTTACCCACGCTTGATGTTGATGAGAATTTGTCCTAACAGAAAACAGCTCATACAGTTCATTCTTACGGTCAATACGGAAATGGAAATGTTAATATTTGATAGAAAGATTTCACTTGCAAAGTATATTCAACGAAGCACTCAAATATGCATAACCGCTAAGTTCAGTTAACCACTCATACAGTATAGTACAGTCTACATTGCAGGTTATACTTAATGAATGTATGTATATGCATTTATTAATTTTGGACATTCGTCCTATATTACATATTTTATTTATCGAGACGTTATAATTGCTGCTAAACAAAATTTAAAATAAACTCAACTCTCCTTTAATATATTATCAAATAAAAATCAGATTTATTATACTCAGTTGTTTTATATTTCTAAAGAATTAGTATAATTATGATCTTTCAGAAACGAATTTTCAGGCATGCTTACAATATTTGACCAAAAATATAACTCGATCCTTTATTATAATTAAATACCATTACAACAGACAACAGATTATTTCCTGTTTGACTTTTTTTCTCATAATAATGTGTTTCTTGAGTATGACTTTTATATAGAACATAAACTATCAAGGAAGTTTTCTAGACAATTACTAAGCTGCTCCTTCGCCTCGTTCGCTGTTAAGTGTTTTTAATTTATTTTTAATTGATTAGCGAAACGCAAAGCAAAAAGGTAACAAATTAGCAACCCATTGATGAAATATTTCCCTTATATGTTTTCTTAAACCTCTGTTTGTCCAATCTTTTGTACATTTTTGGCATAAAAATCATCTCTTAGCACAAATAGCATTTTGAGAAAAAAGTTAAAATGAAAAATGTTTTCCTTCAAGACGTATTAGAAATGTAAAATACCACCCAACTACCAACAGATCGTGTAACGTTGACGATGAGTCGTGACATAATTATTTACTATAATTATAATACCTCTGAACATATTACTTAAAAATTAAAAGTCACTTCGTTAGCTTTGGTTGCTTATTTATTGTATAAAAACCCGTGGCAAAGAATATTTTTTAAGATATTTTATCATTGCAGAACTATATCTCTGAAAACCATATTGATTAGTAAATTTTTAGCTTATCTTTTTTATGTTCCTCGAATACACAATTCATGGTATATATTTGCTGTTACTATTAACAACCGCTTGCAATGTAGCTAACAATTAACTGTTGTTGTGTGTACTTCTTATATTACTTTTTCGCATATTTGCCTAAAAAGTAAAAGCTAAAAACAATTGACGTTACGACGGACCGATGATTGACAGGTCGATTAGCCAATCAGATTGCCGCACTGATAAGCATGTGTTTTATCCGCCATTTTGTCCGTCATACTGACCAACATGTAAGACAATCCAATATTATTATTATATTTTTGTTGTCACGCTTTGGTGGCGTGTAACCTTTAGAAAAAGTAATAGTAAAGATCCGTTCAGTTCTACGAAATTCCCTGATTCTAAAAATAACATGTGTATGACGTGTAATGATGACGTAAATTTAGTTTACACAGTCACAGGATTAAAACGCACAAGTGGTGTAGGCACAATTCAAGATGAATAAATTCGTAGATTTGCGTTAAATTGTCAAACTGTCGAAAATGTACTTTGAAAGAGTGTTCAGAAATGGATTACGCATACGTACAAAGTGTTTTCTATATTTGTTATATACAGATTGATTGCCGTAATTGGATCAAAAGTTTACACTCTCTGGTCCCTCGAGCATCTTGAATGGTTACTGCTAGTGATTGGAATCAGTCCCAAAAAGAGTAAAATAAGTTGATTAATCAGAGCCAAACGTGACAGATTAATCAAATAATCATGACGAAACATATGGATAGTTGTTGTTTAGTAGAAATCATTTTTTACCAACTTTGTCAATTTATTTTGTTTAACTTGCTCCTATACTTTAAACAAAAATAGTTTATATTTGCAGATTTGTTTAAACACACAAAATGGAATTTTAATTGCCTGACTTTATAAAACTAAACATTTATTACGATTTACATAATAATATCTATGAAGGCTTTTAATCGATAAAACGTAGTGTAAAACAATGACACCCCCTTCAAATTGTAGTGATTTGTAGGTTATACATGTAATTTAAGACATAATGTCTCGAAACTAAACTCTAACTACACGTATTATTTATATAAAGAATACATGTATAATACATTTTTTACGATTTTAAAATCACACGCAAGAATGTACTTGTGCAATTTATATTGCATAAATGATTTATAATAAATCATTACGCAATCAATACTAAAATGAATATACAATCATGAAAATCCGTTCGTGGACACAATGATAACCTATCAAGGAATGTTTTTTAGCATTGTATATTGCATTAGATGTAGAATTTATTTTATTTATAATATATTTAACAGTTTATAACTGCAAAACACTATTTTATTTTTTGACTACACACTACAGTTTTGGCCAAAAGTACTACCAGTGACATGTTCAACTTTCGTAGATTAATGTTTCCCGTCGTCATCGTCACGTCATGGCTTGTTCGTCATGATTTTTTGACTAAATGATTAATCAGCCCATCACTAGTTACTGCTCTCTCTATGAAATCCACGTCTTCAACATCAAGACTAAACAAGGAAGATGGGAATCTTTTCAGGACGTTCGACTATAGGCCGATCGGACACGAAAGGACCAACCAAGAATCGAAAAGTGGCAGTAATGTGTACGAAAATAGTTCGGAAACTGACCGCAAACAAACAGATTGGAGGTATGACTAAACACCGAAAACCCGCGAAATTCCACGGAAACCTACTTGATTAACAGAAACCTGCAAAACACAAATAAAACGCATGAAAATTATCAGCGAAAATCAATGGAAACATACAAAAACCTACTTAAACTTGCGCAAACCAGCGAAAACCCAAGGAACCTACTTAAACTAACGAAAACCGCAAAAACCAGGGCAAACACACGAAAACAAATGGAAGCTTCGGAATTGTGCACAATTCACGGGTTTTCGCTGTTATCTTATGGTTTTCGCGGGGTTTTCGTTATTTGAAGTAGGTTTACGTTGCTACTTGTATGTTTCCACAAATAAGTTTAGGTTTTCGAGCGGTTTTCTATTTATTTTAAGTAGGTTTTCGTGGGTTTTCGCTGGTTTTCATGGGTTTACGGTGTTTAAACCATCAAAACAAAATGGCGCCCAAAGATAGTTCAAGAACGCTGAAAAATGATTAAATACGTCATTGTGATTACTGGAAATAAATACTTAACAAAACAATATATTATGTTAAATGAAAAAAATTGCAAATTGATATCTGAGCGTAAAAACGTTTATTTTGCAGTTAGAGAACCAAAGACAGCAATAAAATGTAAACAAAGGGGAACTATGCGTGCATAGCAACATGGAACAACGGAAAGCATGTATGGGGAATAAATAATAATCGAGAATACATATATATCAAGGACGTTAAAATTTTGTTTGGCCCAAGATGACCAGCTCCAGTGCCTTGTGGGTTAAACGTATACCCGCATACATTGTCTGTTAGTCCTCTTGGACCAATACAACTGTGGACACATAAGAACGTATTGGAGGTAATGTAGGTTCTAAATAATGTATATGTAAAACACACACACACATCCGCAATGTTATTAAGGAAATTTTCATTGTTTACACTTGCAGAAGCGTTCTGTTAGACGCGTTTATTTCTGTTGATGTCCATATTATCAACATATCGTCTTTTATGGACAGTGAGACTTTTCTAATGTTGACACTAATGTTGGTCAGAGGTGAACGTGAATTTAACGGTTTACTCAGTGGCTACCTTTTTTTTCAACGTAGGAGGCTGACACAAAAGCTTGTGCATTGTACTTAAAACACGTTGTTCCAGAGGCTACCGGTATATTAGCTAGCGTAACGACTCGTGACGCCATTTTATATTTTTGACGGACATAGGAACAGAGTAATCTCTTGAAATCGGTGGGCGTGATTAACTCGGCTCTGTCGTAACGTCAGTTGACTTTATTACTACATGAAATATCGTTGCATATATCATACCCACAGTGGAAATAGTGCAAAGTAACATGTAACAAAAATTTCTTTTCTTTCCAAACTAATGAGTAAAAGAGATTATGATAAGATGAGATTCTCACGTGAGATGGTCATGTTAAAGAGCAATTGCACTGCTGATAAAACAAAGAACAACAGTAAAAAATGTTAAATACTAAAGCATTCGTGTCAATTTAACTCATATGCAAGACTCACTGACAAGTCATTATACTTGATTACATTCGCTATATATTTATTAGATTCTATTTCATTAAGCAAATGCCTATTTTCTTAAGCATATGTCAAGGACAGAAGTCAATTTACAGGAACATGATCTCAATAAGAATGATGAAGTAAGGCATAAAAATACATGTTCTGCTCACCTGGACTGCTTCGTGTTCAGTTTGTATAAATCAGAACCACATGCTTTCCAAAAACATTGTTGTGTTATGTACGCTTTGTTTAAACGAGAATTACTTATACATGCTTCAATGTACCAGAATTATTCCATAATGTTGTCACTGACAGGTTTTGTAGACATCCAGGCTTCAAAATATGAACTTCAAAGGTTAGCTTGACATTAATTTTTGTGCACAACCGTCATTCATAAAAACTAATGAACATGAACTTGTAATAAACTATCTTTAAACATGTAAGGACAAAACAAGTAAAAGATCGTTAGATTCAAGCCTTTCGTGGCACACCAACCTCCTGCATCACAATTATTGCCGTCGCATTAACATTCGTGTTGATATCCATATGCATAGTAACAGTTTGTTTTCATTGGGCTTCCCCCCTCTAATATGTTCTTTATTCAATTGATATATTGTGTCCATGTCATGTCAATTAAGTATAACAGTTTGTTTTCATTGGGCTCCCCCCCCCCCTCTAATATGTTCTTTATTCAATTGATATATTGTGTCCATGTCATGTCAATTAAGTATAACAGTTTGTTTTCATTGGGCTTCCCCCCCTCTAATATGTTCTTTATTCCATTGATATATTGTGTTCATGTCATGTCAATTAAGTATAACAGTTTGTTTTCATTGGGCTCCCCCCCCCCTCTAATATGTTCTTTATTCGATGATATATTGTGTCCATGTCATGTCAATTAAGTATAACAGTTTGTTTTCATTGGGCTCCCCCCCCCCCCTCTAATATGTTCTTTATTCGATGATATATTGTGTCCATGTCATGTCAATTAAGTATAACAGTTTGTTTTCATTGGGCTCCCCCCCCCTCTAATATGTTCTTTATTCGATGATATATTGTGTCCATGTCATGTCAATTAAGTATTATTAATGATATAACTCAGAATTCGATCGATAAAGTTTTTCTATATGAAAATATCCGTATCCGAAAATTCTGAAATATTTTCATAACATATCACATCTTAAAACTGCATTTATTTCTGGTCATAGTCGTACTTAAGCGTATAGCTGTATCAGGGAATACAGTATGTTTATTACGAGCCACAGAACCGAATAGAGGTATATTCGGAAAAGTACTTCCATTTTGTTGACATTTTGTCGCAAAAATAGTCATATTTTCATTTCAGAATACCATTTGGGGACGGCACTTCAAAACTGCGTTTAAAAACGATCTGATACAGTCGAAAGAGTATTCTTTTGTAGTTAATTTAATTGTTATCAATATCATGCGAAGTTACTAGAAACCAGAAAAATAGTGATCAAACGCCATACTTTTGAATATTTCAAGAAATATGTAGCAGACTTACAACATAATTTGCATTATACAAGTTAAAACATGTAATGACATAATTTTTATCGTATATCTGACATTTTCGGAATTTGTAAGTACTCATATTTTGTGCTAATCTAATGATATGTCTATTTTTTTTTTATTAATCAGGTGTTTCTTTTCCTAGGGATTATTAGCAAACCAGCTGTATTTAATAAACAATCATAGAACGTTCGTTTTTACTCACTGCCTGGCGCAGTGTTGATTTTTACGCTTTACATCACTTAATTTACGGCAAAATTACGCACGCCTTTATATTACCTTATAATGATGACAAATAACAGTGCAAGGGCGCATTTCGTTCCAATTACAGCCACAGAAGATAATACATTATCATGAAATTTTGAGAAAACCGATTGGTATTGATGCAAAATGGGGAGATCAAAAATGAAAAGATAAATATGACAAAATAAATTTTGTTTAATGAGCCTCACAGTGCGTCGACACTTAACACCTGGTCCGGGTTGGGAAATTCTAAAAGCTGCTGGATGTCTGGAAAATTGCACAGTGCGATGTAATATTATATTCTTATGAATCATTAAGAAGCGATACTAATAGTTGTTGATGAAATGAAAACATATTTCCAATTACCGGTACAATTTGATAGACAGCAACAACGACAAAATACAACACCTTAATTAAAAAAGAAAACAATTAAATATAATATTGGGTTGTATTTTTGATTATTATTTGTTATATTAATGAAATATAATAAAATATGTATATACACGAAATACTTTATATATTGTTATCACATATTTATCAAAGAAAAAAGGTTCACGTCCTAGTTAAAGTTTTTATTATATTGCACTTTGCAATTATCTATTATACACAAGAACGTTGCTTATTATTTAGTAACGACGAGTTGTGAGCCTAATTTGTATATGGAAATAATTTGCACATAATAGAAACGTACCCATGAAGAGACCAAACTTTAGCTCAATAAACGCAGCGCAGTTGTAAACAGTTGCCATTGAGTACATAAATGAAGAAATGATCTGGAGGTCCCAACTACCGAAAACTTTCGGTACTAACTGAACAGGATTAGTGTAAAGGTGGGTGTTGAAGATAAAGGAAGCGGATGTGGGAAGTAGCAGAAAATAGCCCCACATAGTAAATCGGTGTTTTTGGAAAAAAGTGTTTTCACTAGTGATGCCGTTGGATTTTCATTTTGATAAATATACGCCACAAGACAAACAACAATATTTATGATGTTAATTTTTATTAACACTTGCATGTTTTGTGAATAATTCTGGGCCAAATGTGAGGTTCGTGCGCAAATAAACCGGTTTAAACCCCCAATGCTTTGCATTGACCGTTCCAAGGCGGTAACCCCAGTTTTATTCATGTGTGTTTTGTGTTTATGTTTTTTTTGTGATGTCCTGTGTATTGTTTTTGGCAATTTGTCACTTGCCATAAAACAAAGACCTCGGGCTGCTAATAAGAGTTCTCTCCTGCTGTCGCAGCTGGAGTTTCGCTTTGTTTATATTTTATTAATAAAAAGAAAATGTTCATATCCTTGTGTTCCCAAATAATGCAGTTCACCTAAACCCGAAAAGCTCAGTTCTGTGTCATCATCTGTATGACGAAGCCAGATCAGGGTTTCCATCTTGTCTGGTGACAACTATATTACATTTACATGTATTGAATACCTGTAAAAATATATGCATATGTTGAATTCGGTTAGATAATAACAGAAACTATTTAGTATTAAATGGTTGAATGCACTTAGTTATTTACACCTGTGTAAAGATCAAACGTACCTTTGTTTTGAATGCATTAATAAGATAAAACATAGAAGCAGACAAAAAGACTTTGCAAACTGACGAAAGGAAAAGCAAGATTTATGACAAATGCAATTGTCTTAATTGTTCTTTGTTGGCAGTGACTCCACTCAGTGTTTCACCGAGCTTCGGAAGTTTTCAGACAATGACAAAGTTGAATAGTGTGCTTACCAAGTTCTCTATATTATTGTATAAAATTTAAATTAAGTAGCAACTTACATGTAAAACAATTCAAATTTAGACATCGTCTCTGCATTAAACTTCAACTAAAAAACTGTAATGATGTGAATTTTACAAAAACTAAGCTATGATTTAAATGTATATCGCCAATGAAATAAAAACCACAAAAATGTTGCCTGAAACATCTCCATTTTATAAATAGTTCAGAAATATACATAACCAACACATGTACTGACTTATTTCTTTGATAATCGTGTACCACAACAACATTGTAATGAATTGTTTGCACACTTTATGTTAGAAAAAAAAACAATTGTCCTGTGGTTTCATGTCTAGAGCAAATGCTACAATAATCATGGCATATTTATTTTGTCTAGACACATCTATCACACTGCAACAACATACATCAAGTCTTATCAAAAGCGCAGACAGTAACTGGTTTCGAATTTGTAAACTTTAGAATTTCAAAATGTTAATATAAGCTCATGTTCCTAAATACACCGCAGAAATGTGTAAATATGTTAGAAAGGCTAGAAAAAATATATCTTTACAAACATATGGCTATCATTTATTGACTAATCATCAATTATTAGAAGTTATTTATATATTGCTGCAAAATGTAGTAAGTATATAATTATATCAACATCCAGACTTATCATTAAGATCGTATGAAGAAAAGAGAATAAGTTAATAATAATAATCTTATGTTTGTCACCTTCGCTTAAACATTATTAAACACGTTTTCGTTTTTGCTTTTTGTGTGTGCTGAGTTTCGCCTTCAAACCTTGATAGAATTTTTTTTTAGGTAAATGTTCATTTTGCTACACCTGTAGACGTACATGCATTATACAAATGTTATCGCACAATATAAAATATGACGGTCTTTAATCCGTTGCCAATATTCTTATCGCATAATCAAAATTTGAGTTCGTTTTCAAAATTTCACTTAAATCGACGTACACCTAAGTTCAATGTGTCAATCCGGGATGAGAGTCAGCTAATTTCTATTTAACTGCGAGGTAACATGATTAATTTCATCCTTAGTGAACAATGCATTGTGTTTAAATTTTGCTGACGTAACAAGTGTTGTGTCTTTTCTATTAGTCTCTATGATCGGAGCTACAACGTTTGCGCACATTATGCTTTCTATACTAACACACGTAACCGAATTCACACCGGTTCAAACTTGACATTTACGTCAATGAATTACACAATTTTGAACCATGTGCTACGGAAACAAACTGTCGAGTAATGAACTGTTGACAGATTTCAATTAAAAATGAGATGTACAGAAACTTCAGAAAGAAAATCTGAACACAAACATAACAAGTTAGCTTATCTCGATATATCACTTTTGCTTAACGAGTCTTGTATCACGTTAGTCGTTTGAAAACGCACTGAATACGCAAACAGAGTAAATATAAAATGATTCCTATAATATATAAACAGTTTATTCGTCCGTAGACTCTTGTTATGCTCAAACGTAACATTCACAGGTAAAAAAATTATAATATATTAGTTTCTCTATGGTTATCTTTGACACATTCGAGCAAACCAGCCATTGGAAGCAGCTTGAAGCAGCTTGAAAGAGTTACTATCGTGAATACATTTTATGCAAATTATAATAAAAATGATTAATACACGAGAAGAGCAGTCAGTACAAGAGCATTTTGGTTGTGTTTAACATTCCACAGCTTCATACTTATCTTGCTATATTCACAAAATATAGATCGATCGTTATCAGCAATCTACGATTGTCATGAAAAATAATGCTACCTAGGCATGTATCACGTGTATTAGTGAATGGATGAGGAGTCTCACAATCAAAGTTTGAAAATGATATTAGCTATGTCATTATTAATTTCAAGTCTAAATAAATCATAGGAGAATGACGCCCATGAACTGGTGAATCAAACATTTGAAACAAGACGTCCACTGAAGGCTTAATCACGTTTTGTTACTAAAAACTACACAAAAAACAGCAACAAACAAATCACCAAATGCAAAGCAAACACGGTTCACCAACACTACGTATGCAACAGATAAGTCCGTCTAGCTTTCAGTGTAAATAATGTGCCACCAATAGTGCTGATGAATATACACATGTAGCTCGTGGAAAGCTACTTACCGGCTTATAGTTCGGTTTATTGTCTAAATATCCGCATTATTATTCCACCCTTTAGTTAATTGATGCCCTCTTTTATCTCAGCCTATTATGCCGCACTTTGTGCGAGCAATAGAGAAACTGCGGCTTTTGTAATGCCAAATAATGAGGACATGACACCAGTCCAGAATACAAGATCCGTTTCCTGTCATTTTCTCATAATAATTATTGTGTGTGTGAGGTATACACTTTACAGATCATTACAGTGCATATTTGCTGTCAAATGTATAAAAAGGAACAATGTACTATAAAAGAAAAACATGTCCGTATGCATATTTTGGGTACACATTCACACAAATATCGGGAGAGATTTTCTGAAGCAATCATTTCCTCTACAACTGCTAAAAATTACATTCGGTGATAATTCCCAAGTATATTCGCTAAACCCATGTGATGTATATCCAGATGTCATCATCATAAACGACACGATGATAATTCACTAATGGGTGGGTTCAACCTCATTGTTGCCTTTTAGCAATAACTCCAGTTGGGGTAAATAAAACATGTCGGCATCTCGACATCAATAACTCATGGAGGGAAAGCAGCAATTATTGTAATGTCGTTCTAAAAATATCTCATACTTGTGGTATTATTTACAAATTGAATGATCGGTCGTTGTTACAGTTGTAACCTCTTAAGTAGAAACAAAAATTGTCGATTTAACACAACAATTAAAACACACCTCTCAAAACACCCATGCCATTGATGGTGTTATGATATTATTATTATGTTTCTTGAATAACCAACACAACCATCAGGAAAGCACGAGCAAATGAAAAAAAGTGCATTAATTATTGTCTTCAACACCCAATGATTTAGAATAATTGCTTGGTTCTTATTTGTTAACAACCAATAGTTTATAATCCTGTAATGTATCGTAATAAGAGAATTGACCTATATTCACAGTCATTCAATTATGGACCACTATATATTCAATTTTCTTGAGAAGAAAATAATATTTCCATGGCTTAAAGATCTAGCATTTAAACATAAGAGAAATTCAGGCATATAATATATTTAAGTTGTTGGTTCTAGCAGGAATATTTTTAACAGCGATCGCTACAGCATGATCCAAGCAAACACTATGGGGTGGTCAATACTACGAAGACCACAGATTAAACCTACTAGTTTAATAACACTAAATATCTACTCCATGATGCTTGGATGTATATGTAGGTTAAATATATCCATGTAGATTAATGTCGTTAATAAAACTTCGGTAAAGAGGAAGAATATTCATCATATATGGTATATATTATTTTTAATCATGAAGCCATTTGAAATGTACATGGACAACGCCATTAAGTAATACGTGATATTTATACAATATGTAACACTGGAAAAAAATATAAAGTCCCAAAATAACAAGAGAGAAGATAAATATGTATTAATATTGGCGAAATTCGACACTTATTAAATATATCTTATGTTTATTTTCATAAATTGTGATTGTCTCTTGGCTTTGCTTACAACATCCTGTGATTTCAAGTTGACACGACCTGTTTGATGTTGGATAACGAGTGGCATGAATTATACGATGTCGAATATTATGCAAAGATAAAACACAAACACAGAATCAAAAAAAAAAAAGAAACGTAATTGAAAGTAACGTTGCATAATACGTTACTCGTCTACAATGTCTTGAAGGGGGTAATTGGGTTTATTAGGAGACAATTGCTATACCATGCGACCGGAAACACGTGTTCTGCAATGGATGTGAAATATTTTTAAATGATGATTTGTTGTTGTTTTTTGTCTATGTTTTATATTGTCCGTTTATTAATAACACGTCCAGCATTACTTTGAAACCAGTTTTTGAAGTTTTTCGACGAGTGTCTAAACTATCAATGAAAATAATAGTGCATTTAATAGAGTTACTCTAAGGCAATACTAAGATGTTTGTTATTCTACATATATTGAATGCATTTGCCATCTTATTGAATGCATTCAATTAATTTTTTTTTTTTTGCCTAACTATTTATTTTTTTATATATATTTTTTTTTTCACACATTTTATTTCAATCGATATTTGTACAATACAACTTCTTCAAGCACAAATTACGGGTCATACATATCATCAATTCAAACATTATTCATTCAAGGCGAAAATATACATAGAAAAGAAAGGTGCACAAAAATATATAAGTATATAAATATACATGTACAATTGTTTAAAAACATATATGTGCACAAGAAAGAAAGAGTGTAGAAAGTATAAACCTAAAGAAGTAAACATCAACAAGTATTGTTTTGTATTTGATGAACACAGGGTATATAACATACATAGGTAGATGTATAGATTTATATTTTGTAGAGGTCACTTTAACATACGTAGGTAGATCTAATATTTGTGGAGGACTCTATAGTTAAAGTAATATGTAATTGGTTTCGCATAAGTGCAGTTTAAGTGTGTATTTTTTAATACAACTATGTTGAAAGTCATGTCTATACAATCATTATAGGAGAATAAGGAAACAAACACACATAAACTATTTAGTTGGTGAGTACTTGATACACTCCAGTGATTCAGAAACTAGCTAATGATTTATGTTGAGAGCATAGTATGTGCTAAAACATCTTTCCATGCAAGTTCAAAGATTTCAATTTTATTTTGATAGATAGCTATCCTCTTAAGATTTTCATATTTGGATTTTATAAAATTTCTTCCATTTTCAACAGTTGGCTGGGTTGAAGACATTTTGCATTTGCAAAATGACTCGTTGGTGTGATTTATGCAATCAATTAGATCCTGGTGATTTTCTGGTTTAACGCTTTGATTACGCTTTGTGGAGGCAGCGTGGATGCAACTGGCGTTCTTTTTTCGTGTTGTATTATGCTTATTCGTGTTTTGTGTTGTTTTATCTTGATTTTGAAGAACGCATGTGACTCTTATAGTTATTCCTGTGTTATTTTCGCCTGTAGCACCAAAAGCTGTGGTAAACTACTGTTTGAAGCAGCAGAAGCAGTGGTAAAATACTGTTAGTAGCAGTAGAAGCAGTGGTAAAATACTGTTTGTAGCAGCAGAAGCAGTGGTAAAATACTGTTTGTAGCAGTACAAGCAGTGGTAAAATACTGCTTGTAGCTGCAGAAGCAGTGGCAAAATACTGTTTGTAGCAGCAGAAGAAGTTTAGTGCAGTGGTAAAATACAGTGTGTGGTTTACCTTTGCCCTACCAAAAGTTTTTGTGTAATAAGTGTATCACACAAACGATGATCCATTGTTACACAACCTGTAATTCTTAAGTTTTATTCTAACCGAAGAGAATCGTTCGCTATTATGTAATATATAGGGTTCTTGTAAACGATTCGACATCATCATCACTGCAAAGGGACCGATCTTATTGTATTTTGCATGACCTTTTCTACGGGAAACGGAAAAGAACTCATCGTGAATTTTTTCTGGACAGAGGTAGGTAAACCTAATAAACTGTAAACTTATTAAACATGATTCACATATCCAACCTTACAGGTAATTTTACCGCTTTATACGTTTAACAACTAAACGTTACACCATATTCGTTTGGTATAAGTTTTAGTTCATAAAATGCTGTCAAGAAAGACATCCTGGATTTTAAATTGTACATTTACATTATCAAGATTCCAATTTTTGAGATTACCATATTTAAGGCTTAAACATTAGCTAGTATAAGCTGGTATGTTTACAAGAAACAATCAGTGCTTAACATGTATTGAATTAAACTAAAAAAAGGTATGGTATTTAAATCAAATGTTGTACAAAGCCATACGTGAACTAGGTTCTTGATTGTGATATTATGACAAAAAAGCATGTCAAACAAACGCTTTTGAAATCTACACCCATTTTGGCGTAAGATGAGTTTAAAGGTGAAAACCCGTAATCAGAACATCGAACCAAATAATATCAGGCACATTACAAAGCCTTTATCTGAATGTGCGTTGAAGATTTGGGGGTAAACATAAATAAACATGAGTGATGGCTCGTTTTTAACATTTGCATTGACTATTTTTATTTAAACATGTGTGCTTCTGTAAACAATGTTGGTTGTCAAATTTGAATATCATACTGGGCATATGGCATTTATATTTGCAATGCAAAAACTAAGATGGTGAAATGTATATATTTAGCACTTCTAAATCAAACAAGTACCTGATAGGAAAATATCCAAAATGATTCTTCACTTATGTTCTGAAAACTCTTATCAAATTATAAAGCAAACTTTAATAAATTATTGTTGATTTTTGACTATTTTATAAATTGATTTTTAAAAAATTAATAATAATAATAATAATAATAAAGTAACGTTATTGCATGACGTCACGTCCGTTGTTTAATTGTAATTTTATCCTGATGAAGGAGTAAGCCGAAACGTTGAAAGATAAATTGAATTGACTGATTTCACGTGTTGTTGTTGACTTTTTCCACAATTATTATCATTATTTTAATCAACAACATGGCATCCACTGATCCACGTGTACGTCAACTAGAACAACTTGCGGAAAACAGATGAAAAGCGTTTTACATGCGAGATTCTTAGAAAACGGCCGCGCGGAAAATGTGATCCCGAAAGGACTCCGGCTTAAGCTAACAGCGAATGTTGGCTGTAACGCATCAGATCTACAGAAATCTATAGACGACCTTCTACGGAAAGTCAGCGGCGACATTTGCGACCGAATTCGTGCTGATCACTTGCGAAGATCTATTGAATAATGCCGTCTTCTAGAAGAGACTAGACTACAACTTAAGAAGGAGAAGAATAATGATGATATGTTCAACATCGATGCGGACATTAATGACATAACGGAAACGAAGAAAGATATACTACTAGTTAAGCACGAGAAGAAGCTACCGTTTCTCAAAAATTCTACCAGTGAACGCGCTGACGCCATTATTATAGCCGATGAAGAAGATACCGGGAGAGTATCTGAGAGTAGTATTTAAAGTAAACAAAAACAGTCGAACGGACAGAACAAATCATATCAACAAAAGAATCGAAAATCACAAATTCGTGCCGCCCTTAAAAGCAATCGTCTGGCAAGCAACCTGAAACTAACCTTGACACATCAATTCAAGACACGTACAACCATCCCTATGGCTTCGGTTCCTTGATGACATTTTCGTGGTTTGGGACCATTCCTCAGAAGAATTAGAATAGTTTATCAACGAGTTGAACAGTTTTCACCCAAATATCACATTTACACATACCATATCAAAGAACACCGTTTCATTCTTGGATGTTCAAGTTTCAAATATAAATCGCTTAGAATTGAAACTGATATTTTTTGTGTAAAATACCAACAATCATCAGTACCTGGACTACACATCGTGCCATCCAAAACAATGCAAAGACGGAATACCATATAGCCAGGCCAAGCGCTATAGGAGAGCAATATCTATTGATGAGAAGTCCAACTCCTCTCTTGACCAACTACCTGACTTCTTCTGAGAAAGAAACTCCCGGAATCCGTGATAGACGTTGCCTTTAATAAAGTATCACAGTCGTCACAGAATGAAGCTCTGAAGCCCTCTGTTACGGAGAAAAAATGTATATTGCCTTTTACGGTGGAATATTATCCGTCATTGACCAATATAGGCGGTACTATCCACCGATATTGGGACCTCCTTAACATATCAAAAACTGAAGCAGGTAAATATGTACGTGACAAATTTAAACTAATCGTCGCTGACAGACGTCCAAAACAATTGCATGACTATTTAGTTAGATCAGATTTTAAAATAAACACTGATAACGCTTATTCCACTAATAGCTGTAACAGAAAACGTTGTTCACATTGTATACGCATATGTACTGGGTCGACATTCACCAGTAACGTAACAGGAGAAACATTTACATTACGGCACAATACAAACTGCCAGTCTAAAAATGTTATCTATTTAATATCATGTAAAAGGTGTAATATTCAATATGTTGGACAAACCATGCAACCCGTTTCAAGACATATGAATAGTCATAAATTTGATATATCCAATTTTACTGATCATGCATTCTCTACTCTTGTTGCTAGTCACTTTAATGAAGGCAACCATAGTATGGCTGATTTTTCATTTAAGCCTATTGATGTTGTAAATAGTAATGTTAATCGCTTATGCAAGGAAACATTCTGGATACATAAGTTAAAAACACAAGCTCCATATGGCCTTAATTCCAAAATACTGTTTACAGCTTAAAGTGCATGTACAATTAAATAATATGTTTAGTACTATTACGTTTTTTCCTATTTTTGATTTATTATATTATATTGCTGTAAATATCTGTATTTTATATCCGTATAGTACTATACTGTCTTGTCTTTTTTAAATTCTTTATTAATTTAAACATGTGTACTTATTTCCATACGATTTTCCGCCAAATAACGTAACGTTATTGCATGACGTCACGTCCGTTGTTTGTCATTTTATCCCGATGAAGGCGTAAGCCGAAACGTTAAAAGATAAATCGAATTCACTGATTTCACGTGTTGTTGTTGACTTTTTCCACAATTATAAATTAATTAACTAAAACGAAAATACAGTTTTCATACATTGAACTGTTTATCAAATATATTGTTTTGAAGGTGTGATTACTCAAATGTTGTAATTCGTCATTTGTGCTTCACGTTTTGGCAAACGAAGTATTGAGATATGGTGTCGTTTCCGATAAAAATCTGAATCAAATACGCAACAGACATTTTTCCTTTTAATATTTTAATTATAACCTATTCTATGTAACATATTTCAATAGAATCACCGACATCAGATTTCCGGATTTTGGTACTTCTTTATCCATGAGCATCAAATATGTAGACACAATTTTAACCATAATTAAACTAATAACTAAATTATATCAAATCTTAATTACGCAGTACAAAACAACTAGACTGCTACGATTCCTGATGCTGTAATCTCAATCGTGTGGTGTAGTATTATTTGGAATGATTAACAAACCAACACATTATACTGCTTGTGTGGACAGATTTTGAAAATGAAAGACGTATAATGGTAATATGCTTGACTGATTCAAAGCGTTCATTTTAAGAACAGAAATATTACCAATTCTGAATTTTAGGACATCGTCTGTTGTCAAAAGAAACACAGTTAGGCAGACTACTAAATTGGTTTTCTTGACACAATCAATACACAATTAAACAATCCGGTGGGACAACACACAATCATTCAGTGTTGGAATATAATATTGCAACCTTGTTATGATGCAAATAACCTTGCATACCTGTGTCAAATAAATAGTATAGTGTATAATTACTTTTTGTTCTTTATGTGTTGTAATCAGTGTGCTAGCTGTAATAACGACAATGATTGTGTAGTTAGATTTGATGCAAATAATTAGTATGGCATACAGCTGGACTGGTATGTAAGTCCATTAAAACATGGCAAACTGTTAATGGTTTTCTATTATATACAGCTTGTATATTTTGTATACACATGTCACGTTCATTAAAACTTACTTACATCAGTCGCAACCTAAGGATTACAAGGGCAAAACTTACATGTGTAAAAGATGCAGATAGGTTTTATAATACAAAGGTGGCGGTATCAGGCTTGTATTATAACTAACAAACATTATGAACTTTTAACATATATCCACGTTTAAATATCGTTTCAATATTAATTAATCTGGTTTGCAGAAACAAAACAAAAAACAGACGTTAGATGGTCATATGATTAATTATACAACGCAACGAGCAGGATCTTTCAATTAGGGATTTACGTATGCAGATTACGAAAGTTAACCACGTCCAAAAAATCCGCTGCATGTGTTCATCTTGCATGAACTTTCAAAGAGAAAATAGTTGAGTTGGCCCACCAATGGAGTTGATGAACTTTCCCATAATCACATGAGTATTTACTTATAAGCGTATTGTTTTTGGATACAACAAATACAACAAACCAAGTGTGACGATCTCCAAATGTTTTAGAATCGTATACCAATATATAAATGGCATATCCATAAACACCCTACATTCGTTTTTGAAAAAATGTCAAATAATTCCTTAAGGCCAAGATAAAATATATAATGTGACTATTTAATAACTCTCATTTTTATAGTTTCAACATCTTTGATAGGTACTTAAAATGAAGACAAAAATAACACTGAAATTGTCAACCGAACAATTTGTCCGTTTGTATTTGTTTAATTTGTTTGTGCTTATTTTCCTTGTGTTGTGTAGCCCATTCCATTAAATTTCACTACATCGACAATCATCCATCACTTTTACTAATGCGATTTCCTCGTGACGTTTTGCACACGAATTCGGCAGTAAACTATATATCGTCAGAAAGACTACACGTCGCTGAGTCTGTTTCAATTGTAAATTATTACAGTTCCCTATTTCTGTCAGATTAGTAATTCATGCTTTTTCATCATTTTACATATCATTCATCTTTGTATTTTCAGATTTAGATATTGTATTTTATATTGTCTACTTCTAAGTATATTATATATTATGTTATATATCGTCAAAGATATGTCTTTGTCATTTGTTTATTATCAATGTGGCATTGCTTTGCCAGAGGAAGCCGTAACATAATAATGCAAGAAAAGAGTATAATTAAAAGTGCCCATATAATTAACAGATAGTTGGTAAAAGCAATGTTTTACTTTTGAAATACACATCCTGAAATGGTGCTGACACAAAAATTCCCCACACACTACTATTTATGTCTCAGTATATTTTCCGTTGTCAAACTTACATACTTTGCAATTACAATCCGCTCAAACATTGGCATGCAATTTATTATTATGTATTCATATTTAAACTACTAATTTAATCTACAAACAGATGCAACGGTACATTAAAAGCGATTTGACAACTATAAACGCCAACATTGCTTACAGTTCTGTTAACTAAAATCGTTCATTTCTGTTAACTAAAATATTTAAGACATAATTTACTTTTATTTGCAATGAGAACTGTGATTACTAATCAAGCTCACAATTGCTATTTTAATGTATGTTTAATCTTATCATTGGGTTAAGTTCAATAGAGTATACATTTACCAAAGAATCATGTTGGGATAATGAAATATTTGGCAATGTGCTCCCAGATTACGATTCCAAACCTCTAGTGAAGCAGAAAGTATGCCATGTTACTATTTACCTATATCATTGCACTATTTACCTATATCATTGCACTATTTACCTATATCATTGCACTATTTACCTATATCATTGCACTATTTACTAATATCATTGCACTATTTACCTATATCATTGCACTATTTACCTATATCATCGCACTATTTACCTATACCATTGCACTATTTACCTATATCATTGCATACGAATATGTTTATTTGCTTTATGTTGTAATGTGCTAATTTCACCGCTGATGTTCTTATCTAAATACGAGATATTCGTGGATCAATGCCGATTTAGTCTTTGATGTAGACAAAATGGCAATAATGACGATACCAGTATGTAATAATTCTAGGTTTTCTCTTACTCGATATATCAGCACCTTAGTTATAATGCTAAGTTACATGTTTGTATAGTCATATGTTGTAAAAGTATTTATCGTTTAATTGTTTTAATCGTGTATTTGTTTAATTTCCATTCGTGCATCACGTGGATGATTATTTCCAGCCTGTGACAATTGATACATGATATCAGGCTAGTCCGTATTTATAAAAACTAAGTGCAGAAATTTACCAAACAGCAGGTGCAAAATATATTGCAGACAATAAAAAAAATACATCCGCATTTGTTAAATCTTTGTTACCAAGTAGATTTGTAAATTGTACATTTTATGGTTAGTAAGTTTTACTTAAGAAGTTTTAAGCAAAGAAAAGAACATGTTATTTATACATGTATTAATCAATGGAACAAGTGAATAACAAGGGTAATTGATGTCGTGTTTGTTAATGTTTACCATGATAATATAAATTAATTAATAAACATGTTATAAAAAGTTATTTATTGCCTTCTTGACAGTGAATTTGTTAGTTTTATGTACATTACAAACCTAGTTCAATAGTTAGTGGAATTGTATTTTTGAAAAAGAAACATAAAAAGCAATTTGTCGTACAGTATTTAATTAGTACAACATTCGTAACAACCATTAAATGTATATGTCTCCGTGGCCTAGTGGTTAGGGCGTTCGCCTACGGAGCGGGCGGTCGAAGGTTCGAGTCCTACACAGGGCGAGTTCTGATATGGCCTGTTGCCTACTCGGCAGCTAGTTAAATGAAGGAGTACCGATTGCCTTCCTGCAAAGCGCCCGGCATATAGGATAGGAATCGGGAGTAAAGATGTTCATCAGTAAAGGTGTCTCATAAGTCAAAACTGGCTGGCCCTTAATCGCGAGGGGTGACACTATCATAAACAAACACTTTACTTTACTTTATATAATAGAAAACTAATATTATATTTAACCTGATGTGCTTCACAATGTGATTTACAGGTAGGTTTCCAACATTATCTATAGGCTACATGAGTACATTTAGATAATGCTACATCAACACATAAGCAAACAAAATTTGCCAAGATCTTTATGTAAACACAATAAAACAAATTAAAGTCAGTAACAATACGGAATAGGAACCTTCAAACATCGATAGTACTTAAGACGTCTATAAGGCACAAAACCATGTCGTTTGTTATTACTTTTGTTTCAATACAATAACGATAGCAACCAACGTGTTCACTGTTCCAATCATCCATCCAACGTAACTAGGTTGCAACTTGGAGTCCCGAACAAGTCCTTATCGCTCATCTGAACAACTTGGAGTCTCGAACAAGTCCTTATCGCTCATCTGAACAAAGGAATGTCCATGTTTATTAATAATAATAGGATTTTATGTCATGGACAATTTATATCTTGCATTTTATCCCACCGTCGAGACTGCATTGTCGAAATAACACACCGTGGGATAAACTTAGCTGTATTTCCACACTGCGGAATACAGCAAACACGCGCAGTATAATGACGTCAGTGTTGTTTGTCGTGACGTCATTTTATCTTTTTCGAATTATTCAGTGTTTTTCTTTGGCTTATTTTCAAAAAGTTGATGGGATAAATAGAATACCAGGTAGTGTTGATTAAAGATAAGTTTATTTGCTCGACACGAAAACGTGAAATACTCGCCAAGGCTCGCGGTTTAGGTTTTTTAAGCCTCATAAAATAATCGTTTCTTTATTCAAGACTAACCTAGTATTCTCTATATATCCGTGTCAAAGTGTTGGTACTTATCTTCGTTTTTTTCTTAACCCAACCTCCTATCGTTCAATTTTATAAACAAGTCGTTAAATTTAGAAGAATATGCAAAACGTTAAAGCCGCAGTCCATAGAATATAATTCAATACTTCTTAAATGGGCATTAGTTCAAATGAACGTATATGCCGTTTATTACACTGAAAACTGTTTCTTATTTACGAAAGGCAATTTGTAATGTATATGTTCGAAAACGCTTGATACGAACGGAATACACACTACACGCTGATTTACTACGTGGGCAACACATTATTAATAAAAAATAATTTTGTTCACGATTTAACATGTAAGAGAGTAAATTGTTTGGTTTTCGGTACACTAATAATTAACTTGGAATTCAAATACATACCGTCAATATGATCTCATGAGATGAGCTTATCTATGTGGTTTTTCAGGTCAGGCATCACACATTGGAATTCTAAATTAATACTGAAATATTTTAAGAAATCCCACGTTGCCGGTTATCTAGTGTTCTTGGGGGTCTAGATAAGGCGTATATCATTAATTGATTCACCTCTACACTTAACTTTTCTACCACACAATAGCTGGACTATATGACTGTGTTTGAACCTATTCATAAAAATATAAGACAATACAACATAACGAATGCATTAGTTTGCCACAAATACAAGTGATAACAAATTATGATAAGATTTTAATATTGTATGCAGTTACGCGTGCAGTTACAATATTTATATTGATAACGAATTCTATGTCTTAGTTGCGTATATGTACCAAAATAAAAATCCATCTGCATTAGTAGTGAAATGTCTTGCAATACAAGTTCTCTATGGTCGATAAGTGATCAAAACATACAAATAACCATTATAACATTCACTGATAATTCAGCATTTGTAAAAGCGCCGAATACTATCAGTGTCAAAGTTATTTTTTTCTTTCGAAAGCCGTTTTCCTCATTTTGAGCACTCGGTATGTAAAACTAACTTTTAGTTTGTCCTCTGTAAAAACTATTTCGTTCAAACTGTCATTATTTTGTTTTGTACTCAATAAAATTTTAAAAAATATCTTCATTGAGCTTGTATATTGTCTTTTCTCGATATAAGGAGCAGGCCTCTAACGAGATTTCTTGGGTACTTTGCTATAATGCGAGCAATATTGTAGTAGAAAAATAATGCTCGTCTCGCAAATTTTAGTACAGGCATCCTCATTATGTAGTATGGATAATCACAAACGGTAGTTTTATATACAATTAACTCCCGGCAAGGAGGGTTAATTAATTAATTAAAAATAAGAAGAATTAAAAACCATGTGCGATACAGCTTTTATGAGAGCCCACCATAAAGAACAAGGGCAATGACTTATATTCATGAAAACATACGGAAATCAATATTGTCAGTAAAAGTGATACACGTGTTGTATTCTGGCTGGTTGATACAAGCTAGCAAAATGGACTAGAATGCAAATAATAGTAAAGAGTAAAACACAGCAAGAAAAAATAAACAAGCTTGTGAACTTGTTTGATAAATCTAGTTTTTATATAAATATTGCATTATGTTGCATTTATTTACAAATAATACTATACAATGTACCATTACTGTACTTTAACTATACTTTTACTGTTTTCTGTCCATTTAAGGTGGTTTTCTTTGTAGTTGTGATTTAAATTATACAAATATCAATAATTGGAATTAAACTGCCATTTCTTCAACCAGTTATTGGTTTTGCTTTTGAATTGTTTAAGAAAATATAGCATATAACATTGTTTTATGCACATTCATGAGAGGCATAATGGTTTCGTTTTATTCCCCCACTCAGTAAGTTTAAGTGTTTCATGATATTTATAGGCAGAACGTGTGCAAATACCCAAGTTTATTGCGTTGTTTTCATATAACCTAAACCTGAACCATTAGATTTTTTCAACTCCGACCAGGTGTGAGTGACGAAACATTGTGAGGCTCATCAAATATAACTGATTTTTTTACGATTACCTGCCTAAAAAAGTTATGCTCATGTTAATTTTTCTGATCGCCCAATTTAACAATCCAAAAATCACTTTGCTCAAGTTGTCCTGATAAGAGGAAATATTGTGTTATTGTTATTGAAACAAAATGTACTTTGTGCTCATAGATTTTACAAAGCACTACATTGTTGATGTTTTCGGTTTTAATTGATGTGTGTAACAAAATCAAGACACGTCATTACAATGTCATGCAGGCTATGAATCTAATACATTGAACTTATATAAAATTTGTAAGTACTGTAAGACATTGAGATCTCCATATTCTGATCAGAATACAACATATACCCAATATGTTAACAGATATAGAACCAGATATAGAGCAGCAATTCATCGTGTACTTTATGCGATCGTTATAAATTGTGTTTTACGATTACGTCATATGTTGAAATAAATATCATTGTCACGATATTTATCCGAAACAGTATAAAATAACGTCATGTTTACTATTAGTGCAGTAAAGTTGTGTTAGATCATTATCATCATTATGCTAATGCCAAGAATGTACTTTGCTAAAAATGTATCTGCGACTGAAATACCATACGTGCTCCTTTATAGTGTGTACATCCATGTTAATATTCATATGAAATCAATAAAAGGCTAGGGTATCATAATGCCGTATGTTTTTTATCGAATACACGTCCGAACATTTATTAATTTATTTTATATTTTCCAATAAAATTGGTAATTCATTGTTTACGATGCCGACTCAAAATTGTGAAATGACGTTAATATTTTCACGTCATGACGTTATGTGTGTCCTGCCAGATTTTTCAATTAAACCCAAGAAGATAGCAATTAAAATGTAAAAAAAAAAAATGTGTTGAGTTCGGTGTAAGAAAACCCGTGATCACTGCGCCATTCGTGAAAATATAATTTTCTATGAACATTCGTGAAATAAAATACGATCTTACACCGAAATCAACAAATGTCATACATATTAATTCAGTTGTTATGCTTATAGAGTAAACAGGCATACCTGGTTGGTAAGAAAAGAAAATCGACATCATCAGAAGACATGATATACCGTTAGATTAGCACAGAATAAGAATCACGTGACTTACTTATTCCCAAAATGAGTATGTTATTGTGTTTTACACGACGTATGCCTATTTCACCAATACGTTTCCACAATTTATGCAAGAAAGATGACATGCAACGTGTACAATATACGCAAAGTTTCCATGCGTATGTTTTAAGTTTACAAAAAAAGGTAACTGTAAATGAATTTACTTCGTTCAGTTTCTTCTCTCGTAGAACTGAGTAGAACTATGTAGATGTAAGTGTATTTTAATGCTAACTCACGTGTTAGTTATATGATAATATGTGCATTTATTGCGCAAATATTTGACATATATTATTAAATTATATGTTCGCAATATTGCTATGAATTTTTAAATTGTCAATATGCGTCATCCGTAACATTAAAAGCATGTACAAACAATGCATGGAATGCTTTTACTGCATATAAAAACATAAAAAGGACCCACATGCATCTAAGTTCCAGGTTTATTTGACGATAATTAGGTCTCTGTGGAAATTCATGCGATAATGCTCCTGATAAAAGCCAACGATTGTATGTTGTTGTTATTTCTAGCAGTTATATAAATCTGAGATAACTAACCGGAAATCGACGATGAAAACTATAGATTAATGTGTAGCTATGACTTACAATATTTTCCTCAGTTTATTTGATTTGATTTAAATTGTACTTCATTTTACTATTCAGCAAATTATTCTCAAAAATTGATATTTTGAAACAAAGCAAATAGTAATTCTTCTTGATGAGAATAAATATTAAACAACATATTTATCTTCTTTTAAACCTTTTCACTTTGATATGAAACTTAAGCTGCTTAAAGTATGTTTGAATTTCGAATATTTTACGTGTTTTCAACATGTTACTATAAAAAAAATATCCATAAAGCATTCGTGTGTGTTTAGCTGGCTATACACTAATACAATTATTAAATGAGATGGAGTTAATACTTTTTTATTACCTTTTTGCTTCACTGGACAGCTGGCAGTAATATATAAAATACATAAACAGTTTTATGGTGGATAAAAACGAATGTTCGTATTGCATAACATGATAATTATATCACGTTTATTTGAGAGATAAATACATACAAGTCAATTAATCATGTCTATTAGCACGTTAATGTCATTTATTAACAAAACACAAATTTAAGTTGAATGGGTACGTGTCTATAGGATGTTGGTCTTGCTTTAGTAATGTAAGATGTTGTATATAAAAAAAAAAGCATCGTATGTGATTCAGTCTATTCTGGCCATAGTATTAGCTGGTTTCCTAGTTAGGGCATTTTTGTGTTGTGGTGTGCGTATGACTATTGCCCTGTATTGTCGGGCAATTGGTCACTTGCCTCAATAAAGGACCAGCGGATGTTGATAAGGGTTTCTGTCCTGGTTATGTCTCTTGGGTTTCATTAGTCTTATATGCTTTATCCATTAATTGTATATAGTATATGTAAAATTATATTGGTACATCCAAAATAACGTTATCCAACCGTCAATCCTAGAAATCAGTAGTATGTTATCAAGACCACAAGACCACAATAAAATATTGCGGCATAATATTCAGCGATGCACATGTAATGTGAATTAATATTTTATAATGCCGATTATTAAAACACGAACATACATAAAATAATATTTATCAAACGGATTGACTATATTTATTAATGAAAAAAAAAAAAAAAAAAAATATATTGGTGTTTTATATATTGTATAAACGTTTGGTCATCTGCAAAAGTATTTTCGGAAGTTATACATTGAAATACCAATTCGATATAGATGCATATCCAAACAATGCAAACTAAAACATCTTCCAGCGTTTTTCAATGCAACAGTGTGATAAGTACTGTTCAAATTAATAATTAACGTTCACAGGATATAGCCATCCTTAAACTCTAAAAAGTTGGAGTTTTATAAGTTATGTATTAAACATTATAAAAAAAAATAGTAATCTAATGAAATGCATGTAAGTGAAAATACTTGTGGGAAGAAAAATCTATTAAATGTTGGTGTTTATAATTTAGTACCATTAGACTGCATGAGATGGTCTTAGACGTCTATCCCAGTTTTAATCATTATCATATAGTTATTGTTTATTAATGTTAGTGATGTATAGGCCAATATTGTCTACTTTCCTTAATAATTTCACCCGATGTATTATTATATAAATATTGACTTCCTTGAGAGTGACAGTGCGTTTTGTCAATCCGAGGCAACACTGTCGACCGAGGCTTTAGCCGAGGTCGACAGTGTTTGTCGAGGGTTGACGAGACGCGCTGCAACCCTCAAGGAAGTAAATATTTATTTTATTATACCGAACAATCCCGTATGATTTGCGTACCGGGCGACATTGCGGTAGCTGGCGACATTGCCGGGCGACATATCAAAGTGTTGCCCGCTGCAGTGTTTATGCATTATATAGAGAAATAATCAAGTGAGGCATAATAAAGTAATGTATTTCTCACCAATATGCGTTTTTTGTCAGGGAGACATATATCTAAGAGAAAACTGTAAAAGATTTTATACAAATATTGTATAATATGATTCTGAATACATGTCTTTCAAATTGAGAAGCACGGCCACGCGATTTTCCTCTTTATACCTATGACATTATAACTGGTTTGTGCCCATTGTGTTACATTTAGAATTTAAGTAACGGGATTGTCATGATGTTAAGATATATCCTAGTCGAACAAAACGTTTATTATAAACTGTCTTATTACTACGACATCTTGATTCCATCATGTTTTATATTATATAAATAATTTAAATGTACACAAATACGAGATAAGTGTATGCTATTTTAACCTCAATCCAAATTATTTTATGTGTAGAAACTAAATATTCTTAACCTGCATGACTCTGTTGCGATGGTTACGATTGTCATTTATATATAAATGATGCAAACAGCATCTGTACTGCATATTGCTTGACTAAACGGATGTTTCATGTCAAAGTCAGTTTTTGTTGATATACATTGTAATAAAAAACTTTATGCTCAAATTGCATCTCTAATGGATACAAATGTAATAGTAACATTTTGATTTAGACTAATTTTTTTAACTATTCAAGGTGGGAAGATCAAAAGGAAGATACAAGACAACACAAAAGCCGCCGTCAGATAATTATGACCAAATCTGTTCCGTTGTATGAGCCTCATGATCTTTCTACACCTGGCTCTGATGAGAAAGTGTATAAGCAATAAAGAACTGCTATGTCAAGAAGATAACCGTGGTTTGCCATTGGACAAGAAACATAATAATTATATTTATTATAACTCACTTGATTATTTCTCTATATAATGCATAAAAACTGCAGCGGGCAACAATTTGATATGTCGCTCGGCAATGTCGCCCGCTACCGCTATGTCACCCGTTACGCAAATGATACGAGATTGTTCGGTATAATAAAATAAATATGGACTTTCTAAGGACGACAGTGCGTCTTGTCAACCCTCTACATACACTGTCGACCTCGGCTAAAGTCTCGGTCGACAGTGTTGCCTCTGGTTGACAAGACGCACTGTCACCCTCAAGGAAGTCAATATTTATATAATCATAGCCAAAAACAGCCAATGATGCCACGTTATGTATTGGATTTCCTGGTTAGAAAACAACTTCATAATTCTTATTATTATGAGGTTATTGTTGTTGTTGTTTTGTTGTTGTTATTTTTCTTTAAAATAAAATGCAAAAAACTTTGAAGTATTTACTTTTAGATTCTTATAAATGCATTTTGACCTTTCCGTAACAATACAATGAGCGGTAAATACCTGTTGTTCTACAGAAACATACCTAATTAGGCATTATTTGTAACCAGCATTTTACTTATTAATGGTTGTAAATATCCAATGCACATGGCATTATCTATAACTGTGTGCATGCATCGGGATATTTTTTTTATGTAGTAATGTGTTTATTTCTTTCCATGATTACAGAAGACTATAGCGTTCGTTTTTAACAAAACACATAGAATATCAAAACATCTGATAATCCAGAACATTAAATGTTTCATGGAGATATTCATGCACCAATCAGTTTTGTCTGATAAGGCTTTTCAATTCCTGAACACGTTACACCTGGTTTATGGAGGCAGTCGCACATGGTGGGTGCCGTGAAGGCAGTCGCACATGGTGGGTGCCAGAATAGTGCATAACACGGTAGTGAAGCGCACTAAAGATGCTATTGATAAATCAAAGTCTGAATCGAATCGAATACAAAATAATCATATAAATAGTTTGAAAACTTATATTGTTATCTTTGAATTGAGTCATGTATAACAAATATAATACATTCTTGAAAATTGTTTTGATGTTTTTATTCTTAAACGTCTCAATTATAAATACTTACATGCTCGTGTAATTTTTAACATAAACAAAGTAAAGTAAACAAAGTAACAAAACCTTATAATATAATATGTTACAGGAATGTTACCAATAGTTCCATATTAGGTACATTGGAAGTAATTAAATCATATTGAATAAGAACATTGCAGTATATATACATATAGACAAATATAGACAAATAACAAGTCATAGTTGTTCGCGTCTTGCTTTTATATTGATGAAATTAAAGGTTAGATGACCTCACGTTTCAAAATATTTTATTGCATAGTTGCTTAGTACTATTATCGTATTGCAAAAGTACGTTTCCAAAATATGCACTTGACATATATACACATCGCAGTGCTTTTTTATAAATCAGTCGGTAGGCAAACGTTCATTGGTTAATGTGTGAATATGCCAAAAAAATGCAATCCAAGTATATTTACATAATAATAGATTAAGATAAACTCAAGGGTCGTTATGGTCTTTTATCCTTTGCCAATATTCTTATCCAAAATCAAAACTTGAGTTCGCTTTTATAATTTTAGATTTTGTTTTGCACTTGCAGCAGCGAATTCGATATCTTCACCCAGATGTTTGAAGACGCTATTGTGTTTATTTCAACGTTCCGTGTTATAAAGGATTGAAAAACGACAAGTGGAACCATTAACTTTACATCATTTTAACATCAAAATGTGTGGTATTTATGGTATAAGCGAAACGATTGCCATGTATTACTTCATACGTCCAGCCACAATGTATTGTTTCCTTCATTACATTTATCATTTCTTTCTGCATTTGTTGTTTTGGATTGCTACAAAAATCAACAATAACAAAACCAACAAACAATAACGAACTAGTTGGAAGACCTCGCATAGTTTTAATATATTTTAATTCCAACTTTCTTCATAGTACTAGCACAGCTAATAAGAGCATGGAACAAGTTATATTAAATTCTTCAACAGTTACGTATTATATTTTCGACGTTCAATCTTAAAAACAACAAAGTGTAGTATGCTAATTTATGTGCTTTAGCTAATAGGACAGAAACAGGACTTTATATCCTGGAAGTATTTAAAGTTTGGTCAAAGTTTGAATCACATAACAAGATGTTTGCTTAAATGTATTTATTCATGACGAAACTTCTCGCATGGTTTGTTCGTGTCCAGTTTGTATATTGCATTACATTCCTGTTACAAGATTCTTTTAACTTAAAAAAAATTATAACAATACAAAGTCTTGAATAGCTCTTTTAACATCTGCAGTGTTCGTATATTAATTTTGTTTCAATTTAGAAATGTTTTGAAAGTACTGAAATTCTGTTTTTACTTGAACTATTTATAGTAGCATGCAATTCTTCGACAAAACAAAACTATTTGCAGCGAAACACAAACAGAAACACGTCAAGTATGCTCAAGTGTGCCGCGCATAAACACTTTGTAAACAATAATATTTATTGTATTTATTATAATTATGGGAATAATAATATCAGCCAGTTTGCAATACGTGAATCCATTTTAATTATACAATTATAACATGTACTTCAGTCGAGATTTATACTTGTTTTATTGCTTTTGAGGGGTTGTTCGGAACATGACACATACAACCGCACTATACAACGCTAGTAATGCGTCATCTGTTTTTATTAGGCACATGATTGTATAAATGTAACATCAAAGTAGTGACTCGATTTAAATTCATACCTAGAATATGCCACAAATAAACTCAAAGTGCACGGCAGTTCTGCATATTAATAAAACCATGAAAAGACGCAATATTCCACCAAATTCCATCATTGTATTGCAAATAAGCGGTCGTGATTCTTTTTCTCTTGGTGGGATCGCCAAACTAAAGATAAAATCCGATACCAACCAGAACTGAAGCCGATAAACAACGAATCACAAATACCAGCATAGTCTTATCATTGGGATAAAATTATCTTTACATTAGATATATTGATATACCTCCCATTAGATATATTGATATACCTCCTATTATATATATTGATATACCTCCCATTAGATATATTGATATACCTCATATTAGATATATTGATATACCTCATATTAGATATATTGATATACCTCATATCAGATATATTGATAAACATGCACATTTTGCATTGGTTACATGACTACCTCCGCCTTTTGCAGGTTGCTAAATCAATAAAAACGAAAACGTAACAATATTGTAGCAATAACTGATATAACAGTAAGTTTCCAATGCAAACTATGTTTATCTAAACTTATATGATTTTGTGTTTGTTTGTTGTTGTGTTTTGTTCTTTTTTGTTGCTTCGTTTTGGGTTTTATTGTTTTCTCATGTATTATGGTAGAGTATGCACATTTCAATGTATCAAGCTAATTATTGAAAACAAATTACATGATAATGGCGGTTCTAAGCAATGTTCATGTATAGTGCACTCGCAATTGGTGATGGGATAAGTATGTTATATTAAGCACTATATGATCTTCTGACACAACACTACGGTACGCCAAAGTAATACAAAAGTCTTGTAACGTTTGTCTGTTTGTTTCTCCGTTGCTTGCATTTCTTATTCTGAGCAAACAAATGATTTTAGCAGTCTTATTCGATTTAACAAATTTTCATCTTCTGGTATTTGATTAATGTTTATGAACTCTAATATACATGAAAATGTCCAATTTCAACGGGTAGACGTCCAATTTCATTAGACATGACAAAGTAAGCATGATCCAGTAAATGGCTGGTATTTTTTCATCAATTAAAACCGATAATGAGAGAAGGAGCATGCTTTTGGACCTCCAATTGTGTTAAAGGTAAGTAGATTTTCCTGGATTTTATGTTTGATAACACCCCTGCAAATCACGCTGAAGAGATAAAATATAAAAATGTGAACTAGCAACAAAATACATACCTGCAATTTGATAAATGAATGCTTGAAGGAAAGAATACACATATTCAGAATATGCTTTAAACCACCGATTGTCAAGAAATACAACACAGTTAAACAGACATGACTATTTTGTAAGCTAAGATATATCATATTTACATACTGTACGCAATATCTTTAAGATTGTAGACAACAGAACACCAGACTAATTTCGATTTGCGTTAAGTGATTCAATAACATTGCTTTACATGATGCCTGCTTGGCCGTTAATCGTTTTCTTTATAAACAACCTGTACCAGATATCCAACGTGCATGTATTAGGTAACACGCATATATATCGTGCAATACAAACGAAATATTGCATTTACAGTGTTATATTAAATAAGTAACACAGTTTTACACAATAACTTGAAGTGAACGAGTGTTGTTTTTAGCTCGACTAGTCATCGAATAGTTCGAGCTATACTACTCACCCGTTCGTCGGCGTCGGTGTTGGCGTAATGCTTTGGTTAAGGTTTGCGTGCAACATGTCCATATCTCTGTAAATACTACAGATATTCAATTAAAACTTTATACATGTCTTCAAGGTCATTATATAAGGTCACTGGCCATGTCACATAACCTTTTTTATGTTCTTTGTCATATAGTTTTTTTTGTCGTGCAACATGTTATTTTTGTCATAGTATATTTACATAAATACATGGACATATACACACAATTACCACTTTAAATTCATTATATAATACATATACAACAAATATGTGCATAGGCATATAACTGTGACCAGCATTTTAGCAGAATTATGCCCCCTTTTGTAGTGATAACCAATAACTCTGACAAAGCGGCTGAATAGTCGAGCGCGCTGTCCTGAGAAAGCTCTTGTTAATAAACAATATGGGATTGAAAGCATCAGAAATGCGTTCTGCGAACGATATTGTATTGCATTATGTTTAATATATTGGCGAAAACAACAACACCAATTTAATAGTAATCGATTTTTTATCATTTATTTCGGCAGGGAGTCTTAGTAACAATCTAGCTCAATCATGATTACATAAGAGTTAGTGATAAATCTGAATTCAAGACAATGCAGAGGTCATTTTCACCTCTGTTGGTTTTGTATTAACGATTAACTCGGTATATTTCGGTATAGCTTTGTATGTGCATTTAAAAAAGAAACGATATAGATAAACCGTTTTAACAATATTCTCGCACACAAAATAATTACCTGGGTAACGTTCTAGCTCTACACACAAAATATAATGGAAGTTTACCTGATTCGCAATTTAATCACGTAAGAAAACAAATTGTAAACTTTGATTTTCTTAAGTAATACAAATATTCACCAATTATAAATTCGACTTGTGGATTTCGCATATTAAGAGAAAAAATGTACAGTTAAGTGTATTTTGTATGCTGACTTACTTTTTAGATAATCGATAATGTGTGTGTATATCTGCATGTCAAATATTTGACATCTATCAGAAAATTCGCAGAATACATGTAATTATGAATTATGAAATTGTCTCAACGCGTTATTTTGTAATATAAATTGCATGTGTAAACAATGTAGGGTATGCGTTCTCTTCACAAAATTGAAAACATGATACATATGAATCTAAATCCCAGGTTTATGTGAAGATAATTAGTTCTCTGTGGAAATTCATTAGATAATGTTCTTGATAAAAATCTACGTGTTTGTTTTTCTCAGACTGATATTTGCATTTGTAAGAACGGTATAAAAAAAAAAAAAGTTGAGGATTGTAATAGTTTCCCTCAGTTTAAGCGAATGTCTAACAAAGTTTTCAAAATTGATGATGTATGCTTAATCAAATTAAACAAGATTGAAGAAACTGATTAGAATGCGATTTAACATTCAACAAATAATGATACTTTGAAATTAAGAAGCGATAGTCATTCTCCTTGATAAATTTAAATAATTGAATTACATAGTTTTCTACTTTAACACGTTGTCAGTCTGCTGCGAAACTTAAATTGCGAAAATCGTGTACGTGTGTTCAACCTGTTACTACCAAGAATCAACACGCTGACAGCGTAGAAAGAGTGGCTAGAAAAGAAACTCAAAGCAAGCGAATTATGAGCCCATTTTTTTGCTAAAAAGGAAACATTTGTTTGAAATAATTTCAATTTCTCACTCTTTAATCATATGTCGTTGTTTTCGGCATAAGGTGGTAGTGGAGCTCGTTGTAGATGAGATTCTGGCCACTGTAAAGAGCAGCTTGTGAGATATTTTGCAACTTCAAACTTGGCTTCAAACCGGGCCACCTATTCAATAGTATAGTACGTCATTATACTACAATTAATTTGTAAGTTATAAACACATATTTTTTCGAGCAAACTATCTAAGGTAAACGGAATTATATATACGCATATCAGTAAACAAGTCAATCTGCATCGGGCAAGAATAACCGATAAAGCGTAGAAGTTAGGAGCATCGATTGTTAGTGCCTCGTAACCTACAAAGTCAAAAGTAGGTCACACGATGCGTGCTCTCGATTTTTCACAAAGCAGTTTAAGATTAATACATTGCAGTAATGTGTTGTCAGAATATTGAGAATAACGATCGGTAACAAGAAACAACACTTTCGCAACGAGTCAAATATAATCGATCTAGCGCATTTATTTAGTGGTCTTATTCCAGGACACAGGAAAATATTTCGGTTACATACAAGTAAATATCGAAAGAAGGTGTGTAATTAAAATAATTTTAATAAATTAACTTTTTCTGAAACTTCTATTGTACTGAATTACATAATTATATAATATACACATTATAATTCACATGGAAAGCATTACCTTCAACAATTAAAAGATAAGAAAACAGGCGTTAACTGTTGCTGTTCTGAAGAAAGACCCAATCTGGTGTCGATTTACTGACTCGTTGCCTGCAAAGAACAGGTTCATAAAGGTTCATGAAATTACCCTCTCTAAAGATTGTTTGTTCCGCCAACAATCTAAGAATACGCAAACTTCTCGCAGTGGTTACTTCCCTATTGGTACTCTTTTCAGTTACCGCTGCAAACAAGTTTTCAGGGGAGACGATTATGGGGAGGTTGAAGATTTATTTTGTACACAATTGTCATTTTATCATTATTTTTTATATCAATAACACAGACATGTTGCATTATTTGTCCAGGTAAAATATATTAAGAGTTAAAATTAAAAACAAAAAATAAATAAATAAGCAAACATAACAACGCAATGATTTTACGTTGTCCACGTTTTTATTATGTGCTTGTCCACGATTTTATTTCGCGCCAAGTGTTTGCCTATGGTCACGTGGAACTTCGTGCCGGCAGGGATTTAAACCAGCTATGCAGGGACACAGTTAAATCTCTGCGCGGAGGTTGAAAAATACAGTCGAAACGCGATACTATGAATAGTCAAGGGAAACACTGATTTATTATTATTTTATTCGTAGCATCGAGACTTTCGAAAATTCCGAAAGTAACGTTATACTAATTCATCTCGTGTCCTATCATAGCGTTAACGAACATGTGCACACTTGTTTAAGTAACTTACGATGCGGGAGAAAAAAAAGACGAGAAAGACGAGAGAATAAGAAGAGAAAGAAGAATGAGGAGAGAAAGAGAAGAGTGAGAAACAGGAAGGAAGAGTGTGAAGGAAGTATGAGCGAGGATTTAGAGAGAGTAAGGAGGAAGAATATACGCTAAGTGAACTGAAGAGTGGTACTGAAGGAAAAAGAAGAGAGTGAGAAAGAAAAGAGAAAGAAGTAAAAGTGGAATTGAAGGATTCGTGAAAAAATTGGAAAAGAGTGAGCGAGAAAGAAGCGACACTTAGAGAGGTAAACAAAGGAAAGTAAGGAACGGGGAATAGCGAGCTAGACGGGAAAGGAAAAGGTGGTGAGAAGGCAGAGCTAGTAAACCAAAATGAGAAGGAAAACAACAAAGGAGAAAGAACAATAAGGAATTTTAGTTAGTTTATATTTTATATTAGACTAATTATGTTAGGACATAGTTAGAAATGTTGGTCAGTGTAAGAATGAATGTATAGATAAGAAAGTAAACGTTAATAAAGCCATCGGGCGACCACGACCAGAACCCGATGATGATGGGCTCTTAGAGCCCGGGCAACCCTGTCCACCGGACAGAGTAGGAAATATCCACATTGATCAATACAGACCTAGCTACAATTATTGCCATTTATAAATTTATCTGTGTGCATGTTTTAATCCATTAAACGTTTTTGTGCGCTTCCGGTAATACACGTTTAGGTGTGAAAATACAGCTAAAGTTAACTTCGCCCTCTGTGGTCTAGTGGTCTAGTGGATACTGCGTTAGACTAACGACCATAAACACCCCATTTTAAACCTGGGAAACGTGGATATTTTTTTTGGACATTTTTTATATTTAATATGTTACGTTTGTACCATTTGTATGTATTTAGAAATAATTTTCGGTTAAAAGTTGTTTATCGGCCAATAAACAACGATTTGGAGTTTTGATGCGCAGAAATTAAATCACGAGACCCGATTTGTTAAATAGCCACGGATCAGAACGACAAAGAGTTTTTTATTGGTCGATAAACAACGATAATGCGTCAATTATTTCGATTCTTACATAACTTGACAAATATTTTTGCAATTGTAATGAGAACTATATTTTACTATGCTCTGTTCAGAATCGGGACTTTTGTGTTGTTTTCCGGGTAGTTTAACAATGATAATTTTGTTCTTTGTCTAGAGAAAAATCAGCGAGTAACATGTTAGAATGTATAATACATAAATGCGACAAGTCAATGTTTCAGAGCGGCATAGACGTCATATGTTCGACAAGTTCGACACAATAAAGACATTGATTCAATGCCAATTCAACGTGTACAAGAACTACTTACACTGCATTTCTATGATGTTGGTGGCTTACTGTCAACAATTTAAAGTTAACTGTGAATCGTCAGATTGTTATGACTTATTTTAAATGTCAGGTGTATATTTCATGCCGAAAAACCGATTAAGCTTGTTAGTTAAAAGCATCGATTGTTAGTGATTCGTAGCTTACTCAGTCAAAAGTAGGTCATACGATGCGTCCTCTCGATTTTCCATTCTGCAGTCTAAAATTAATACATTGCAGTAATTTGTTGTCAAAATATTCAGGATCGGTAATGTGAGAAAATCGGTAACGTTTCACAACGAGTGAAAAATAACCGATGTAGCGCATGCATTAATTGATTTGCATTATTCCAGGACACGCAGGTGAATATTTAGGTTACGTTCGAGTAAATAGCGAAAATAGGGGTGCCACTAATTGGACGTAACGTTTTTAATAAATTGACTTTTGTAGAAACTCTAATTGTAATAAATCACATAATATACACATTATAATTCAAAAAACATACATTCATGATCTTAAATATTTAAAAGGAAAGAAAACATTCGTGAATTTTTGCTTTTTTGAAAAAGGACCCTTCCAGGTTTCGATTTACTGACACGTAGCCGCAAAGAAAATAAGTAGTTTTCCATGATAATTGTTTTGGAAATTACCATCTCAATAGACCGTTGGCTTCCGCCAGCCATGAGTGTTAAGCTGGCTATAAAGTTATACAATTATTAAATGAGATGACTTGAATGTTTTATTACCTTTTTCCTTCTGTGAACAGCTGTGAGTGATAGATAAAAGACGTAAACTGTTTTATGGTAGATAAAAAGCAATGTAGCTAAATTGGTTCGTATTGCATATCATAATAATGTATCAAGTGAATGTAAGTAAGTAAGTAAGTAAGTAAGTAAGTAAGTAAGTACCGTAAAATATCTATATTTTCGGACACTGTAAATTTTCGGACACCCTCTTTTTTAGCCAAAATAATTATTTGTTGTCACTATATATTTTCGGACATCCTGATTTTAAACCATAATTAATGAACTTTTCGGACATTTGATATGACAGTGGTATTTTAGCAGAATTCTAACCTGTTTGCGTTAATCCGGGACACATCGCACATGTGTTTTTACAACCGGATCAAGGTCATAAAACATGGCAGATGAATGAGTGGAGGCGGTGGACCGTTACATTAGCGTTATTGGGTTAAGAGCCATGTGCCATAAATAATGGGTTTACTCGATTGTGTATACCGGTATTAATATCGTATATTAAATATGCTGTTGAAAGTATCCTTTTAAGGAACCAGTCTTAATCAGTCTTAATTAATTACCAATACATTCTGCTTAATTTAACCATATTTGAACTCGGTCGACAAAAATGCAGTCTTGGCGTAATTTTCTGTGAAACAAAATCATACAAATGAAATTTAAAAAAAAACATCGCTAAAAATTAATAATACCATACGGCGTGGTATTTAACAAGCACGCGAAATCATTAATCGATACTATCCGTGTATATTCGGCAAATAACGTTATACACCGGACATATCCGAACGTAATTGCAATATTGTCATAGTTTCTGTGTATCCAAATTATCGGACACGAAATTTTTTATTTATTTTGTGTCCGAAAATATAGATATTTTACGGTAAGTAAATTACAGGGACATGTGCATAGCATTTTATAAACAGTATAATAGCAAACATAATATTACATAGGCCCATAATTAAAGTCTATATAACTATTCAATGTGATATAAACATTATAATTGTATATATTTAAAGTACAGATAAAGAGTTAAAGTGTTCGGTGGATGTGAAATAATGTCTGTTAGCACATGAATGTCATTTATTATCAAACACACATTCAATTTGAACGGGTACGGTTCTATAGAAGGCATTTTCTTAATGTTGGGTAACAAAAACTCATGTACCGATTAAGTGTATTTAAGTATTCGTCAGTTTAAATATTTTGGAATACCAAAGTGATATATAATACATACATGTATTTAAGTCCATAATAGAGTATCAGACCTATCAATCGGAGTAATTCGTTGCCTATTATCAGTTTAATATTGTACAGATTTGTAATGACATTTTGAAAAAAAACAACATATATTACCGTGTTTTAATAACTTTCCCTTAAAACATTTCACACTGAAGTCAACTACTGTAAGGAAACACGTCTGACAGAAAATAAAGAACCGTTGCACAGTACGATTCGGAAGTAAACCCTTAAAAAAAAACAAGATTAATAACAGTTGTTACTGATTCATTTGAAAACGCTCGTATGGCTGTCGCATAATGGTAAAACTATTATTATTTGCAAATAAAATAATGCATTCTATTAAAATGTAAACAAAATGTAATTACACATTTATATATGTTGATATTGGTTTTATTGTTTTATCTTAAACAAACTTATTAAACGACTTTGTATAAGTATACATTTCCTGTTTTTGTGTAAATGTTATTGTTTTGCTTTACTGTAAAACAGCATAACATAATTGTCTGCATTAACGTTTATATATTTGATAGAACAATTGCAAACCTGCAATGTTTGAGATGGTTATTCACTATTAAATGATATACTCAACATCTGCATTCTATATTGCACGGTACAGTTGATCTTTCTTTTCAGTCAACAATTTTTGTGAATGTACATTCGGAAAAACAAAATCAAATCATACCGCTAATGGATACAAGTGGTTACCCGGGTCCGGCTAGCTCAGTTGGTAGAGCGCTAGACTGTCAATGTTAGGAAAATAGCAGTCATAATTATTAATCTGATATTGATGGGGGTGTTGGTTTTTTCATTAACATAGAAAGGCAATAACATCGAAGTATCAATTTTTCAAATCTTATAAATGCAGTTTGACGAGTATGAAACGATGCAATGAACAGTTAATTGCTAAACATACGCTTGTTTAGAAAGATGCATAGGCAGTTTAACAGAAACAGACATAATCATTTATTATACCTCGCCCTTTTGTTTTCCTTCTTTGTTCATATAAAAACGAAGCAGTCAATAATTCTAAATATCACACTTCAATATCACCCGCTATGACGTCGTAGCGATAGACAGGTTGATCGGAGTTAAAGGCGCTTAAGAAACGGTGAGTAAATTACTCAGTGTTACAAAAGCGCATTATTAATTGAGATGCCCTATTTCGGTATAATAAAATACATTTTGCAATCTTTGAGGGCGAAAGTCCATTTTGTCAACCCTCGAAAATAGTGTTGCCCGCGGCTTCTCCTTGGGCAACAGTATTTCTTCGGGTTGACAAAATGCACTATCGCCCTCAAAGAATGCAATATTTATGTAATATCGTATTAACAGAAATGTTACCTCTTTGAGGTTGTATATATCTAATGCACATGGTATTATCTATAAAGAATTGTTTACACCGGGCTTCAAAGAAACAATGTGTTTTATTTATTCAATGATTATAGAAGAATCGAGAGTGCGTTTTTACAAAACACAGAGAAGATCAAAACATCTGATAAACAAGTACATTAAATGTTTCATGGAGATAATCATGCACCAATCAGTTTTGTCTGATTAGTCGTGCAATTCCTGAACATGTAACACCTGGTTTGTGGTGGCAGTCGCAAATTGTGGGGTGCCGGAATCGTGCATAAACTGCTGATGGCTCTTGATAGCAAAGCGCACTAAAGATGTTATTTAAACAAATCAAAGTTTGAATCGTCGTTAACTTCATAAGATAGGTGTGGGAACAATACGTTTGCCAGTACACCACACATGTGACTAAAGCGCACAATATGAATATTCCTTTGTTCCATCGAAATTAAAATCGACGTTAAGTAAATACATGTGTAAACACTGTACAAATGCTGTCTGCGCGGAAGCAGGTAACGTTCAAAAACATATGTATAATGAATCCTTCTATAGATGCTGTTGATAAATCGACGATAAAATCAACGTTATCTTAAAGAGTGTATGTACGATCCTACAACAGACATATTGACATGAATTAAAACAACCCGATAAAGTTAATAACCATTTACTTTTAAATGGAATAAAAGTCATAAGATTGATTGTTGAAAAACGCACAATAGTAATTTTCTGTTTTGTTTTTTTTAAATATCAGAAACTGGTTTTCGGCTGTACAGCCAGAAACTCCAATACATGTATATACATAGACTCGACAGTTATTTAAGGTTACACAACCCTTATAAACGACACTCGTAGTTGTTTATTGAGTCGATATTTAGTGTTTCCTTCGTGATGTTTGTGTCTATTTGTCTGCTTTCAAGTTAGATAATAAATTGCATCTGCTTATTTTAAAAATAATTAATATGAATGATCGTACGTACACCCGTTAATAAGGTCATTTTGAGTGTTGGAATTGTACCACACATTCGTCTCTTTTAGTAGAAAAATAATCACTACTTAAGTAATTGAAATATTAAAATCGACGTTAACGTATTGTTTATACGTTTTTAAAGCGCGGCAAATTGAGATTTTACATACATCACTGAACTGCGTATAACTCATAGTAAAACAGTAAAACATTTGTTTCGTTGTATTAACCATTTATTGAGAAAGAACCATTACAATTCTTATTAAATGAGATTAAATACATTTAGGATATACAATATCATTGAAAGAGGTATCCAAATTCGTTAAACCTACAAAAAGCCATCCATAGTCATTTCAATAATCACAAATTCCAAAAGCTTGCAAATTGTTATATTCAAATTGTATATAGAGTGCAAAGAACTGGGAATAATGAAACAATTAAAGTTATTGCTTATTTTCGAAGAATACAAGTATGACTGTGGCATAGTAGTAATATACTTCTTTAAAGTACTTTATATGCAAAATAGAGTCATAGAGCCTTCAACCGAGTTAGTCTGTTATATAGAGCAAGTTACCGTTAAGCACCAAATAAGACAGAAAATAACGTATATTAACGTCATAATACATTGCGATAAACTCTAAGACAAAGGTATCTTTAATCTTGTGGCAATATTCTTATCAAAACTTATAATTTGAGTTCGTTTTCATAATTTATATTTAGGTGTGCACTTGAAGATAATTTAAGACCTCTCAAAAAGATGTGTGATAACGCTAAACGTTATTGTATTTCTTCCAACATTTCGTGTTACAACACATTAAATAACAAGTGGATGTTTTTATTTTTTTATTTTTTTTTATTTTAATTGAACATAATTCAAAGTTCAAGTAAATGTATATTAAACCCTGTTTACACAATTTACAGTTAATGGGAATTCTTTGAGAAAAACAACAGCATCAAAACAACAGCAGCGAGAAGCTAAAATGACACACGTTAAATGGCTTAAATGTGTGGCGTGTTTGTAAAAATAACCTATAAAAAAATCATATTATAACTATATTAATATTAATATCATCCATTTATAAAGCCCGACGAAGTTGTGCAGACTTAATTATAATTATTGTTTGTTTAAATTAATATGTTTGCTTGTGGTATTGCTTTTAAAGCTTGGTGGGCAGATAAAAATGGCTTCGGCACCACATTCTACATGTATTACACTTGTAATGTTTCATCTGTTTTTCATTAAGGACACTTGCTTGTATTAATGAAATCATCCAAGTAGTTACTCGATTTATTTTATAACTAGAATTTGTCACAGCTACACAGTGCGTGTCAATTATGTATTTCAATAAAAAACCCTTTCAACGTCATTCCAAAATTATTTGCAAATGAAAATTCGCGTTGCTACATTATTTCGTTTGGAGGGCTCACTAATTGGATTGTAAACTCCACTTGTAACGATATCGCTTATAGCGATATATCGCATGTAACGAAAACGAATCCAAGGTCCCGGTCGGTTCCCAATATATTTCAATTGATATAACATCGCTTGTAACGATATTGCATGTAAAGAAGTTTCGGTTATAACGATGTTACTTTCACGACCCAGTCGCAACTATTACCCGTTTTATTACGATATTTGGAGTCTGTAACAGGAGTGAAAAACATGGATTCAGGTAAACAATAAACGGTCGGCCTAATTGAAAACTCGTAATCAGCGTTGTGTTAATCGATTAAAATTGGTGTTAGGTGTGACTGTCGCTATTATTGGCTCTACAAATCATTCTTATATACGTGAAAATGATGAAAAAAATCATTGCAGTAAACATTGATAAATTTATTATCGTTAATTTTTATAACACTGTCATACATTGATGCATTTTTTTAAGTTCTTTCATTATACATAGTTCTATATTAAATGTATTCATGAATGTAAAACGATCGGTCACAACAGAAGCATAACATGCACACATTGTTTATATAAATTTTAATGTGATTAACATTTAATTAATTATAATATCGTTATATATTTTTATAATACAATACAACCACCATTAGAAGGTAACAGTGTATTGCGTTGAATATAAAAGCGATACCTGCACATGTATGCATATACCTTTAACGATTACCACATGTTGTTCAGGTTTTTGATACGCTTCAATCAAAATTGCACAATACTGTTTCGTACACTAAGTTGTGAAATAGAGAATATTTGTTTAATGCAGTGTAAGGTCGTATTTTATTTCATGAGTGGTTTTAAAATAATATTTTCACGAGTGGCGCTGCAACGAGTGAAAATATATAGTTTCTATGACCACGAATGAAATAAAATACGATTTTACACTGTATTAAACAATTTTTCTCTCTATTGGAATTATAAATAACATTCATGCTTTGGAATTATTAATAACAAAAATGCGCGAGATATGCTGAAGCGTCACAAGTTTTGTGTATTATGACGTCATAGATATGACGTCATTTTAATTCCAAAATTGTCGATCACTGTTGTGGTGGGAAAATAGTGCACCCTTACTGCGTCGTTGTCGCTTAATTATTTGAATTGAATTTTATTATGTGTTTTATGTTGTTTAAAAAGGCCGATGCTTACACTGACGATTAGGGTATTCACACACTTCAAAAAATAAACATAAAAACAAAGTTAAAAGTAGTTCCATATAACCAAGAGTAAAATGATCAAACGTTATCATTTCACTCGACCTAGAGTGAAATGATCGGGTTATCATTCACTGGTATTCTCCACTCATTCACCGGAAAGCATGAAATAAATGAATATCATAGAGCGAATATATAATTTATGCAAATAACGCTATGAATTCGATTCAATGACATATCAAACATCACCATGCTCCGCCGGACTAATACACACTCACTGTACAGCAATACACGTACTCACATTAGTCTGTGTGTACAAAGTTGCTTTCAGTCTGACGGATTTTAAAAATCATCATAAATTATTCTCTCCATTAGACTGATGTTTATTATCTCCAGAGCAGCCACATTATCAGTTATTATCTCGTTATTGAGTCACCACGTACTTTTTATATGTGATCACACATAACCATTTATTAATCAACATAAAAATAATTACCAAAATAGTTGTTATTGTTGACTCAAACAATAAAATGTATGCCTTATTTAATCCAGACCATAAAGCTCAATCTGCATGGGGGAAATGCCGGAGTAAATGTTTAATTTCAAAATGTATGTCCAATATCATTAGACATGAAAAAGAAAGCATAAACCAGAAACTGGCTGGTATTTTCTCATCAATTAAAACCGATAATGAGAGAAGAGCATGCTTGTAGATCTCCGATTGTGTTAAAGATAATTGGATTTAGTTTTTGATAACAACTGCTGGAAATCATGCTGAAGACATAAAATGTTAGACGGTGAAGTGGAAACAGAATACGCGCTTATGACTTGTATATTGATAAACGAATCATAGTTTAACTGAGGTGTGGCCGGAAGAAAACGTAGACATATTCAGGACTTGTTTCAGAACACGCAAATATGCTATAACCGCATAGCTTTATGGAAGACATACACTGTTAAACAGACATAGCTATTTTGTAAGTTAATATATATTATATTTACATACCATATTTTATAGCATTAAGAACGTTGAAACCAGAACGCCAGAATTATGTTCGAATTGTCTAAGTTATTCAATAAAAGTGTTTAAATGATGCTGCTTGTATTTGCAGTTAATCTCTTTGTTTATGAACCAGGCATACCCGTGCAAGTTTTAGCTAACACTTAAGGATTGAATTTATTTTTGGTTACGTTCGTGCGATTATAAAAGCAATGGTCAAACTGGCAAATCCATGATGCGCGCTAGCGCTTCATGGATAATTTGCCAGTTTGACCATTGCGTTCATAATCGCATGAAAGCAACCAACATTAATTTCAATCCTTATATTAACATTGTATTTGGGATTATTTCATAGCATTCCTTTATATTATTTTGTTTAACACGCATTTTATTGCCATTCTAAGACAAATATCTCGCACAGCAGTTTTCTTATTGGAACAGCAAGGTACCTCCCCTTGTAACCGAACTACACAAAGTAGAATGCAAACTACGATTAATAAAATAGTTCCATAAAAAATGTCATTTTCTCCTTATTTTACATTCAATTTGCTGCGACAAATGAAATTTAATGTAAGCATTATAAATCATAACATTTTTATTTTCCTTGCATAAATCATATCGCTACAAAACTAAAAAAAGTAACTTATATAACAGATGAAAAAATACCTGTGACATCAAGAAGAACTGCTATTTCGGCCGGTACTGAGTATAGCCAACAAGCACCAAACATTAGTATAGCCACCAAACATTATTAATGCTTTAGAAAGTTTAGTATTAAATAAGAGGTGTCATGGGACCTCACTGTATCGCGCTACTTGTAGAAAATCAGAACATATATGTATCAATAAGACAAAAACAGTATCAGAAGAGCTATCTTACACTATTTTTGTCAAAATTTACAATTCAACATGAAATTTCAACATGAAATTGAAATAGTTTTCCATTTAAACTAATCAAGACTGATATTTTCATGTATTTGCAATTGTTATTACTGTGCTCTTGATGCACAATGGCGGCACAAATTCAGTGTCTCGCCTGATAACTCTGACCTTGGAGCATAATTTCCAATGTTTCCAATGAGGGCACTTGTCACACTTTCCCCATGTAACTAATGTTACGAAAGGAAACTTGTCAATGTCTTCTGGCTCAAACCTATCACACACGCAACATGTTTCAGTGTCAATATCACTTTCCTCATCACTGTTGGCATCCTCAGGTCTGAATATTGGGTCACTTTGTTTGCTTAGTCCTGATGTACTAGGTTGGGGTTCATATGTTTTGTCTTTTGCTTTCTTTTCAGGAACATGGGGTACTGTAGATTTGTCAGCTGCAGCTGTAATCTGCTCTACATTCTTTTCATGCAACAGGTTGCCTGTTATCTTAAATGGAGGCACAAATCTTTTGGGTTTGGCTTTTACTGCCTTTGTTATTTTTTGTCTGGTAAAGAAATTAACAGCATGTGACTCAGATTGTTCATTTGTTGCACTAACAGCGTCGTTGTTATCAATATGTTGGGTTCTAGTGGCATCATCGTTCTGCTCAGTTGAATCAGATGCGGTAGCAGGTTCATCGAAGATTGTAGATGGCGCTATCGTTTGGAGTTATTTATTGCTGATTTGTTGAATGGTGATATTCCAGTCTTTTTAAATGCTGATTTTAAATTTTCAGGTGTAAGTGCTTTAAGGTAAGGCTTCGACGTAAGTTGGTCAATGTTGTACTTTGTTATGTTCAATCCGGGATTTGATTTCATGAAGCGTTGGCATTCTTGATAATAGATGTTCTTGAATGGGCCGAAAATGCCAACGTCCACTGGTTGCGTCAGGTGACTTGAATGTGGCGCTAGAACGAACAGAACGATATTGTTTGCTTTTGCCCATTCATCCAGTGTTAATGAGATGCGGGAACGATGGCCATCGTACAGTATGAGGGTGGGGTATTCGCCATCTGTTTGCACAAAAGAAACAAAATGTTTTGTCAAATAATGCAGAAAAACTGATGTATTGGACCATCCTGATTTCAACATATCCCCCCCCCCCTGATCCTGGACACGCACCTTTCAAGAGGTCATCACTCCACCGCTGCCCTGGGAAGACATAATATTGGGGCACACTTTGTCCAGCTGCATTACCAGCAGCGATGACAATTACTGTAGACGATCGCGCTGAAGTTACATTTTGAGGAACGGTGTCCCTTTTGCAGACGATCTTTGGAGGGGTATGCTCACTGTTGACCCATGATTCATCGATGTTGAAAATTTTATGAGGTTTATCAATTATTTTGTTGTTTGTTAGTACTTCAAAAAGTTCATCATAATATTTATCCAGTGTTTGTCTTGATGTTTTGGCCCTTGCAATAGCTAGTTTTTGTGGTTTTACTGATTTAAGGTCTGGCCATCTTTTGGAAAATCCATAAAACCAATTGTCGTTCAAACATTTCTGATCAGGTTTCATGTTTTTGCCCAATGACTCAGCATAATCTTTTCCCATATATTGAATGGATTTTTTGGTGTACCCAAATCCAATTTCTGCCATGTATGTTACATGCTCATACAATTTTTTCTCTTCTTCAGGAGTTAAAATTGTCTCATGACCTACTTTGGCATCAGCTTCAACACGTCCTTTTATTCTATCCCTCAGGCTTGTTGCTGGTACAGAGTACATTTGTGATGCTCTATAAGCAGAAATGCCTCCCATTGTAGCCTCAAAGTCCCTCTGTAGGTTTGCCCTATCATACTGAAGTCGTCGCTTTTTAGGTTGTGGTTCCTAAACAAGACAGAAAATTCTCATTTCAATTGTTAAAATTGGAAAATGCAACATTTTATGTTTAACCCTATGTTTGTTTATATTTAAAATTTTGACAAACGCGCTTCCGTAGTTTTTATTTTTTTGACAGCCGGTGTCACGTGACCTGTCAAATTTCCAGACGACCACAAACGATGACTGCATTTTCATGGTTAAGACAAACAATCCGAATGTAGTGTTTGAAATCGATGAAAATACACTTTAAAGTGAAAAATGTATCAACTTACCGCGACTCGGAACATATTTCTGCAAATAATTCCTCAAAACCAAAATGAAAGTGCGTAGTGACGCAGATTGCTAATGTAAACAACCGGTAGGTGGCGCTGGATTAAAGAAATTACGAGTTATAAAAAAAGCGCGATACAGTGAGTAGCGCGATATAATGAGTTGGAGTATGCTTTGTTAGTAAGATTTCAGGAAATCCACATCATGAATACTTCTGCTGTATACCACAGTTGAGTTCTAACACTTTAAAATCACACAATTCCTAGGCTGAGAGTTTAACAGATCCTGAATAATCCTTTCAATTATTAACACAACAGATGAAGACTTAAATGCTTTTAAATGCTTTAAATCCACACCATAGTATCGAAATTTTCACTCGGCGAGAACAATGCAAAACAATCCACAAATGACATCACTAAACCAGTGATGACGTGTGAACTAAGTCATCGATCAATACAGTACTGCAGTAGCATCCACACGGGCGTATCTGAGCTCTTTGCTTTGCCTGGGCATAACTTGTCTTTAGAAAGGATAACATGTTAAAATTTATATCTCAAAATGCATATTTTTATTATTGTTCATGTGAAACAAATCATCCTTATTATCTGTGATATAAATGCACAATAAATTAGACGATCTACATGCATCTAACAAATAGACACATCAATGTGAAATCAAATTCATTTTAATGCTACGTTCGTGAACCTATGTTACGTCATGAAATTTTCTGTAGTCGCTTCTAAGAAAAGGAGATCCAATGTTTACCTAAAATACCATCACATGTACATACTACATGCTAGTAAAATGAAATGAATTTGTTTAATAACAACACTTGTAGACCTTGCATGATAGAATCCTATCCAGTAAAAGTGAAAAAAAATGTCAAATTGATTTTTGTAGAAGTAGACCTGGAACGAAATATTCATGTGTATTAATTATAAAAAAATATTTAATCAAACGTTAACAATTAAAGCAAAAAAGTGTAACATTTAACAGTATAAGACATCTTAGTTCATGTCGAAATATAATTTGCATAAAAATAGGACACACAGATATTACTACGCCGGTGATAAGGCATTGCGTTCATACGATTATGAATGCATACCCCTTCCCTATTAAAATGCCTATGAAATGTCAATATAATCATATATCATACAAGTGCAGTACAAATGCATATACTTTTACTAAATACACAATTTAATAGTAAGAACAGTTTCATACTTAATTCAATTGCATTAGTCCTCTAATGTTTTGAAAGGAAAGATCTTTACTAATGATATCGAAAACAACTGCATTCTTTTAGATCCTACACGCCATTTTGTACATAATTACTTTTGATATATTGATAAAGTCATTTACATCTATTATTTATAGTTTACAAACCACAGCATCCGTATGTGTTGTTTTAGAACTAATGTATTGTTATGTATACCAGTTATGTATTTGTTTAACTTTTTTATTACACTTGTTAGCATTTAGTTTATCGGTTTCATGACACGATGACAAATTTCGATCAACGTGTAATTGTGCTTGATACTTTAACCCTACTACGTCGTTTTGAGGCTTATCATTGCATTAATTATGTTTGAATATATGCTTACGAGTAGAAATATATTATGTAAACACAAGGACGAAAACCAATGTATATATTGTACATAAAATATTGTACAGAAACTATGTATTCGAAATCCATGCATGTTAACAACCAGCTGAAGAAGACCCATTAGTTTTGTAGTTTTGGAGAATGCAATGAACATACAGTTTGTTACATATGGTTGTGGGATGCATTAAGGTTAAAACATAATTAACAAAATAAAAAATGAATGCGGAATTACACCTACTATAGAAGTTGTTGCTTGGTTAGAATGGATTTGATATTTTATTGATAAAACGTAAAACGACCTTTATCAATTTACATTTACCAGTTCACTCATATCATATCTTGCAAACGGTTCTTCATGTTAGCGTATTTACAAATTAATATTCTTGAAAGCATCATGGGCACTGATAATTTATTGTACAGTAAGTATACTATTCTGAAATGACAGAGAGTTTTAGAAACAACAATGATATAATATGAAGTTGTAACTGAACCCTAGAATATTTGAACCATAGCAATTGTGCATAGCATAATCTCTTTCGTTTCTTTTTACAAATAACTGATAAGATTGCGCTTTCATCCGTGTATTAAATTCAATTAACTGCGTTACTTCCTATACTACCCATCCATACATAATATAATGGAAGTTTGCCTAATTCGCAATTTAATCAGTTATGAAAACAAACCGTAACCTTTGATTTTCAGAAGAAATACCAGTTATCATCAATTAAATATTTGACTTGTAAATTCGTATATTCACGTTTCTTTTCTTTGTTGTTATTTTGATGTTCTTGATAGATAAAGACAGATGTGTATTTTTTTTATTATTTCTAAATCATGATATACAGAGAGACATCATAAAACATCATAAAAAGCAAATATAGTATGATAATTACCTTTAAATACAGACTGACGAAGCAGCTACACAAGTAGTTCATGTAACTTATTTGTGCATGGTCATTACATTTATATGGCAAATTTTGCAATCTGGTTCTAAAATATTTATTGTTCTAAAATTATAATAACACATACTTTATTTTAATAAACGTTCACACTGCACAAATCATTTGACAAAAAATAATGTATGTTGATAGTTTTATTCTTAAATAATACTCTCCACTTGTAGTGTTTGTAATGCTTGTGTTTGTTTTGCTCATTTTGGATACGTGTTTGTTTATTTATTTGAAGTTAACACATTTGATTTCGCACATAGATAGGCTGCGAACTGGACATAAAACAAAATGTTGTAAACGGACGTATATCTTTCACAAACCCTTCAATCCCAGAGCGTAAACCCATTGTTATGCGATTGTTCATGTGACTTGGAACGCATGTTACACATTTAATTCATGTTCTACTCTAATAAATATTTTGCGGTAGAATGTATATAGTACGGTTTAACTGAACTGCATATACGGCTGTTGTCGATGTATTAATGCTTTTTCGAGGAAAAGCAAAAGTGTATTAAAATGACAACTGCTTTATTCTTTTCATGGAAATTAAAAAGTACATCTTTGCATGCAAAAGGAAATAAGTTATCCCAACTTTTCAGGGTCTTAAGGCTAGCCTAAGATTAGCTTTAAATATTTATGCAAGCACAACAAGTGAATCAAATAAAGAAATTTATTGGATAGTTATAAGACTTCTATGTAATTAGTAAATGCATGAATAACAAAAATAATTGTTGTGAACATAGCAACTCCCATTATAAATTAAACTTGCAAAATTTGTTTACTTGGTTAAGTTTTTTGTGTTGTTTGAATATTTGATTCATAGTTGATTGTGTTGTAAAATTGAACTCTTTGTGTAAAATCAATTTTTGTTATTCATGTCCATTGTTAATGAAACTAGCAAATTTCACATAATTGGTTTTTATGTTGTTTGAACATTGTGATCATAGTTAAAGTGTATTGTGTTGTAAATCAGAAACCTTTTTTGTTAAGATTCACTTACTATAATTGTGTTATACATAATTAAGTATGCCAGTCCAGTAAAGTATAAAAAAAGTATAAGGAAGTATAGCCACTTTGAGTGAGTAATTCAGTTTGTGTATTGATATTAATAACACAGTTAATACACATTACATATGGTAAAATAAGTCTATGTATGTTTATGTCTTGGTAAATTGTGTATATAGATTATGAAATGAATAAAATCATTGAAACAGGAAAAAAAAAAAAAAAAAAAAAAAAAAAAAGTGTATTAAAATACAGTAACAAATCAGAGCGATGTTATTATTAAATCTTAAAAATCGTAAATGTGCACTGCGTAGTCAAATTTTACTGGAAATATACAAACATCCCTGTTTAAAAAGTGGGTTGCTGTTACGGTCTATATTCATATCATCACAATGGATGTTTGTATTATAATCGTTTGTACCATTGCTGGCAGAGGATTTCCTCTTAACATAATTGTAAAAAAGCATTCGAAAACAGAATGTTGCTATAACTGTTCAGAGACAGATCACAATTTTGGAACAGCATGACGCCCACAAATGTAAGCATGTCTTTAAAATCTCCAGAATCTCCCTACCAGCGTGATGTTGTTAACTGTATCTTGTTGCTTTAGTGACTCACTCAGAGCGCTATGATTATTACATACAAGCACAATCTCATTATCTGAATGTTTATAAACACAGAAGCAGTGTTCCACCTCATACATACTATAATTGCTTGTGTATTGCATCGAACAAAATATAAAAATGTATCAAATTGTCTTTCTGGCTTCATTTTTGCAAACCGATTAACAAATCTATAAAAATCAGACATTCCCTTTTTAATAAGATAACATAACTTTGCTGAGTTGCAACCTGCGAATATAAATATGCTTCCTGTGTTTATTTATAGCTACAACGTTTTTGTAAGACATTAATTTAACAATAGCAAGATGATAAAAATGCTTACAAAATACACTTATAAATACACTATTTTAATGTCTTACAAATTACAAATAAACCTCCAGAATTGTACTGCATTTATGTCATTTACTTCAGATTAAGGTGCGTCTTCAGCGTTGAATATCCAATTATATATGTATTGTTTGAGAGTATAAGACTGGGTTGGTATGGATAACCTACTAATTACTACTAACGCTTGAGGGATATACATATGTGTACATATAACAGATAGACAGAACAGTTTACTTATACACACATTTCTATAAATTGTTGAATATAAAAATTAATTAAGTATAGTGATTCCATAGCAATAACTTAATGATTTTGTTTGTTTACTTAATTTACATCATATAAAATTTATTCATACCCGCTTTGTACCATACTTTTCATCTAATACATTTAGACTGTAATTATGTTCCTTTTTGGTTGGTTTTGGCTATGTACAATATTATATGCCGAATAAAATTGATATGACTTGACTTACCAATTATTAGCCACTTTTGGACACTAACTTCAATTTTTTGTTAAATACTACAGTAGATACACAATGGTTGATTTTAAAATTAAGATGACTAGTTGATAACCCTATTTCTATAATCGCAATATATGAATGCAATAACGATTACAATGCATTTATGATTTTTAATCAAGAAGTCAGTATTGTACACACTGGGAAGATATTAATGAATGATAACTTCAGTATAATAACATAACAAAAGTGACCACTCCATATAATAACGTCATTGGTGTAGTAACAACATGTTTGATAACATATTGAACCATTAAGCTCACATTTGATCCCATTTAAAAATGAAACCACTAAAGATGAGGTAAGACATAATCTCATTTTCTCTCGCATTCATACAAAGTAATGGGAACTGAAAATAACAATAATAGGACCCAGTTAACTGAATTGCTTTTGCAATATGCTGTGCCGATTTGGCAAAGGAAGTGAATGATCGTAAACTAGAATCCGTCAAATAAAATACAATTGCTTGGAAGTCAGTGGTAGATGTGCAAAATCGTTTATCATCGAGTATCATTTAAACCAAACTAATTAAAATCAGCTCCTAAGGCTACGCATTTTGGATCTTAGGATGACCTGTACAATGTCATCATTTGCTGACCTTTCCATCAACCAATAGTGATAGTGAAAGTAAAACTTGGATCTTAGGATGACCTGTACAATGTCATCATTTGCTGACCTTTCCATCAACCAATAGTGATAGTGAAAGTAAAACTTGGATCTTAGGATGACCTGTACAATGTCATCATTTGCTGACCTTTCCATCAACCAATAGTGATAGTGAAAGTAAAACTTGGATCTTAGGATGACCTGTACAATGTCATCATTTGCTGACCTTTCCATCAACCAATAGTGATAGTGAAAGTAAAACTTGAATCTTAGGATGACCTGTACAATGTCATCATTTGCTGACCGTTCGATCAACCAATAGTGATAGTGAAAGTAAAACTTGGATCTTAGGATGACCTGTACAATGTCATCATTTGCTGACCTTTCGATCAACCAATAGTGATAGTGAAAGTAAAACTTGAATCTTAGGATGACCTGTACAATGTCATCATTTGCTGACCTTTCCATCAACCAATAGTGATAGTGAAAGTAAAACTTGGATCTTAGGATGACCTGTACAATGTCATCATTTGCTGACTTTTCCATCAACCAATAGTGATAGTGAAAGTAAAACTTGAATCTTAGGATGACCTGTACAATGTCATCATTTGCTGACCTTTCCATCAACCAATAGTGATAGTGAAAGTAAAACTTGGATCTTAGGATGACCTGTACAATGCCATCATTTGCTGACCTTTCGATCAACCAATAGTGATAGTGAAAGTAACACTTGGATCTTAGGATGACCTGTACAATGTCATCATTTGCTGACCTTTCGATCAACTAATAGTGATAGTGAAAGTAAAACTTGAATCTTAGGATGACCTGTACAATGTCATCATTTGCTGACCTTTCGATCAGCCAATAGTGATAGTGAAAGTAAAACCTGTATCTTAGGATGATGTGTATTTTGTTCATTGACTTGATCACAAACCGTCACAGGAATATTGTAATTTTGATGTTCTTTCAAAATAATGTAAGCGTCGTAATTGAAAAACTGTTTGACAATGTGAATGACATTTCAGTTTATCTACAAATATAATTTTTAAATATTTAGACACCCTATATACGTCAAATGAGCTTCTTTACAAATTGCCAGCTGTATGTTTATTATGTGATTTTGTTTAAACAAATATTAAGTTTTATTTTATGCTTTTCAATGAAATATCGAATTGTATTGGTGAAATAAAATCATATATTTTCACTGTTGGAGCAGTCAAAATATAAGATTGTATATTTTCACTGCAGTGAAAATATAACATAAAACGCACTATTTTTCTATCAAAAGCATCGATCTACCAGTAAAAGTTTACCTTCCTTGGCAAATGTATGTACATGAACAGTATTTACATATATTTCTTTACAGAAAACACATGATAAAATTCAACAAAAATATAATTTAGCGACGAAAACGAACAAATTATGGCTCTTTTTTCCCACCATACTTATGATAAACAATTATGGAATCATTTGTGACGTCATTTTTATGACGTCAGAATACACAAACGTGTGACGCTTAAGCTTATCTCGCGCAATTTTATTTATTTGCTGTCCAAAAGCATAGAATAAAATAAAAATTGTTGATTTCAGTGAATGAACAAATATTTATTTCACACGTGGTCATAGAAAACAATATTTTCACTCGTGGCTACGCCACTCGTGAACATTTTTTTTCTATGACCGCTCGTGTAATAAAATTATATCATTCACCGAAATCAACAAATATCATTTATGTATTGATGTTTCGTTCATCAGGAAAAAAAATAACATCAATTTAGTTTCGTATAACATAGTGTTGCGTTTTAATTATGTTAATATTTATGCTTATCCGCTAGTTTTCCAAGTTCACTTTTTTATTTTATACCCACCCCACTATTTCCTCTTTTATAACCCGAATTTCTTAATAATCCGTTTAGATGACTTTTGAAAGCATTTATTAAAAAAAAAACATACACAAAAAGAATTGAGTAACAAGATCCAATTAAACCGCTGATAACGAAGATAAAATGGCACTTGAAAGCTCCAGAAATAATGTTTGACACTTGCGATACCAAAGTATTAAGAGTGGATGGGGAATATTTATGACCCCATTGAAGAACTCGGCTGTTTATCAACACCAAAGCTTTGTTATGGACATAAGCAAAGTCTGAACGCCAATACTTGATGACCGACAATTTTGAGTTGTTTTAGACCTGGTACCGTTTTATTGAATTTCAGTAAAACTCTTTGTTAGCATTGCGTTATGTAATCCAGTTTCATAGAAACAGCATCTGGGATAACCTTCACGTTACGCAAAATGAAAATCTGTCTCCGACACTTCAGAACTTTCTTGGATATATAGGGCTGTGAATATTACAATAATCGACTTTACTTAATTGTTTTTAATTTTTACGCAGGACAAGGTTTTTCATACCTTAACTTGTCGCACGTTTGTAGACATACCGAATTGATAAACCGACATCGTAATTTACTTGATTTATTTTTAATTAGCTATATAAGGACTCTATGAACAATGCATCGGTGTTATTTTTAACAGCATATGTTACAAACAGATCTTGACTTGGTTTCGTGGGCAACAGAAATTTCATTTGCTCCGAGCAAAACTGTCGACTGCCGAAAAGCATTTAAAATTAAGTTCCATTATCTTACAATAATTTAGCAGCGTTATCGTGTGGGGGTGTTCAACCATGTTTTTCGGGACGTTTATTACATAGGCCATCCTTTTGTCACAGTTACCCCATAAAGCATGTCATGTTCAATTGCAAATACACATATATGAAAGCAGATAGTGTCACAACGACTTTATGATTGTTATGGTACACTTACTGATGATAGAAAACTTCAATTCAGTGCCGCGAAATAAAATTGATAGATATTTCCGCTAAAATAAACGCGTTTTACAAATGCTAATCTCTAAATGCACCAGGTCTTTCACATAAAAGTATTTGGATGGATCATATAATATTGTTGATGCTTAGCATAAAAGGTATTATTTTAAATTTCGAAGAATAAATAACTGTTTTGAACTGTGAAAAATATCAATTGCGTATCCAGATTAAAACACCGCTTTTTTCTAAGATGTTAGGTTTTGGCAATTGTGTTGCTGTTTCAAACCATATTCAAGTAGCGCAGCGCAGACTGTTGCATTGCATATACTTGCTTAAAAGATATTTAAGACATTTAAATCGGAACGCAACAACAAGAAGGACATACTATTTTGTCCATTATTTGGATGCTATTCGGTGGTAAGTGTTCATGTACAATGGCCAATTTAACTATAAACAAGGTTTGTCGAAAGTTCGTATATCAGTAGATACCATACCATTCTTTATGTGAAATAAGATGGGCTGTAATTGGTGAAAAAGTATGTTGGAAACCTCTTATCGAGCTGTTAGATGCCAATTAATGTAGTCAATATCACATAGTCAAAGCATGGCATTCACTGTTATATAAATGCACACTATCAAAAATGGGTAACATTTATATGTGCATTAATTTGTTTAGCAAAAGACTACAAGTATCACCCCAATATGTTGAACTAGCGTAATGAAGTTTATTATTTGTTGCAATAAGGTTTCAGACACCCATATTTTTGTCTGTCTCCAAATCAACCTGATATGTCCGTCTATGGTTGTGATATGTTGATCAAATTTTGATAACTGCATGTTGATCACTTAGTACCGATGCAATTAACAATAAATACAAAAGGTTGCACAGAAATACATAGGCATACTGCATCGTACCAGGCATTTTAGTTTTTATGGTTATATTAATGTGCATTTGTTTATCAAAATACCGAGAAGATCAACTCAGCAGATAAACAAGAACATTAAAAATCTTATGGAGTTAATCATGCACCAAATTGTTGTGGCTGATAAGTCGTGCAGTTTTGAATACGTTACATCTAGTTAATGGTGTTACTTGGAACGTATAACACACATGCTATTGATCTTCAAAATTAAAATCGACATTAACCTTTAAAGGTTTTGGTGGATGTGATATACGTATATACGTAACATATATACGTCTCTTTTGGTATGTTAAGTATCGTGAAATAAATTGTTTGATATCATTGTACAGAATAGAGCCATAATTGTACAGAATAGAGCCATTAAAATCGGTGTTAAAGTTATAAGGTTAAGCTTGTGATGGATGTCTGAACTGCATCGTACATACCCGTACGTCTATTTTGGTAGTAAACCGCACATTAGGTATGCGCTGTACCATTTGCTTTGACAGATTTTACAGAGTAGACATGATACTAATCGATGCCGGTCGCACAGGGTGATTGCGGAAAACTTTGTTGCGTTTATAGATTGTATAAATCACTAGATACCGATTATCGTTTTAAAAGTAAAATACATATTGCAAACTATAAACGTGTACATTTATATTTATAGATATGAACTATATTCAATGCAAACTATATATTTCTACGTGCAATAAAGTCATATTTTTTAATAATCCTACTTCACAAAAAGGAAATGTTTAAATGTCCATATCATAAATTTTTTAAGTTGAAGTTATAAACAGAGCAGTCTGAAAAAGGGTTAACACTTAAACAGTCATTATATATTCCGGTTGATTTTTTCTTTGTGTTCAAAAAGCCGTAATGGTACGTTGTAACTTCTGTGGAAATAAATAATTACCTTAACAGTAAGTGTTAATTGCCTCCAAATGTTATAAATTTTGTATTGAAATAATTGTATATAAAGTTAAATGAATATTTAGTTTATAAAAGTGGTAATCAGTAATAATCGTGATTCTGAGTTTCGTAATCACCCATTCTCGACCTTGCAATTGGTATATATTGGTTTGTTTAATAATTATTCATGCAGTAGTTAACAATTCATCATAATTGTCATTAATAATTCGCATCTGGAACAACTGTACAACGTTTATTTTAAATTATCAGCTTTTTTCGTTGAAAGTTAATGTAATGAAAACAAGAGCAATGAAACAATAGCAAGGAAACAATAGCAGTGAAGTGTTCTATTACGCCGGGCAGAAACTTGTATTTTCTCATCAATTACATCCTATAATGAAAGAATGAGCATGATTTTAGACTGTATTGAAGATAATTGCACATCTCTGGATTGAGGTTTTGATAACATCCTGGAAATTACGCTACAATTTACGCTAGATAACATGTTACACGGTGAAGTGGCAACAGAATACGCACTTATGACTTGAATATGGTAGTTCAAATTTGCAATGTCTGTACGTAGACATATACATATTACGATCTTGTTTCAAAATACGCAAACGTGTTATAAACGCATTGCGTAATGCAAACAATACACTGTTCAACAGACATGGCTGCTTTGTATGATACGATAGATCGTATTTGTATAATAATTATACGTGTATGCAATAACGCTGAAAGAAGTACACTACACACCATATTAATTTTCGACTTGCTTATAAGTGAATCAATAATAGTGCTTTAAATGATGTCTGCTTATATTTGCCGTTAATCTCTTTGTTTATAAGCAAACTGTACCAGCAAGCCATGTGCACATATAAGTTAACACATTCGTATCATGCAGTACAAATTCATGTACAATATTTATAATATAACTGACAATTTTCCACCTTTAACTTTAGATGGACGATTTGATGTTTTATTTTGATTAATTTTGAATTGAAAACTGCATTCAAGAAAATTCATATATTGGTGAACACAAATCACAGTCGATGATCCATTATTTTACCAATTTATTTCGACATCAAATTTGGGGTCCAGTCGAGTTATGAATTCATAACTAGGCTATTGAGAAATCTCATCAAAGAAGCTGTTTAGATGTACAGCATGTTATTGTGTAGATTAAGCTTTCATTGTATTAAACACATAAAAGTTATACAAAAACAGGTGTTGGGACCTGATGAATGGGTTCGCAATAGCGATAATTTGAAAAAGAGAAGTTCGATTTAAAAATAAACATCGAAATAACGAAGAATTCGGTTTAATGGTGTTCAAAATAACAGTGTTTGACCGTAAAGAACGTTACATCGGTTTCATCACATTCTCGCACGCGTAATAATTGAATGGATAACTTCCTGTCCTAAATGTATCTACACAAACAGCATCAGAGGTGTGCCTATTTCGCAATTTAATCAGTTGAATTTTGGAATTCGTATATCCACGTTTTTATTTCGATGTGTTTTTTTTTAAGACGGGTTATTATTATTATGTCTATTTCTAAATCATTATCGACATATCGCAAGTGGGTTTTTAAACTATATAGATGCATGTGTCGAACGATACAATACATATGAATACTGCCTTGCAGACCGGATATAAAATTGTACGTTTCCTTAATTCTGCATGGGCAATGGGTTATTTAGCAAATTATTCAGTCTTGCTCAAAAATACTGATGTTCAGTATAATAGCATATGTTCTATTTTGATACATTATCATAGTGAACACAATACAGTTTATGTTCATTCAATAACAAGTAGTATGTATTATGTAATATTCACCAGTTGCAGTGTTGATAAGAAATAAGTTTGTTCTAAATATCAATTTTCCTACCAACTTATACAAATTTGAGATAATCAACCGCTGCGTCACGTGATGACAACGTGTTCAAGTTATATGAAATATATAGTTAACTTGTCCATTTATTACTTAAAATACTTTAAATCATGGATAGCCTCCCGATTGGACATGAAGCAATTTTTGTTAAAGTGTTGTATATCTTTTTATCATTTCCATGCTCTAAAATCCAATTAGTGCTAATGCTTTGCGACTGTTCAGAGACATGTGGTTTTAATTCACCAATACACACATGTATTTGCTGTTGACTGCAATTTATACTTTTCAAATTGTAATTTTATTTTTCACCGAACTGCTTATATTAATATTGTAGTTGTATTTTTACTCTGTTTTAGGCAGTGAGTATTTTTAATACATAAACACATTACAGCTAATGTACATATTATTCCAGTATATAGATTTTAAAGTCATTTCCATTCATTTTTCGTTAACATTTCACTGGCCGACTTCGATCAAATCAAAACATTCTTAGGAGTATGGTGTTGATATCGTGGAAGCACAGTGATTATTTGAATTATTATCGAATGCATCTTGCGTTCGTACCATTGTTTGTTCGATAATTTTAAAAACAAACAAAAACATTCGAAACCAGATTTAGTTGATAATGTTAAGAGACAGATCAGGGTCCAGTTGCTCTAAACTTAAACGGTCAGTTAAGCTAATGGCCTGTTAACTTTAATTGTAAATAAAAGTAATATTACAAACAACTGGCTTATTTAACATTTGAAAACTTATGTAAGGCTACCAATGTAGTTAGAATATAATCAGAGTTTAAACTTTTTACGTTTATTTTACTTAAATAACTTCAGCCCAAAGTTAACGGCTGTAAGCTTAATTGGCCGTTAAAGTTTTGAGCAATTGTGCAACAGTTTCTGCAACAGCATGACGCCTACAAATGTAAGAATGTCATTAAAATCTCAAGAATCTTGCCGAGGTAATTCACAGATGAAGCTATTAATAATACATATGTGCACAATCTCATTATCTCAAGTTTATAAACATAAAGCAATGTTCTTCCTCATGAAATTCTATACTTGCATGTATATTGCATGGAAAAAATATAATATCGTATTATCGTTCTGGGTACCTTTTTGCAAATCGTTTACCATTTGTTTGAATATGTATTATAACGCTAATACCGTAACATCTGTTATAGATTTCTGTACAATGTTCATGTGCATCAATGTGTATTTAATGTGCGACTAAAGTAATATCGTATTCACTATACGTACGAGTATTGTCAGTTGTTGACATGCAACATGCAAAATCACCAATAATTTTAAAAAAATGTTTGCAGACAAACATACTAATATACAACTTTGCACTGTTGCAAATTATTGCACATCTTATTATACTGCCTGCATTTACAGCGACTACTTTTTAAGACCAGAATTCAACGATAGCAAGATGGTGAAAATGCTTACAAAATACGATTAAAAATACATAACTTAACTATTTTGCAAATTACAAATACACTTCCAGAATTGTACCGCATTTCCATCAGTTACTTCAGAATTAGATGAGTCATCAGTTTTAAATATCATATTAAGTACATGTATTTAATTGTTTGAGAGTATCATAATGAGTTGCATGGATTACCGAGGAAGTACTTATTATGAATATAGGAATAATGAAACTCCAGAGACATCATCAGGAGAGAAACCCTTAGTACCATCCGCTGGTCTTTTATTTGAGGCAAGTGACCAATTGCCTATACAGGACAATAATATAACACAACACGAAACATAAAAATGATTAAAACTGGGGTCACGGCCTTGGAACGGTCAATACAAAGAGCATTGGGGGTTCAACAAGTTTACAGGCATGCCGAACCTCACACTTAGCCCAGAATAAATCAGAAAACACGCACTTGTAAATAAACGTTAACCTAATAGCATTGCAATTTAATTTAAATAGTAATAAAAGAGAATATTAATTCAATTGAATTACAATTTAATTACTCAATGGTTTACTGTTCACCAGAGCAACAGAATTGCAACTTTCTGAGGCACGATGAAATGAAGTTGATAAACATTAATTTACATTAAAGCATGATCCCGTTTAAAATTTATTCCACTTAAGGTAATGTGGAATATAAACTAACTTTCTCTTGCATTCATCAAAGGTAATGGTAGCTCAATATAACAATAATAGGACTCATTTATCTGAACTGCAGTTGCAGTACGATTTTGTGAAGGTGGGGAATGATCATAAACTAGATTCTTTCAAATAATATAGTAATTTTTATTTTCTTTCAAACTAATATAAACATCATAATATATACATATCTCTATAACTACCACAGATATTCAATTGAAACTTCTCACATGTCTTCGGGGTCATTATGTAAGGTCACTGACCAAGGCCCATAACTCTGACCTGCAATTTAGCAGAATTATGCCCCTTTTTGTACTTAGAAATTAGGGATGGCATCGAATACCAAATTGGTATGCAAATATTCGCTTTTTCATTTAAGCGCATATTCAAATATCCGCATAGATTGGTATTAACTATTTTGAACTTTGTGGCCTAGGAGACATAATAATTATTTTTTGTACGACATTTTAGTTCCGATTAGCATGTACCGTCATATTTTCATTAACAAATTGCACTGTCTAATTAATGTATTAATTGCACAATATAAAAACCTGAGCAACTGCAGTACCTATTTTAAAGACGTTCGCAACAATTTTTTTTTAATTTTTTTTTTTTCAAACGACAGATTTTCTGTAAAATTTGCACAAACATGTGTCAATGTATCCAAAAACTAAAAATTACAGGTCACAGTCCTTGTTCCAAAAATATTGGGGTTTAAAAACGGTACCTGTCGAAGCTCTTTTTTCAGTTTGTGTGTAGCAATGTTCAATTATATAAAGCGTTCATATTCAAACAAGGACGGAGATTTTTAAATGCATCTTTTTTTTTAATGTTTCGTTTGGAAATATACAAGTGCAGTTTAATGATAAAACGCGCTTTATCTATAGTTACAATTTAAAAAATGACTTTTAATGGACGCTTAATGAGGTCAATTATGCATTTAATATTGAAAACGACAATAAAAATAACCAACTATATGAATATCTTTTGTTCCAAACGACAGATTTGTTAAAAAATTCCATATGCATGTGTCATTGTATACTGAAACTAAAACAGTGTTAAAAAATAAGGGTCACTGGCCTTTTTCCGGTTTTGAATACGGTACCTGTCGAAACCCGTTTTTCAGTTTGGATTTTTTTATTAATGTTTTAAGTATATAGGAGAGCTTTATTTCAAACAAGGTTATGGTTCTTTCAACTGATATGTTTTCACATGTCTTGTTTGGCAATATACAAGTGTATTTTGGTAATAAAGCTTTACCTACAATTACTGTTAAAATAATGAATTTGACTGGACATTGAAGTATGTCAAATGGGTACTAATAATACCGCCTAAAACGTCATTTAATATGCATCAATATATTTTGTTCCAAACGACAGATGTTCTTAAATTTTCGCACATACATGCACCAATGTATACTTAAACCAAAACATTAATAAACAGAATAATTTTGTTTGGAAAATATTGGACTTGAACTAGGGTACCTGTGTAGCCTTTACCATGTTTCGTGTTTATGTTAGCAACGTATCAATTGCCAAAATAGAATAGAGATATTGAATGGATCTTTGTTGAACTAATTTATTCGGCTATACATTGTATACGTGTGTTTTTGATTATTTCAATGCTTTATAAACTTTTAACGATTGACAAGAACTTTACAACTAACAAAGATTTGTATTTATTGATTGAAACTAGTATATTGTAACCTATATCAAATAAAGAAATAATGAAGCAACAGGATAAATTAACCCAATTATTTTCTTTTTGTTGTGAACGTCTTTACTAGTAATTGTTCTTTTAATCAAATAGTTTTTAAAAAACCACGCATTTTTATCAAATTTAAAACGCTCCGATAATCATTAGTTTATCAGCAAATTTGAGCTATATTGACTGCTAAAATGTGTGATCGCACTCCAGTTATTTATTTGTTGTTACTCCTTTAACAATTTTAAACGCGAATTGCAATTACAATTACCAGTTAATTTTTCCTACTGTCTGATGTAATTGCGTATTACTGGCGACTAGACGATAGGCGACTGACACCGACCCGTATATTCAATATCTTTTAGTGTAACGCGTGGCACGGGCCCATAATCGAATGCCAATCATTCAATCGAATATTCGAATAGTTTGCCATCCCTATTACAAATCCAGGTTAAAGTTTGCGTGCAACAACTACATATCGCTATAACTACTACAGATATTAAAATAAAACTTCACACATGTCTTCCAGGTCATTATATAAGGTCACTGGCCAAGGCACATAACTGTGACCAGCATTTAGGGGAATTATGCCCCTTTTTGTAGTGACAAAGGCCAACAACTCTGATAAAGCGGTTGAATAGTCGAGCGCACTGTCCTGAGATTGCTCTTGTTATAATTATGCACATCTGTCGAACAATATCTCAGGTACCTTATGTTATTTTTATACCAAGGCCACTTTACTATTTCCTCGTTTATAATCCGGATTTTTTAATCCGCTTAGATGACTTCTGAATGCATATTTTACAAAATTACACAAAATAAATTGAGAAACAATATCCACTTAAAACTGCTGATAACGGAGATAAAAAGCGCTAAAAACTCCAGAAATAATGTTTTGACACTTGTGATAACAGAGTATTAAGCTTGGAATATTTATGACCCCACTCACGTACTAAACTGTTTATCAACCCCAAAGCGTTCTAATTGGCATAAGAATAGTTTTAACAAAAACCTTGATGACCAACCATTTCAAGTTGATTTTGCGAATGATAAGTTGCTACAGACTATAAAGGAATTTGAAACTTTTTTTTTTTGGAAAACAGGGCTGTGAACATAAAAAAAAAACAATAAACTTTCAATAGGATGAACTTTTCATCGATGCACATGTGAGAAAAGGTCTTTTAATACCTTAACGTGTCGCAAGTTTATAGACAACCCGAATTGGTTTCAACGACATCATGCTTGAGTTTCACAGTATTTAACACTATCAGATATACATGCACCATTTATTGTATTACTTGTGCTATTTAAATGTTAACATTGTAAACCTTTTAAACGATGTATCGGTTTGCTTTTTAACAACAATTGTTACATGTCGATTTCGACGTGGAATTTTATCTACAGGTCTTGCGCAACACAAATATTGCATAGCCTGCGAACATAGCTAATAAAAACATAATACTGTAGTTCCATTATTTTACAATAATGTAGCAGTTTTCTCCTGTGGGCGTGCTCAACCATGTGTTCTGTGACATTTACTATAAATCCCATCCATTTGTCATAGAAGCGTCATAAAGCATGTCATGTTCAAATCCAAATACACTGATAAGAAATCCGATAGTGTCACAACGACTTTATGTTTATTAATTACTGGTAATAGCAATATTGCATTCGGTGCCGAGCAATACAATGTATAGATATTTACGCTAAAACAATGCGTATTTACCTAAATGTATCAGATCTTACGCACACAAATATCCCTTGATGATAATTATATTATCGTTCCTGCGTAGCATGAAATATATTATTTAAATAGTGCATCAAGATTTAAACACCAGTATTGTTCTAAGAATTATTTTTAATCAATATTTAAGTTGCGCACATTTTTATTGTAATAATTGCCTTATTAAAAGATTAACGAATTTGAACGCTGCAATGAGTAAAACGTAACGTTTTATCCATTTTCTTCAATTGAGGGATATGGTTACATTATCAATAGGCAATTTAATCATACAACAAGGTGTGTCGAATTTTGGTAGATAACATAACTGCCGTAATTAATGTGAAATAATATAAGCTGCAACGGGTATAGCAGACTATGGGAGACCTCTAAATGAGCTGTCGGATACCGTAATTTTTAATCTATATCACATTGTCAAGACACAGTAGTCTATGTTATATAAAATAATAATTTATCACATACTATACATTGTTTTCCGTTTAATACAGCCATTACGAATATTTTTATCGTGCACATGTGTAATATAACAATTTGAGCGTTTTAACTGGCTACATATGCTTTGACTGACCAATCGCATGACGTTATTTCGGTAAAATGACGTCGTCAACATGAAATGACGTCACGTAAGTAAACAACTTTAAATATTTACCAACTTATTTTGGTAAAATTAGAAGAGTTTAATCGCGTTTAAAAGCATGTGATAATAAAGATCTGACACTCATTGTCATTTCGTACCATATTTTATTAAACTCGTCCAGGAAATTCGTTAGTAAGCTCGCCAAAGGCTGTACGAACACATTAAATGCATGACGTTATTTATATCGCACTTAATGGCAATATTTCATTTGTATTAACTATTTAAGTTACAAAGATACACCCATGAACGCACATGAGATACATAAATATGTGCATTTATTCGATAATGAATTACATAATAATTACACGTAGGCCTTTTATGATTTTACAAATGTTCAATACATGGAAACAAAAATGTATATTGGTGAATACTCAATTGAAAAAGAACATTATAAATACAGTGTTATAATCTGAGTATTGAATGTTAGCAATGCTATCAGCATATTAACAGCAAATACATGTACGTTAATAAGAGTAATTGTTCATATACAGAAATGCTTTCGGAGCGCCATGTCAAGTGTGCATACGTTTAATATATTGATCGTTCTCTTTGTATAGGTTTGTATATGTTTCTTAGAATAAATGCTCTGTGGACATACATAAATTTCTGTAATCAAGTTACATTAGTGTAAGGAACGAAATGTTGCAACTCCCTCAAATCACGATTAACAAAAGAACATGTAATAAAATTTTTACGCTAATAGAACCTTTGAGTAATTAAATCGACACATGTATACGGATAAATAAATAAAGCTTATGTCGTGGTGATGAAAGATTAAAATGGAAAAACAGATATCGTGATAGGCATTAAAACGGGACGATGAAATTTCATTTACCCTATGGTTTCCTATACCAGCGCTTGGTTTCGATTTTTCAATGTTTGCCAGGTGCATTTCTATATTGTCTTTACAGATTTCCGCACTAAAGAAAAGATAATTAGAGTTACTGGATTTTATTCAGTAAATTTCTAAAAGAACTCAGGTAAAATATTTTTAAATTCTATATAAAATCCTTTCACTTATGTTCAAAAAACTTCATTTAATCCTGAGCGAAGATTATCGTGAGAGTTTGAACGTGTTCTTTTTATTGCCAAATGGGCAATAGTTTATAATAGGCGGATATGGTATAATTTTGATTGGTAAAAAAACATGACGTTTAATGCTTGTGACGTTTAAGAAAACAACAACAAAATAACAAGTTAATGCTACCGCAAAATTAAATAAAGGTTAGAAGGCATTCAGTGGGGTTTTTGTTCAGGGTTCTCAAATTACCGTAATAAAACTAAAATGAAATGACATATTTAGTATTTTCTTTCCATTAAAGTGCTACTATTGCTATTGCTTTGCTGTATGTTTATTTGGTTTAGGAGATACGACACAACGACGATACATTTTGTCTGACTCCGGGTTAGTACACCTCACGCATTCATAATAACAAACCTAAATAAGTATGTTATATCTTTGAGCTAGTTCTTCGTGCCGGCGTCTTTGAAATATTCCAGAGACTATCATGGATGCTAATAATTTATTATACAATAATAATTATAATAAAATGACTTTGTCAATGAGTTACAAATACAGCCATGATATAAATATAATATCATAAAATTCGAGAATACACAATCGGAACCATCGTAAGTATGCATAGTATAGTCTGTTTCGAATATTTCTACAATCAGTTAGGCCATACAAATTTGATTCTATGTTTAGCGTCCCCATGAATTTTTAGAAACCTACCAACCATGCAGGAAAAAACAAAAAAGTTGATTTAAAAAAATAATTTATCTCTCACAACTTTTTCATGGCAGTGGTCCAAGCTAAAGCAAATGTTTACTTGCAAAACTCTTATATATCCTGTTCATATTGGGTACCTACTTTAACACATTATTTTAACTGTGTAAATTGACTAGTTGCACATTTTTCACAAATATTAGTAAAAACAACTAAAAGTTTTCTTTTTTTCTTTTTTTTCCCCCAACATTTTTATGCACATTCTGCTTTTTTCACATTGTCAAAATTGTTGTTTTTTACGTTCAGGCATCCAAATACCTACCAGCCCGAGGATTCTAAATATAGAATCAAATTGGTATGGCCTTACTGTGCAGATTACGTGTTCCTAACCTACCTATCTATATATGATAAATTGGAATTTTGATAATTAACATTGAATCAGTTATGAAACAAAATCTTAACATTTGATGTTAAGAAAAAATACACATGTACGAGTAATCATCAATTACATATTTGACTTGCGAATTTCGTATATTCAAGTTCCTTGTTTTGTTATTTTTGATGTTCTTCATATTAACAGACAGATGTGCAATGTGTTGTTTTTTTCTATTTCTAAATCATGGTCTTCAGAGCGAAATATGTTTTAAAGCATCATTCAAGCAGATATAATATGATACAATACATTTTAATACATACCGACAAAACAGCTACATGTACACCATAAGTTTGAGTTACTTATTTGTGCACGATCGATGCATTTCTTAGGCAAATAGGGAGAATTTGTTCTAAAACGGTCAAATAAGCTAACTGTCTGTTAACTTTAATTGTAAATAAAATCAATATTACAAACATCTTGCCTATTAAACATTTTACACTTTATGTAAGCATACCAGTTTATATATTTTTTTATTTTTATTTTTATTAAACAACATCACCCAAAGGTTAACGGATGTAAGCTTAATTGGCCGTTAAAGTTTTGAGCAACTCGGCCCTGGGTACCTTTTTACAAACCGTATACCATTTTGTTTCAATATGTATTATAACGCTTATTCTATAACATCTGTTCTACTAATTCTGTATAATTTTCATTAACTTCCTATCGTTTTCACTACACGAGTATGGAGTGTCAGTTGTTGACATGGAACATTCAGAATGACGAATAATTTGTTAAAATGTTTGCAAACAAAAATATAATATACAACGTTGCTCTATTGCAAATTATCGCACATCTAATTATACTGCCTGCATTTACATCGACCACTCTCAAGACGGTAATTCAACGATAGCAAGATGATGAAAATGCTTATAAAATACACTTATAAATACATTCGTTAACTATCTTACAAATAACAAATACACTTCCAGAATTATACCGCATTTCTGTCAGATACTTCTAATTTAGATGAGTTATCAGTTTTGAATATCATATTAAGTATTTATTGTCTGAGAGTATCATAATGGTTGAACAGAGATTTCCTAGGAAGTACTAATTATGAGTCACTTTTCGACACTTATATAATTATAATATGTGACACATGATATATAGCATTGTGGATTTGAACAACAGACTTACCTATACCGTCATTTTAAGATGACCAGTGATGAAACACATTGATATAATCGCAATATACTAATGCAATAATATTACATCGAGGCATGATTTTGTTTTAAAATAAAAATCACTTAAGAGAATGTGGAACATAAACTCACTTTATCTCGCATTCATCAAAAGTAAGTACGATTTTGTGAAGGGGGGGAATGATCATAAACTAGATTTCTTCAAATAAAATACAATTGATTGGCACTTAACCCTTAGACGTGTAATGAAGTTTGTGTTTAACAAGTGCGTGGAGAACCAAACCAAACTAATTAAAATCAGCTTCTAAAATACTACGCATTAGGATCTGAGGTAATTATTTCCTGACCTTTCGGTCAACCAATAAGACACTTGCTATCTTGGTCTTGATATTAAAAGTAAAACAAACGGTTTTTCATGATTCAGACGTCGTGACTTTTTATATGTAATATTTCTTTGGTGTTTTGCTGATAGACTCGATAACTATTAGTCACAGGAATATAGTAAATGTTGATTTTCTTTCAAAATAAAGAAACTTCGAAACTGGACAACTGTTCAACAATATGAATGACATTTTAGTTTCTTTCCGAATTCATAGTATTCTCATATTTAAAAAATCCTCGCAATATGTTTTTGACACCGTATCAACGTATTATAGTCGTATATTTTTCTTGTTTGTTTTTCAACTTTTCATCTCTTTGCACATTATGTGGTCTTCTTTAAACAAATATTAAGTTATATCGACTTATCAAATATTTAATGTGTTTCGCCATTATTTCAAGGAAACATCATTCTTATTATAGTTTCGTGAAAACGAAATCATGTATTGATAAAACTATGTTAATCTATGGAACAGTTCTCTGGTACCTTCTTTAGTTTATTCCAACGCCGCTTTACTATGTCCTCTATATTTCCCGGATTTCTTAATCCGCTTACTGCAAGCATATATTACACAAAAATACACTAAATTAGTTGAGAAACAAGATCCACTAAAACTGCTGATAACGGAGATAAAAAGCGCATGAAAGCTCCAGAAATAATGTTTTGACACTTGCGATACCAGAGTATTAAGCTTGGAATATTTATGACCCAATTGACGTACTGAACTGTTAATCAACCCCAAAGCGTTCTAGTGGGCATAAGCACAGTTTTAACAAAAATCCTTGATGACCAACCATTTCAAGTTGATTTTGCTAAAGACTATAGACGAATTAAAAACTTTTTTTTGAAAACAGGGCTGTGAAAAAAAAAATAACAAAAATAAACTGTCAATAGAATGAGCTTTTCATTGATTCACATGTGGGAAAAGGTCTTTAAATACCTTGAAGGGACTATGTCAACGAAAAGGGCCTCAATGGGGCAATTTCTTAAAAGAATCTGAAATTAATATATTAATAATGCCATATAATAACGGCTAAAATAAGGTATATATAATAGGAAAAGAGTTTCGCATTCAGGGATTAAAATCAATATATAATATGAGTCGTGTTTGTTTGGCCCTTTTCATGTTTACACACGTTTCCTTACAAAGCCGAATAGCGCAGTTGGTAACAGCGCTGTCTACTTTTAATTTTTTTATACATTTTTGCTGATTTTTTTTTTTCAAATATCTCATTATGTATTATATTAATTATTCTTAAGTGAATGTACATGTCTTAGTATAGGGTATTTCTGTCATATGATATCATTTATAGTGCAATAGGAAACCAATATTTCGTTGACAGAGCCCCTTTAACGTGTCGCAAGTTTGTAGACACCTTGAATTGTTTTACCGACATAATGTTTTAGTTTCACTTTATTTAACACTTTTAGATAAAATTGCACCATTTATATTATCACTTGTTCTATTTTAATGTTAACATCATAAACACGTTTAAACGATGTATCGGTTTGCTTTTTAACAACAATTGTTACCTGCCGATTTTGACGTGGAATTTTATCTACATGTCTTGTGCAAAACAAATATTGCCTAGCCTGCGAACATAGCTGGTGAAAAATATAATAATGTAGTTCCATTATCTTACAATAATGTAGCCGTTTTCTCCTGTGGGCGTGCTCAACCATGTGTTTCGTGACATTTACTACAAATCCCATCCATTTGTTATAGAAGCGTCATAAAGCATGTCATTTCAAATCCAAATATACTGATATGAAAGCCGATAGTGCCACGACAACTTCATGTTTGTTATGTTATTCTTACTGGTAAGAGTAAAGAGTGTCACTAAATAAAATTGATAGATATTTCCGCTTAAACAAATATCCCTTGATGAAAATTATAATATCGTTCCTGATTAGCACGACATGTATCTTTCAATTTTTTTCACAATTAAAAATATTTAAAGTGTATCAAGATGTAACCACCAGTATTATTCTAAGAATGAGTCTTAATCAATATTTAAGGAGCGCACTTTTTATATTGTAAAAATTGCCTTAGTAAACTTAACTTGCGTATTAAAAGATTAATAAATCTTTATATTTTTATATTTTTATATTGTATATTTTTATATTTCTATATAAATATAAGAAATATATATATATATATATATATATATATATATATATATATATATATATATATATATATATATTTTTATATTTTTAAATTTTTATATTTTTATATTTTTATATTTTTATATTTTTATATTTTTATATTTTTATATTGTAAAAATTGCCTTAGTAAACGTAGCTTGCGTCTTAAAAGATTAATAAATCTGAACTCTGCAACAAGTAAAACGTTATGTTTAATCCATTATCTTGAATTGAGGGATATGGTTACTTGCACAATAGGCAATTTAATCATACAACAAGGTGTGTCGAATTTTGGTATATCGGTAGGTAGATAACATATCTGCCGTAATTAATGTGAAATAATATGATAAGTAACGGGTATAGCAGACTATGGGAGATCTCTAAATGAGCTGTGGGATACCGTGATTTTTATTCTATATCACATAGTCAAGACACAGTAGTCCCTGTTATGTAAAATAATAATTTATCACATGCTATACATTGTTTTCCGTTTAATACACAGCCATTACGAATATTTTTATCCTACACATGTGTACGATAAAAATTTTAGCGTTTTAATTGGCTACATATTCTTTTTCTCTGTATGTCCTCCCTTGGGAAGTAATTAGTAAGCGTTCATATTTACACATAAATATGAACGCTTACATATTCTTTGACTGACCAATCGCATGACGTTATTTTGGTTAAAAGACGTCGTCAACATGAAATGACGTCACGTCAGTACACAACTTAGTTTGGTAAAATTAAAAGAGTTTATGGCGTTTAAAAGCATGTGATAAAAAAGATTTGACACTCATTGTCATGTCGTACCATATTTTATTAAACTCGTCCAGGAAATTCGTATATATATATTTACTTTGTTTAATTATAATGTATAAGCGAATAGTTTCACACTTGATCCCTATTTATAAAACTAATTTATGATATACCCAAATACTATTTATAGTCCAAGTGATATTACTATAAAACTGACTTACAATATATTTATACTAATTAATGCATAATGTTACATTAAAGAGAAAATTAATGGTCCTAGATAATATGGGCATGTGATTTTCCTGCCAAAATGGTATAAAAGAATGTAGTTATGTTTTTTTTGCATACTGATGTATGCAATGACAGGGTCTACATAATATTATATGTTATATATTGTCAGTATTTATACATCTTGCCATATACATGTACTTCAATGCCTCGCAATTCAGTTTTGTCATATTGTTCCAGTCCTGGTGCGGGAAAACTGTACGAACACATTAAATGCATGACGTTTATTATATCGCACTTAATTGCAATATTCCATTTGTATTAACTATTTAAGTTACAAAGATACACCCATGAACACACTGAGATACAAAACTATGTGCATTTATTCGATAATGAATTACATAATAATTACATTTAAGCCTTTTATGATTTTACAAATGTTCAATACATGGAAACAAAAATGTATATTGGTGAATTCTCAATTGAAAAGAACATTATAAATACAGTGTTATAATCTGAGTATTCAATGTTAACAATGCTATCAGCATATTAACAGCAAATACATGTACGTTAATAAGAGTAATTGTTCATATGAAGCGACAGGTCAACCTTTGAGTAATTAAATCAACACGTCTATAAGGATAATAAATAAAGCTTATGGAAATTTTAAAACCATATTTCGTGGTGATGAAAGATTAAAATGGAAAAACAGATATCGCGATGGGCAATAAAACAGGGCGATTAAATTTCAGTTTCCCCATGGTTTCATATCCCGCGCTTAGTTTACGATATTTCAAAGAGGGGATGGCTTATGTTAGTCAGGTACATTTCTATATTGTCTTTACAGATTTCTGCACTAATGGAAAGATAATTAAAGGTAAATTATTTGTATTCTGCAAATTTCTCAAAATTTCAGGTAGAATACTTTTAAATTCTATATATAACACGCTTTGTATGTTCATGAAACTTCATTTAATCACGAGCGTTAAGACTATCGTGAGAGTTTGAATGTATTATTTCTTTGCCAAATGTGCAATAGTTCATTAAAGGCGGATATGGAAAAATTTTATTTGGTAAAATACGACGTTTAATGCTTGTGACGTGTATGAAAACAACAACAAAATAACAAATCAATTCTAACGCAAAATTACATAAAGGTCAGAAGGCAGTCAGTGGGCTTTTCTTCATGGTTCTCAGAGTACCGTAATACAAATAAAATGAAATGACATATTCAATATTTTCTTTCCGTCAATGTGCTACTATTGCAATTGCTTTGTTGTATGTTTATTTGGATAAGAAGATACGACTATAAATTGTGTCTGTGTCAGGGTGTGTAACCTCACCAATTCATAATAACTAATCTATACATATATGGTATCGCTGAGCCTGTTCTTCATGCGGGAAATATTCCAGAGACTATCATGGATGTTAATAAATTACTATACAATGATACTTATAATAAAATGACTTTGAAAATGAGTGTCAAATACAACCAATATATAAATTTGATATTGTAATTCGAGAATACACACTCGGAACCAAGTATGTATGTATGGTCTGTTTCGAATATTTTTACAATCAGTCACTGTGCTGATTAGGCTGTTGTACGTTTTCCTTTCCTAACCAGCTATATATTTTAATACATTGGAAGTTTGCCTAATTCGCAATTTAATCATTTATGAAAACAAACCGTAACCTTTGATGTTAAGAATAAATACGAGTAATCATCAATTACATATTTGACTTGTGAATTTCGTATTTTCAAGTTTGCAATGTTTGTTGGGTTTTTTTCAATTTGTAAATCATGATCTTCAGAGCGAAATATGTTTTAAAGCATCATTCAAGCAGATATAATATGGTACAATACATTTTAATACACACCGACGAAACAGCTACATGTACACCATACGTTTTTTTTTTTTACTTGTTACTTGCGCATGCTCAATGCATTTCTTAGGCAAATAGGGAAAAATTGTTCTAAATACTTAATGGCTCTATATACAAACAAATATGACATTTTAAAGGGACTATGTCAACGAAAAAGTGATCCCCTTTAGTAATTTTAATGTTGTTATGTTCAAGAAATGAGCAATAAATAAATAACGTATGAATAATTATCTATATTATGAGAATTTTGATAAAACCAATAAAAGAAAAATACTTGAAAAAAGAAAACCTAGTGTGAGTATCGAATTCACGACGACGGAGTCGTTAGAACAAATAACAGTCTATAGACAGCGCTAACCAACTGCGCTATTCTGACTAGTAAAAATCAATGAACATAATATGGTTATATTAGATACCCATCAATCTGACCTCAAAGTGTAAACAACTAATGGGCCAAACGAACACAACCTAAATTATAAAATGATTTTTTTCTCAGAATGCATAAACTATTGTTCCAGTATATGTACATTATTGTTACCTTTATTATATGCCAATATTCATGTACATTATTGTTACCTTTATTATATGCCAATATTAATGTACATTATTGTTACCTTTATTATATGCCAATATTAATGTACATTATTGTTACCTTTATTATATGCCAATATTCATGTACATTATTGTTACCTTCATTATATGCCAATATTCATGTACATTATTGTTACCTTTATTATGTGCCAATATTCATGTACATTATTGTTACCTTTATTATATGCCAATATTCATGTACATTATTGTTACCTTTATTATATGCCAATATTCATGTACATTATTGTTACCTTTATTATATGCCAATATTCATATTTAATTTTCGGATTTTTTTTTTCTGCAGTTGTTGCCCCTTTGGGGCCCTTTTTCGTTGACATAGTCCCTTTAAAATGTTTTCACACTGCCCAAATCATTTGAAAAATATTGTTTCTATAACGTTGCATATTATTCTGAAAATAATATTTTCAACATGTAGTGATCTTTTTTGTGTGCTCAATTTGTAGATGTGTTCAGTTGACGTCAGTCAATTCGTTTCTCACGCGGCGAAGTAGACATCAAACATTGTATTTTAAACGGACGTATATCTGTTACAAATATTTCTATCTAACAAAGTGAACCCATTGCTTGTTGATTGTTCGTGTGTCTTTTAATGACTATTACACATTAAATCTTTGTTTTTCTCGAAAAAATCATTTGCGGAATAAGGAATGTAGTATGGTTTGACTCAAATTCATTAAAGTCTGTTGCCGTTGTTTTAAATAACACTGTTTAATGCTTTTTAGGAAAATCAAATGTGAATTAAAATACAGTAGCAAAGCGATATTATATTTAAATCTTTAAAATCTTTTATGTACACCGTGTATTCAAATTTTATTGGAACTATCCAAACAGCCCATTTTGAAGAGTGGGATGCTAATACGGTCTCTATTCACAAACTCACAATGGATGCTTGTAATCTAATCACAGGCACCATTGCTGCAAACTGAGTACTTCTTATGATAATTGTAAAAATAAACAAAAATTATTCGAAAACATACTGTTGCGTTGCTATAAATATTATGAGACATTTCGCGTTGCTGCAACAGCATGACACCTAAAAATGTAAGCAGGTCTTTAATTATCCAGAATATCTGTGCCTGCGTGATGTTTTAAGCTGAATACTGCCGAGAAATTATATAGTGCTTTTAATATTACAAATTTGCATAATCTCATTATCTCAATGTTTGCAAACACGAAACAATGTTCTTCCTCGTGAAACTCTATAATTCCAGGTGTATTGCATCGAAAAAAAGATGTTCGTATATCTTATTATCGTTCTGGGTACCTTTTTGCAAACCGTTCGCCGGTTTGTTTCCATATGTATTATAACGCTATAACCATAATATTTGTTATATCTGTCTGTGTAATTATCATCTGCATCATTTTTATGCATTTAAAAGGCAACTCAATTACCATCGTTTTCACTATACGAGTATAGTATTTATTGACATGCAACATGTAGAAACACCAACAATTTTTTTATAATATTTGCAAACAAAAATACTGTACAATTTTGCTGTGTTGCAAATATTTGCACATTTAAATATACTGCCTGCATTTCCAGTGACCACATTTTTCATTAGCAATATGATAAAAATACACTTATAAATACAAACCTTAACTATCTTACAAATTACAAATAGACTTCCAAAATTGCTCCGCATTTTTGTTAGTTACTTCAGATCATATGAGTCTTCAGCGCTGAATATCATATTAAGTATTTACTGTTTGAGAGTATCATAATGTGTTGGCACGGATTACCTAGAAAGTACTAATTATTTGCCACTTTTCAAAACTGATTTATTGCTGATGAATACATAATGCAATAATAATTCAAGTTCATTTATGGTTTTCAATCAAAAAGTAATTACCGTGTACACTCTAGGAAAATAATGAATGATTAAATAACATAATAGCTTAATGAACGGTAACCATTTAGTGTCTCAACGTCATTTGTGTAGTTTCAACATGTTTTGATAATATATGAACATTAATATTTCATTAAAGCATGATCCCGTCCAAAAGTTAAACCACTGAAGATAATGACTGTGAAACATAAACTCACTTTGTATTGCATTCATCAAAAGTAATGGTAACTCAATATAACAATAATAGGACTCATTTATCTGGACTGCAGTTGCAGTACGATTTTGTGAAGGTGGGGAATGATCATAAACTAGATTCCTTCAAATAAAATGCAATTGCTTGGCAGTCAACAGTAGACGTTCAATGAAATGTGTGTTTAACAAGTATCTTGATAACCATACTTATTAAAATCAGCTTCTAAAATACGTTACGCATTAGGATCTGAGGACGACCTATAGAAGGTCATCATTTGCTGACCGTTCGGTCAACCAATAAGACTATTGCTATCTTGGTCTTGAAAGTGAAAGTAGAAAATCGCCATTTCATGATTAAAGGGACCTGTTCACAGATTGGCGAATTGAAAAAAATTCTACTTTTTGTCAACGATTCCAAAAATAAAAGAACAGCGTATACAAGGGAGCATAATAACACTACGGACCTAGAAATATACTGTCAAAACCGTTTCGTTTATGAGTAATCATAAGTTGAAATTGATAAAATCATAAAGCGTTTGTCACGCTAAACGATGGAATAATTTGGTGTGTTTCTGTTGTTTTCGCTGAAACTGTTGACATCACGTGGAACACTTACATCGAGTAAATAATGAAGGGTGAAATATAGGTGTCGGAATGGCCGAGTGCTTAAAGCGATAGCCTTTTAATCCTCGAACCCCGGTTGGACCTTTTTTTCAAAAATACGTTTTTGGTTATTATACTTGAGCTTTTTTAGTTCCGATGCTGAAAACTGTCAAGTTAATACATTTAATGGCATACTTTAAAAATGCGAAGCTCTGACAACAAGTCCCTGACTTTTCATGACTTTTCATATGTTATATTTCTTTGTGTTATTTGTCGATTGACTCAATCGCTAACAGTCACACGAATAAAATAAGTTTGATTTTTTTTTTCAAAATAATGTTAGCATCGTTATTGAACAACTGTTTAACAATATGAACGTAATAAAGTACTTTTTTTACAACTTGTGGTCTCTATGTACATTATCTGTTCTTGTTTAAGCAAATATTAAATTATATCGACTTATTTAATGCTTTTTCGTGCATATTTCAGGAAAATCAGCATTTATATAGTTTGTTTAACATAATTATGTGTTTTTATAATTATGTTAATATGTCAAACAGTATCTCGGGTACCTTTTTAAAGTTTGTACCAGAGCCGCTTTACTATTTCTCTTTTAATACCCGGATTTCTTACTCCGCTTAGCTTACTTCTGACAGCATATATTACAAAAATACACAAAATGAATTGAGAAACAAGATCCACTTAAAACTGCTGATAATGGAGATAAAAAGCACTTGAAAGCTCCAGAAATAATGTTTTGACACTTGCGATACCAGATTATTAAGCTGGAATATGTATGATCCCATTGACAACCCCAAAGCGTTCTAATGGACATAAGCAAAATCTGAACACAAATCATTGATGACCAACCAATTTGTTTTTAAGCATGATAAGTTGCTATAGATACGGAACAGTTTGAAAGATTTTAAGTCAAATTTGCACTGCGTTTTCTAGTTCAGTTTCAAGGACACAGCACCGAAGAATAACCTATCAAACCTATCAAACCTGACTCGCAGACTTCAAAACTACCATTTCTTTGAAAATAGGGCTGTGAATATAAAACACAATAAAACTTCCCTAGAATGTTCTACTTTAATTTTAACATTATAAACCCTTTTAAAGGGTGCATCGGTTTACTTTTAAACAACAATTGCTACAAGCCAATTTTAACTTGGATTCTTATCTACATGTCTTGTGCAATACAAATATTTCATAAAACATCATAATATGGGTCTATTTCTTGCAGTAATTTAGCAGTGTTCTCGTGTGGGCGTGCTCCAGCATGTGTTCCGTGACATTTAACACAAATGCCATCCATTTGTTCTAGAAGCGTCATAAAGCATGTCATGTTCAAATCCAAGTACACAGATAAGAAAGCCGATAGTGTCACAACGACTTTATGTTTGTTATGTTACACTTAATGGTAACAGCAAACTTGAATTCGGTGCCACACAATACAATATATGAATATTTTCGCTGAAATAAATGCGTTAAGCCATTGTGAGTATCTAAATGCATCTGGTCTTACACATACAAATATTCGTTTGATAAAGATTATAGTGCGGTTCCAGATTTGTATGAAATGTATGATTTCAATTTTTCTCAAATTAATGACTGTTTTGAACAATAAAAAATATTGATAGTGCATCAACAATACTTCTCTAAGAATGATTTTTTCTTCATCTTTTTCTTTTTTCTTAAACAATATTCAAGAAGCGAAGTCGTGTATTTTATAAACTTGCCTATTGAAATATTTAGCTTTTATCATACCATTATGCTGATATCGGTCTGATACAAAGGTGTCGGATATATTTTTATCACATGCTATACGTTGTTTCCCGTGTAATACAACCATTACGAATATTTCTATAATATATGTATTTTTATTGAAAACAGTTCACTTATCATTACGACATGTTAATAATAAGGTATTATTCAGTCAACATTTAAAAATCCATAACTACATGTACGTGAACGTGTAAAAGTCGGCTCAGCAAAATCAGCGCCGCCTTTAGTTTTTTAATATATAAAAATCAGCTCGTTTGGTAATATTTTACGAAAAATGTGGTATGATAAATAGAAAAACAGGTTACTGCCTGTTCTTGTGTGATATCAGGTTCGGCACGAATAAAATAACGGCTCGGCAAGCCTCGCCGTTATATTATTCTAAGCCTCACCTGATATATTACACAAGACCAGGCAGTAACCTGTCATTCTCTATATCAACAGTCATAAAAATCCTAAACCTGCAACAAGTAAACATGTAGTTTGTTGTCCATTATCTCATTCTTGATGATATTATATGTTACATGTACAATGAGCAATTAATTACAAATGTGTCGAAGTTTTGGTTTATCGGTAGATTACGTATCGGACTTTATTAATATCAAAATAAGATGGGCTGCAACGGCTATAGAAGACTATGAAACCTGCATGCGAAGCCATTAGTCACCCTAATTTGTAATCAATATCACATAGTCAAAACATGGCATTTTTTCATTGCAAGTGACAGGTCAAGTGCGCATACATTTATTATTAATCGCATTATTTATATGGGCTTCTTAAAATAAACTCTTTATGGACAAACATGGATAAGTATGAATTTCTATTAACATTTACATTTTTACAAGAAACGATATGTGCCAACTCCCTCAAACCATTGGATTTTAGTATCTGTGGAGAACCAATATCCTTCGGTACCTTTAAGTAATTAAATCGATACGTGTATACGGGTAAATAATTAAAGCTTATGGAAATTATAAAACCATATTTCAAGGTGATGAAAGATTAAAATGGAAAAACAGATATCGCGATGGGCAATAAAACAGGACGATGAAATTTCAGTTTCCCTATGGTTTCATATCCCTCGCTTAGTTTACAATATTTAAAAGATGGGATGGCATATGTTTGTCAGGTGTATTTCTATATTGTTTTTACAGATTTCCGCACTAATGAAAAGATAATTAGAGGTAAATGATTTGTATTGAGTAAATATCTAACAATTTCAGGTAGAATACTTTTATATTCTATATAAACGCACGTGTTGTCTGTTCACGAAACTTCATTAATTTAAGATTAACGTGAGAGTTTTCGAAATATACATTGTATTATTTATTTACCAAATATTCAAAAGGCGGCAGTGGCAATGTGGGGATTGGTGAAAATTAGCATGTTCAGTGCTGGTGACGTTGAAGAAAACAACAACAAAATAATGCACACGCTTTTTGTTCAGTTTTTTTTTAATTACACATTTTCTTTCATTAATGTTTTAGTAGTTCAACTGCTTTTCTGTTTATTTGGTTTATGAAATACGACGCAACGACAATACATTGTGTCTGGTTCAGGGTGTGTAAAGTTTGTAAACCTCACCAATTCATAATAACACATTTATATATGTGATCTCTCTCAGCCATTTCAACTACACCCATGTCATTTTAGTAAAGTAGTTTGAATTTGGATTTGGTATTCTGCTGTTGGGCCAACGGGAATACCTAGGAAAGATCTGTCCCGTAGAGTGGCCACCAACTATATAAACTTAGAAGCACCTGGCTTCAATCGAACCCGGGTCGCTTAGGTGAGAAGCGCGTGTGTCAACCACTGCGCAAGTCAGCGAGAGAGCCAGCTGCTTGTTGTTGAATCAAGGTATAGATTCCTTTCTTAGGCTGCATTATTTGAGGGTTTACCAGCTTTGCTCTTTTACGCCTTTCTTTTATTTAAGAAATAAGTTTCGAGTTATCGTTGTTTAGCGGCTAATAAACAACGATTTGGATTTCTGATGCGTAGGAATCAAACCACGAGAGCGTTAGCCCGAGTTGTTTAATAGCCACGAATCAGAACGACAAAGAGTTGTTAATTGGCCGATAAACAACGATAATGCGAGCATTATTTCAATCCTAACATAACTTGACATATTTTTACAATTCACGGTAATTGGAACTACTTTTCACTATGCTCCGTACAGAATCGGAACTTCTTTTTGCGTTTTGTATTGGGTAGTTTAACAACGATAGTTTTGTTCTTTGTCTGTAGAAAATAAGCGATTATCATGTTAGAATGATAAGTGTAATGCGAATATACACCACTGGTCGCACAAAGCGCAACGGTAGCCCGGCCGACAACGGCTCATCAGATCAACAGCCAGCCACACGCTTATCAGTCGGTGGTAAAACCTGTGACTGGTGTAAGTGCTATTTCGTAGGCTCATCCAGGATTCGCGAGCGATACAGATCTCCGGGATAAAGTTATTAAGATGGTGTTGGTGATTACGGTTAATGCCAGTGGCATTATTTAGTGCGAGTCTTACCTTGCCATACTGTTAATTTACATTCTCAGTCATATCTACTTTGTACTGTTACAAGAGTTGGAAGAGTTTGTATAAGAATTGTGTGAGCGAGTGTAAAACATCAAGGGAATTATAAAATGTGCTGATACAGTAGGTTTACATAGCAGAAAAGCAGCTTAAGTGTGATGATACGGGACTTATTGTGATGCAGATGTTTGTTTCATGTGCAACATTAAATTTAAGTTTATATGAGTGTATTTTGTATGTGCGGTTTAATAAAATTCTTGGATTTTGAAGCAAAAAATATTATTTCAAAATGGAGCTATCTTCAACGCTTTATGGTGAGTCTTTTTTATTTAATTTTATTATTTCTCCTCACCAAGTGAAAATAACAATGATGTATTTCAAGAACGCTAATACACAATTAAAACTCTTGCATCTGTATGTGTTTTAATTATTTCAGACTGTGTCGTTAAATATTGTTAACACCTTTTATTTATTAACAACGGTTATTAATTATAAACGAAAATTTTAACCGCGTATCATATTAGAAATACATGTAGGCCTACGTAAATTATTCGATGTTCAACAAAAAGCACTACCAAAAATATATGTATATTTTTTGCCGTGCAATATAATTTGTGATATTGGGATATAAAACCAATCATTTATAAAACTGGATTTTTGCATCCTTTTATTATTTGCAGCATTTAACATTAAAAAGTGTTACAGTAAATTTAACACGTGGTTCGCCAAAGTGAAAAAAAAACGAACTGAAAGTATTGGCTAACATTTGTAACCGGGAAAGTTCAAAACAGATGTACAGTAGTAGAAAATGGCATATCATGTCACCACATCCCATATAGTGCTATTATTAATGGCTATTTAACGCTTAAAGCCGCAGAATATAATTCAATGCATCTGAAATTGGCATTAGTTCTAAAGAACGTTTATGCCGATTATTCGACTGAAAACTGTTTCTTATTTAAGCAATGCATTTAATAATGTCAATGTTCGAAAACGCTTGGTACGAACAGAATATACACTAATATACATGCCGATTATACTTCAGAGGCCTTACCAGCTATCGCATACAGAAACTATACGGTAAACAGTTAGCAAAACGTTATTATTTTACCGATTTCAATGCGGTTTTTGTACTTTGATCGGTAAGATGTCCACGAGGTACGATTTCTGCAAAGTTTTATTTATTAACATATTTATGGACTGCTGCTTTAAGACCAGGGAAGGTAATATTTCAATAATCTGGGCAAGAGGCAAGATTAAACTCTAGATACATTGAATATTCATAATAGAACAGTACCCTTGTTTGAATAAGTAGTCGAGCCTTTTATGAAATCGTAGTTTCAGGTTTGAAAGCGATAGTTGATTTCGTTCTGTGAACTTGTTGCTACACGACCGTAATAACAAGTGCAAATGTCGGTATATTTTCTTGTACAATATTATTTATACATCAAAATAGTAGAAAATCACCGGGAAAACCCTAAATCCTGAATGGAAAACGTTGCGTTTGTGACAGTGTGCACATTTAGTCAAAGTGGCAAGAAAAAAAGCGAGAGTTGGTATGTTGGCTAATCAGGGCTTGCATTCAGGGAAGTTTGGGAGTAATTTACTCCCAGTTTTTGTCACAGGACTTCCAAAATTGCAGCCATGGAAATTGCAGAACTTCCAAAATTGCAGCAAAGGAAGTTCTGTCATGTAAGGATGAACAAGTTAGAAGAAAAATTAAGAAATTTATCTAAATGTATACCTCTTTCACTGAATAAATTGGCATATAAACACTTGATGAAAAATAACTGGCCTTAAAAAACTGGAATTTTATACTTAATTTCATTTCTAAAATGCTCAGGACTTGTGCAGCACAATACTGTCAAAACTTCCAAATATTATTAGCAAAAGTTCCAAAATCAGAGGCCAGGAAGTTCAAACTTGTCCTGGCTAATAGAGAAATATTTGTCTCTGTCTGAACGCCTTGCTACCTGCCAACCTCGCGGGGGGTTACCTCGGAGACTTCTGAAGGGATCACAGTAATTGCCACCGTTCACAATGTTACCTTTCCTTGCACTTGACAAGCGCATTTGACTGTAATCTTCTTCGTTCTTTTCTGTGTGTTCAGATGGACTCTCTTTTATAAATCATAACATGGTACTCGCTGATCTGTCATTAGACAGAGAACAAAATTATCGTTGTTAAACTACCCAATAAACAACAGAAAATGTCTCGATTCTGAGCGGACCATAGTAAAATGTAGTTGTCATTACAATTGCAAAAATATTTGTCAAATCATGTTAGAATCGAACTAATTATCGCATTATCGATGTTTTTCTGCCAAAAAATAACTCTTTGTCGTTCTGATGCGTGGCTATTAAATTCATACGCATCAGAACTCCAAATCGTTGTTTATTGGCCGATAAACAACGATAAATCGATAATGATTCTTAAGTAAATACAATTTTGCAAATAGTTTATACGTTTCTATATTGTATGAGTTGTTGGTATATTTTGCAAATTATGAAACATATTATACATTTCTATATGCAATACCCTTATTATATATAATATAAGCTTGATATACAAAGTTTGCTTCGATATGTCACACAGCTATGTACCTGTAATGTATATAATATATTAATATTAAAGATTGTTGCAAATTGTTCATGGATATACTCTTAATATTGCTTAAATTTTGTGTTTTTTTCCGCAAAGTTACCATTGATATATTTTCGGATATGCAAGAATATTTCAATTTCATCTTTATATCCTTTTTTATTTCTTTCTAACATTCCTATGAAGACCTTCTTTCAAAATCCAGAACCTCAATTAAGTAGCTGCAGTATTATATTTGTCTATCATCTTTTGTTCTCTAATGCAAATCGAGCAGTGTTCATGAATAGTATATACAAGAAAAATACGTAAAATGTACACATGAATCACGCAGGTAGGCTAACAAATATTAATTAGAAAATAATCGTTTCATGAATATCGCTGTTTGATCTACATGAATCAATTTCTGCAAGTGGATGCTATCAAAGGATTTTCGCTCTGCTCTCGATAAGATTCCCGATAAGATTACGTAATACACCGATTAATTCCGTAATTGCCCGAACCAGACATCCGGAGCTTAACGAATTAAGCGCAATCAACGGAGAGTTATCTCGCCTGCGCGCGACTGGCGAGTAATAATTATGCAGGCACACACGTGAAAGCAATTAGACGTCTTCATACGTCTTAATGATGATACAATGGCACATTTGTTTGTTGCGATTTGCAAGAACCAGAAACGTATTGAGTATTATAGGAACTCTTAATTCGTTGCCGAAATTGCGATACTATTTTTGACATGTTAAGAGTGCGTAAAAATGACTGAATTCAAGCGGCAAGGGTGTTACCTTATTTGCCGAACGAAAATTGGCACTTAAATCGTCGTTTGAATGTTTCGAGTATACCTTAAGAATTAATTACTGAATTTATTTGATGCAGATTGAATATTATAATAGCACACGTTGTTGTTTGTGTGTGTGTGTTGTTGTTTTTTTGTTTGTTTTTTAAATACGGATAAAATCGACAACGTGGCGCCACTAATCTGTAATCTGTATACAGTAGTGTGCGTTAGTAACTTGAATTCAAAATTAGTGCAAAGAGATTATTGAAACTGATTAGTTTCCCTACTTTTATTTGCTTTCCAATGTTTTATACTTAACTGAAACTGGAGCTTCTGTTATAATAGGCATACAATAGTTTAAACTTGTTTGGAACAATTAAATAACTATTTATTTTAATTACTTTAATGTTTTGTTTCGGCCGCCTGACCCTGAACTGTAGCTATTGTTGTTGTATTTTTGTTGTTGTTGTTTTGGTGTGTTTGTGTTTTTGATTTTATTTTTGTTCATAAATCTACTACTTGCCAAATATAATTATTGTTTGGAAATAAAGTTCTTTTTTATCATTCATAACAAGTTTTTATGTCGTTTTTTTTCTCTCTTTATTTCTATGTGTTTATTTAGTCTCTGTTTTTCAAAATGCAAACGTAATCAGAGTCCATGTCCTTGCATTTATTTCCGCTGTGTTTAATACCTCAGACGCTCTTTATAGCCATTCAGATGTCCGAGGACATCCAACTGGAGTATGTTTCCGCCACTTCCGCTTTATACGTTCTGACATATCTCGTCTGCTTCGAGATGACGCAGATTTCTGCATCAACGAATACAGATGCATCGTCCAATTAAGACTCTGTTTTATCGTGTCCCAAAATCACCGCCCTGCTTCATTAGACATTTTATGGCAAATGAATACAGTCGCATCTCATTTATGCGCCTATCCATTTATATGAAGTCGATTTTCTAAAATTTGTTTGGTGAATGCCAATATTTTTTTTAAGATAAGATTTAAAATATGCAGAAATAAGAGCTTTAAAATAGTTTTGTGTATTGATCAAATTATTTTTTGATGTTTTTTCATGTACGATGATTATATTCGAAGTATATCCCTGTAAAGTTATTATAATACATTATTCTAGTACATATTTTCAATAACAAATAAAGTATATCAACTATAAACACAATATTGCACAATATAAACAACATTCATTATTATAATAGATCTACTTAACTATATGAATATGTTGAATATGTTCAGCCCTAAATTATAAGCATATGTTTAAACATCGCGTGAAACCGCAGAAAATGCACTGAGATTTGGTAACCATCTTCATAGATACTTGTAATATCAAGAAATCTAGTTATTAATAGGAATCCATTTTCGCTTGACTCTTAGCCAATCTTAAGATTTGATTAATTGTATTGTGTCGGAAAATAGCTTTATAGCTAATGTTTATTTGTTTTATACAAACCGACGTTAAACAAAGTTTCTTGTATCTTGTAAGACCGTTGACGATACGTGGTTATTATTCAGTAAATTCATTTTCATATAACTCTGGTGCTACGAACTCCTCTACAGTGACTTCAAGCGTCCATTTCTTGCATCTTTTCATTCCGCTGTGATTCCATACACAATAATATATAACATACGTAGATCTGTATGCTAGGCCGACGAAAAAAAATGAAAATTATGTAATGATGATAATAACAATAATAATAATAATAACAATAACAATAATTCTAGCCCAGGATGTAAACATTTTGTTCGACTCGAACATATTTAGATCCAAAAGTATTGATTTTCTTTCACGAATACTTGACATTTTGAAATATTTTACCAAGAAAATGCGCAAATGTTTATCAAGTTTCATATAGTTAAAAACATTTTAATAACCACTGATACCTACTCATAGATGTCCTTAACATAAGTATATCTCTTGTACGAGAACCGTAAACAAAGCGTTTTACTTATTCGAACCTATCCGCACAGTGTTTGACGCTAATCCCATAGCTCTTATAACAAATTAGCATTATGAAGAGGAACAAATTGAGTTAGATTTTTTTTTTCGTAACTACTTTAAGTGCCACTACAAATTGTATTTACTTAGCACAGTTTATGACTCATTTATTGCACACTCAACGTACTGGTGTCGTATTCCAGAAACATCTTAAAGTCAAATCTTATAATATTGTTAGCAAATTTAAAATCAGCATTTTTCTCTTGCTTTTTATTCCATGTGTATATGATATTGTGCTTAGTTTAACTGTATGAACAACTATTAACTATTGTTAAGTGAAAATTTTAAGATGCTTTTGTGCCCGTATTCACCAACCACTTCTTAGATTTAAAAAAGTAGACGAAGACTCAAAGAGACAAAGTACTTCTGCCGCGTTTCACAAATATGTCGGAATCCAGGGTATCTTATCTAAAACCGGTCTAAATGCGTGTGCGTAAAGTGTCGTCCCGGATTAGCCTGTGCAGTCCGCACAGGCTAATCCAGGACGGCACTTTCCGCCCACAGTGAATTTATGTTTAGACGAGACTTCCTTTAAACAGAAAACACCATAAAAGCGGAAAGTGCCGTCCCGGATTAGCCTGTGCGGACTGCACAGGCTAATCCGGGACGACACTTTACGCACATGCATAAAGACCGGTTTTCTCACGACGCGCCACATTTATAAATATGGACCCTGGAACACGGCTTCAACCAATGAACCCGCCGTCAACCGCGCGCTTTATCGTGCAAGCGCTCACCTCGGGCGCCACGTGCATATCCAGACTGACTGATAAGCCTCGCCGGCTTGAATGACAAACGTCATACTACACCTGTGGGTTTAAAATGATTATAAATATATCAATAGCTGCGGAGATATGCTGCTCTTCCACGGTTACGAGATAAGATAGCACGGACAGATGCACACTGTCTTTAGGCAACACGAAATGATGAAACTGCTCATTACACGCATATGTATGTAGTCAAAAATTCTATTTTACGCGTAATTATTCGGTCTCTGGGAGCAGAAATCTGGTTGGTTTGTTCTGGGGATATTTGGTTGCATTCACGGGTACCTAACTGGTGATTCGGAACTCAATACATGTGCCGTAACTTTCGTTCGTTTCATATCTTAAAGTATTTCTAACAAAATATCAATTCTTAATTCGATCATTCCAAAACAAATCTTAAAATGGACGAAACTGACAACATTTCACATTGCAAACGGGATCCGTTTGGCCCTTTATGTTAACTGTCAACTCAGTATACAGATTATTAATACATACATACAAAATTACATAGTACATACAATATTCTTCAGGTTGTTTATGCATTTTTAACTTATTAGCGTATTAGTACTTGTATATAATAGAGTGCTCCTGGAACATTTCCATGGGGGTGAATAAAGAGCATGGCTGGCATTGAGTGTTGGTTCAACACTGTATTGGAATTACCATTGTTTTCGGACATATCGCATGTTAATTAAATTAGGAATTAATAAAGCATTATTTTGTGCGAAGCGATCACCAGATTCATTATGAAAGTATTTAATTGCATGTGCAACGTTTTAATTGTGCCCTTGTTCAATACCCCGTAATCTGTTACAGGCAATTGTAACTCAAGCATGTTGTTGTTCGTTGTCAAGTAAATTGCATAGTAATTTATTTGTGACGTAACAAACGCTTCATGCACGTTATTTACGTCAGCTCATTTTGAAGTTTCTAAATAGATTACATTGTACGTATTACGAGGCGTTGCGATTTGCCGGTATTCGCACTTTATAATTCGTATTTCTCAAGCGGCCATCATTTATTAAAGCTGAAAATGACATATGGTAGATATCATACGCAATAGAACAGACGGTGTTGCTGTATTCTTTCATGGAAAGCTCTAGACTCGTAAATTCTTTCGCCTCTACCTGTCATTAGTCTATTAAGAATAATTGTCCAGACAGTCAGCGGCACTGTATTTAGATAAGCCCATTGGCTAAATGAACTACATACACAAACAGCGATAGACCAACGCGAGTTTAATTGTGGTCAAAGATGCACGAGAAACGCTCATAAACGCACGAGAAGTCCATAAATATTTCACAGGAATGATGGTCGTATCGTCCATTGAAAGCCAGAAGGTCTCATCAGCATAGTGCAATGAATGCCGATAACCCCTTCTGGCTTTCAAGGGACGGTACTAGCATATAGATGCACGGGAAACGCTCATAAATGCTCGAGAAGTCCATAAAGATTTCAAAAACTGACCCCAGGGGTCGCTCATCAATCATCGGTATTATCTTGAATGGAACTCTTCTTCCATGGCCGGGGCAGCGCGAGACTGGCGTGTTTTGACCACTCACTGGGCATGCCGACATGATAGGGTTGGGATCCGTCTAATCAACGGAAGTTCAAAGGCATTTATTAAAAGCGTTGCACAGGTGTAGAAAATCTACTTTGAAATATAAAACACCCAGCATGTGCATTCGATGTGCGGAGTATGAAACGGTATAAAATTTGCACGAACATATGTGTTTCACTTCACTTGCCAAAAATGCAGTGGTTAGAAAAAAACATCTATTCTTAGGTGAAAAAAAAACGAATGTGCACTTATACATTTATAGTGTGTTTTAAACATTAGAATATGTTTTGAACTGCAACTTAATTTGTGGGCGTCCGCAGTTTAGCGGGACACTTATTGTGCGAACATTTTCCAATTGGACTCTGGCGGTAACGTCAAATTCTGGCAGCTATGCCTATCAGAAAGCTGTGGGCATAAAGACTTCTCGCGACTATCGAGCATCTAGGCTTGAAATCGGACATAAAATGTTTAATTGTGTTCGGAATGGCTTGAAACATTCCAGAACCTCTGAACGTGAAAGGTGCTAAATCACTCACTGACTTTATCGGGCGATCGCAGCCCTAACAGCGGTCTGGGTTCGGTAGCTGCCAACAAAAACCCGGTAGCGCCCGCATTCAAAGCTGCGGTTCGCACTTCATCCCATGTGTTTTCTGACACGCAATTTGTTAATCACATCTATTTTGTCCTTTCAAACAACCTCTGATATTTTTGCGCACTATATTGCCTTTTCATATAGAGCTTATGGGAGGCACGGTTGTCATTAGAACAGTGGGTGAAAGACGATATAATAATGTGTAACATTCTGTATGAATAGTCATATTTTTGGGGTGGAAAGTACATGCCTTTAGAGAAATATTTTCTTTGTGACGAAGTATTTGCGTGAGCTCCATACCATAAGGAAACGGTTCTTAATTATTTTGCCAAAGAAATGGCGAGTACACTATGCTATTTCGTGCCATCCATATGCTATAGATCATGGCCAACCAATGCAATGTTCAGTGAATCTTACTTGGCATAATAACGTGATTAAGGTACATGCAGATATTTGTACTTAATTTGTGAAAATTATTTTTATTTGTTTTGTAATTTGCTTTATCACTGCGAAGTACGAATGCAACTGCATTGCCTGATACTCGCCTGGTTCCAGCCGACCATATATTTGTGGAACGGGTATTTCTATCAATGTATGACTCGTACTAACCTGATAAGCGTTTGGCCGGCAATTATTCGGTAATTGTTTTATTAGTGAGCGGTCAGTTATATGCGAGCACGCCTCCCTTTGATCTGGCACACCTGTCGAGGTTACGGACGGAATTCGTAGAAAATTGACCGTGTAAATGAACGAAGATTTTCGCAGGAAGTGTTATATCATTACAACCAGGGCGGGCCAATTGGAACAACCTGATGAATGAATAGTGGCTTGTTAAAAATGCCAGTGGTCGACTTCAAAGTTTTTAGCATCAAAGGTCAAAAGATAGAAACGTACGACACGTGTCTAAAGTGGGTTTAAGTCACTTGGTAAATTAAATAACGTGTCAAGATATCTAGTACAAATAATAGAGTATTCCCTGATCATACCTTTAGAAAGTTTGTGAGAATAAAAACTCTCCCTGTACTTTATATATTATCCATAGGTGCTACTCAAAAATAGGCTCAAACCAAGCTTTCAAGATAAATCGTCTTCAAAATGTATGTTTGTAAGTTTGTCCACCTTCCCTTACCAGTTTCGTGTACGTTAATAAGAGTTATGCCACTCGCCAAACCAATGGTGTCACAGTTGCCAGTGTTTTCATGCGTGTATACGAGCTACGTGGGTGCTTGAAACGTACATCAATTTTATACAATACAGACTGAGTATAAATTCAATTCATACAGATTATAATAAAATTAAGAAATAATGTTCGATTTATCGTTGTTTATTGACCAATAAACAACGATTTGGTGTTCTGATGCGTAGGAATTAAACCACGAGGGCGTTTAATAGCCACGCATTAGAGCGACAAAGAGTTGTTAATTGAGAGATAAATAACGATAATGCGAAAATTATTTCGATTCTTACCTGATTTCACAAATATTTTAACAATTTTAATGAGAACTTCTTTTTACTATCCTCCGCTCAGAATCGAGACTTCTTTTTGCGTTGTTTATTGGTAGTTTAACAACGATAATTTTGTTCTTTTTCTATAGAAACATTAGCAAGTATCATGGTAAAATATAAATTATACAAGTTATAAACTTCAATAAAAAACAGTAAACTAAATCAACAAACACAATACAAACACTTTCATAGCCCACACTATTTTTTTCGTGACTAGGAAGATGGTCGGCTTTTCCAGAATGTTTATGTTGGCAATCCTTAACAAAACATTAATGTAGCTTATTATCAATATTGCCCATTATCTGTTAGTGAAGAATATTAATGCGCTAAATTGAAACAATTTCATATTATTTTACATTTTCCGGAACAAATCACTGCTGTACTAAACCACCCGCTTTTTTATAATGTAACTTGTTCCTTATTGTAGCGATTTAGACTGATACACCTATTTATTGCCACATCTTTATAGTTCACATCATGATGCGGGATATAAAATAAATATCGGTTAATCTCCGAAGAGGTATTATCTTTATGCAAATACAAAAGGACTACATATTATATACTATTCACAACGCTACGAAACTAGTATACAACGTTACGCTACGAAGCTATCTGTACGGATGCCCGACTAACGAGCATATTTTCTATGGCAACTGGGATTATTGTAGGTAAAAGCTAGTTACAATATAAATATTTCCCCTCTAATTTGCTTATCATACGTTTATCGTAAATGAAAAGACGTCTCTGTAGGTAGTTTGTGACAGGTTGTAGGAAAAGAAGATTGCGTCTTGTCATTGCGCCAAATCCACACGCCAGTTTTTTTCTACAGGGCCAGATGAGTGCTCATCCGTGATCGTAAAAAATGAAACGTTTCACATTCATAATATGCTCCGTCGTAAATCTTTGATGGTATGTACAAGTTGGCTACCATTTTATAATTAAATGTAGTCATTTAGATCATAGTTCGTCTTTGAAAGCCAGAAGGGGCTATTAGCCTTCATAGCACATATGCTGATGAGCCCATTTGGCTTTCAAGTTTATGTCATTTAGGTTCATGACTGTAGATTGACTACCCTGCTGCTGCAGGATTTTGCTTTTAGCATGATAACATATTAACAATTCGTTAGGACAACAACAGCACAAACAATGTTAGGAGTAAAATCTGAATGACGGACCCAAAACTGGAGACGCGACAAAGAAGTGTGACAATCCTGTGACTTTAGCATGTCTTAAATTGAAGCATTGGATTTCCAATGGTTGACAACAAGGTTGTCATCGATAGCATTGACCGTTCCAAGGCGGTGACCCCAATTTTAATCATTTTATGTTTTGTGTTCTTTTGTGCGTATTGTGTTGTGTTGTACCGCAAGTAGGTCACTGGTCTAAGATAAAGGTCTAGAGGATATTAATAAGGGTTTATCTATTGCTGATGTTTCTAAGCATTCATTTATCTTACGTATATTATTATGTAGAACTCTTTGCCATGTGTCGCTTGCTACCATTACATTCACTGAGTCTTTTTAGACATTTTATTATTATCGTAATTGTTTAAACAGAATGTTTAGTTTCTTTATTTTGAAGTTGATTTAAACTGTCAATGATCACTGACATGTGTTTCCAGTTGTTGTTTTTGTTTCACAGAAAAAAAATGTAAATATTATAATAAAAAATCGTTAACCATGCATGAGGCTGCAGTGTACCTGAGATCGTTGACTGCCTATTCACCCACCTCAAAAACAAATTGGTTCGACATTTACAAAGACTTTGCAAGTTTAGAAAAGAAAAAAAAAACTGAAACAGTTCAAAATGACATTGACATAATGTTAGTTCAGGTTTAAACGATGAAAGCTCTAATGTTCATGTCGCAATAAAGAAACCTGTTGCGCCCAAGTGTTCTACTGGTGTTGATAACTATGGAACGTAATTGCTCTGCAGTTTGAGCGCTAACTCGTCTTATCGCTCAGCGCTAGCGGCCAAGTCCTCGAGATCGCATAAAATTCCGTATTTCTCCCAAAACATTTATAAATAATCTCTGAAATTTATAATTTATCACGGACAACTGTTTATCTCTGGCAAATGGTGTTGCAATATATTATCGCTTCCGTCCGATTGTGTCAAGGACCATTTCACCTGCCACACACGGCTCTGTTGGAAAGGCAAGGCCTCTGGAATCTCGTAATTAGTACCATCGAACGGTTCCTGCAAAACAATCCGTTGTTGTTAATTTCGCAAATGTCCATAGCGTTCAGAAGTGTGTGTCATCGACCGGTTCCTGCAAAAAGTCCGTTATTGTAAAGTTCGCAAATGTCCTCACCTAACCGTTCAAACATTGAAAAATTCCGTGGAAAAAAATTAAGTAAAATTTTAAAATTTCCTGACCTGTCCGTTCAGACGTGTGGTTTACACCCGTTCATTTATTATGCATGCAATATGAACGTTCCAAAGTTTTGAGTATGCAGCACCAAAGTGAGTGCTGATCGTTGTTTTCTTGAAAAATCAAAAGTAAATTTATATATATAACTGTAATATTTGGGATATGAGCGAAACGTCATGCGTATCCCGAGTAATACAACAAGTACAAGAAGCTATCAGCACATGATATGATAGATGTTAGAATAACCCCCTGGGATGGATTTCATTTTCAAGTCATAAAACACCAGGCTATTATAATGGCTCTCGTATTTCTAAATGAACTCTTTCAAAAAATACTGTGTGCTCTATTTTCAAAGGAACTCTTTAGTAAATAGTGTGTATCTTGACATCCCCACCCCTAATGCTTTGCACTGACCGTTCCAAGGCGGTGACCTCAGTTTTAACCATATTTGTGTTTCGTGTTTGTTACATGTTTCCCGTAATAATGCTTCATGTGTTGTATTGGCAATTGGTCACTTGCCTAATACCCCCTTTCCACAGGCATCACGAATCCCGCTAATCGCCAAAAATCGATAAATTTTAGGATTCGTAGTTGACTCGTAATCAGTTCGTGAAGTTCTTAACTGATTCGTAGATCTTCGTTGTCAGTTCTCGCAATTCTTGAGCAGTCGGGAATGCGTGACAAGTTTTGAACTGTTCAACATGTTGGCTTCGAACTCCCGATTCCAAAAATTCAAAAAATTCGTAGTTAATTCGTAACAAATTCGTAGTGCATTCTTCGGCATTGTAACTAAATCGTAATCGATTCGTAGGCATTCGTATGCATTCTTTATTCATTCGGCTACGAATCTGTCACAAATCCCACGAATACACGCCGAAAATAAATTTGAAAAATATATATTTGTATTCGTACTCTATTCGTACATGCGTTCGGCGTATTCTCACTGATACGTTACTGATTCCCGTGCAAAGTTTTACCATTCCTCACGAATCCTAAAATTTATCAATTCGTGGCGATTTGTGCTATTTGTGGCGTGTGTGGAATAGGGGCATTAAATAAAAATTTAAATAAAGAACGGTGTGCTGCTAGTAAGAGTTATTTCCTGCTGATGCAGCTGGACTTTTTTAGTGTTTCTATTTGTTGTTCCTAAGTTTTTAATAAGTACATGTTGTACATTTCCCGTATACTGACGTGAACCCTTTAGAATAGCGTGATGATATATTGACATGTCTGGCCTTATCAGAACATTAAGTTCGGAACATTTTTTCTTCGAATATATCAGGATCCAGACCCCATGATAGTTAACATGTGAAATCAGACTGAACGAATTAAAAAGGCATCCTTTATAATTAAATGTGTTTTGAATTTACAACCGGATTTTTCATCCGTTTTACAGTCAGACACGCAGGTACAGGCCTCATTAGCCACGGGCTGATAGATTCCGTGTACAATTATATGTGCATGTTGAAATTAAAACAGTAGCAAGGTGGTTCTTAACCGGTGTAAAATCGCATTAGCCACGGGCTGATAGATTCCGTGTACAATTATATGTGCATGTTGAAATTAAAACAGTAGCAAGGTGGTTCTTAACCGGTGTAAAATCAAAGGTGGTTTTGAATGGCATGTGCGACTAAGGACTACTTGCAAACAAAAACTTGAAGTATGGTACGTTGTTCGTTATGACTGTCATGTCTCACGCTGCCATTCGCCAAATTAGCCACTGGCTACTATTTCCATATTTGGCTGTTTAAATTTCCATTTGGCTACAATATTAACTTCATAAAACGATATACTATGCATAAATGAGTAGAATTTTAATGCCGTATGGTAAATTTGGCTAAAGAAAAAGATCAGCCACGCGGAGCCCTGTAAAATATGTAAGAGTACACTGTTTAACTTAAGATAGATAGTGTAAAGGTGTTGCTTCATTTGTTATTCCCTGAATCCTTAACTTGTTTTATTTTATCTAAATCCATTTGAGGCGCGTCGTGGGAAAACCAGCCTTAATGCATGTGCGTAAAGTGTCATCCCAGATCAGCCTGTGCAGTTCGCACAGGCTAATTCGAGATGACACTTTCCGCCTAAAGTAGATTTATGGTTAGAAGAGACTTCCTTGAAACAGAAAATACCATAAAAGCGGAAAGTGCCGTCCTGGATTAGCCTGTGCGGACTGCACAGGCTAATCCGGGACGACACTTTACGCACATGCATTAAGTCCGGTTTTCTCACGACGCAACACATTTATATTCTTGAGAGTGCATGTTGATGCCAACAAAACATGCTAACATAATTGTCTGAATATAATAAGATAAAGATGTATATCTTAACATGGATACAAATAGCCTTAGCCTTCATATTGTTACACACGAGAACCGCGAATGAGTCACAATAAAAAGCTTCATATATTCCCGCGTATCTTCTTTAGCAAAAACAGCACTCACAGACTTTATGAACCCCGACCGACAGCCATTCTTCTGTCACCACATGACGTCTTAATCGCCGAGGAAAACGCTAATACAATAATTGTTTCGGCGAATTTAACTATTACGATAAGAGGACCCCGCGGGGTTATGGGACAGGGAAGCCATTCCGGGAGGGAAGATCTTGCCTGTAAACCCCACGGGATGCCTACGTGCAGCTGTTGCGATGCATATCTGAGAAAGTCGCTGATAATTTATTGAAGTCATACTTTTATACCTTAAAATTTGATAAAATTTGATAAAATAAATGTTGTTTATGACCCAGTTATATTACTCAGCTGCAATATTATGGTGATTTAAAGCTATTTTAGGATAAGCAAATTGTATTTACATATCGTGGCTAGAATTTAGACGCGGTATCAGTTATGACATGTATATTTACGACACAGCTTCCTGGTCGTTTGACTTCGTTTTTCGCGTTCGCCTGTTCTGCTCATCATATTCCTTCAACTGCGGCGACCAGCGTTAGTTGTTTTTATCAATAATAGTTCTATGATTAGCTGTAACTGGCGTAACAGTTCCGATAATACAATATTGGATGCTGCCACGAAAATATAAATACAGATATTGCACACTTCTGCAGACGATTGTTTGAATGTTTACACATATGGTTTGCTAAAACCCGCAAGGAATCATATATCCGATGCATCGACTTACTCAACTATGCAAAAACCTAGTTGAATGCTGTTCTAATGCTGCTTTACTAACGTGTCGTTTTAGGGTATGTCATAATTGGAAGAAAACACTTCTGAGCTCGAACGAGATTCGTGAGACCTATCACCCTCACCTCCCCCCCCCCCCCCCCCACCATAAACAAATTGACGCCAACAATCCAATATCGCCTATAATAGCCTGTACGTGCATTCACATCCGCTATAACGTAGGTCATAAATCCAGCCCAATGGATTCTATATAGCGATTTAGATTTATAGTCCTAGCGTGAGATTTGGCAGACATTACTACTACAATAAAACATGTAGCTCTACATTTGACTTTCCCAGATTATATGCGATTAATTTTATAAACATTTGGTCTACTTACTTAGCTTGGTGCTTTTTTTAGTCGTATTGTTAATTGAAATGAAACCAGCAACAATTATTATGGATACAATCATATTGAAGATTTACTTATTTGAAATATGCTGAATAAATTACAAGCTATGATTGTATATAATTTCAAGTTTTCTATATACAGGTAAGTTACTACTATACATGTTGCACTAAAATTTTTGAAATCATTTGAAAATGAGTAATATTTTCATAATTTTGGGTGGAAATATTTGAAGATAACAGGTATTGTTGCAAAATCTAAAAAAAATGGCATATATTTTTTTATTTCTTAGCGACAAACCTATGTAGTGATATATTACAAATATTAATTCATCTATTCTAATTGTAAAAAAATGTGACGTGTGGCGCAACTTGTCATTATTAAGTAACTATAATACTATATGTGGTCTTGTAAACTATTCTTCTCAAAAATCCAGTTCGTCCCTATTTGTATATTTGTACTTGAATACTTGCGCGAAACGCTGCGTTTCTCTGTCTAATTGTTTCGACGGCAAATAATAACTCGATCATTCAGATCTCATTCAATGTTTTATTCTTCATTTGCACGAACCAGAAATCGCAGAAGTCTTACATGACATTAATGGTTTCCTAACTGAACGTTAAATTTTATGGACAAGGATCTACGATTTTAATAGCCAGGATAACATGCCTTTAATCCGGATTATTGTCTTATAATCGTGTTTATTACACCAATAATGCGTGATTTTTAATGTTTATGTGACAGGTAACGTTTATGAGCAAGAAACCAGGAGTTTATTTTTTATTTTTGTATTTTACAGTTATTTAAGTACCTCTTTCTAAACTTCACCAAATGCAAAACATATCAAACCAAAAATACCTGGTACAATGAACGACAAACATACAAAACAAGAACAATAACAAAATTCAAAACAACATCAATAAAACAAAATACACCCGCACTAAGTCGTCTACAGCTATATTCTAGAGACATTTGAAGTTTACCTTTACATATTTTCCGATTTTTGTAAGGTTATGCTTACCAGAATTTCGCGTACACATGTAATAAAATGCTAAGGTAAAATGATGATTTTAAGGCTAGGGATATGATTTAATTGAAGATGTTTCTGGAATACGAACCATAAATTTATATTAAAACATTGGTGTTGATGATCATCCGAACGACATGGATGAAAGTGTTGAGTATTTATAATGATAGTAGAATTCAAAACAATTCTTGATGCAAATCAACACAATCTATTATAAAACCAATCTATCCAGAAATATGCGTCCAGTTGTTAAGACTCTTGAATGGGCTTGAGATCGGAAGGTCTTAAGTTCGATCCTTACCTCGGGGACGGCTCGCATGATCTTTCTCAAAAGACACCAAGTACTGGTTCTACCCAGGAGACGGACTCGAAAGTGTCTCAACAAGCGCAGGCTTTCTACACAATCAAGCTAACATACATAGGTTTCACAGGGTTCGTATGGATCTGGAAAAGTCATGGAAAATTGGATGTGCGTGGAAAAATAATGGAATATTGATCTCATGGAAAAATCATGGAATTTCCAAAACTTCTCATGGAAAGTTGAAAGGGCGCGAATCAGACTAGATAAATAAGTTTATTATGTAGAGCAAATAAAATGTGGATATCAGTGTACTTTTTTACTTCTGTATCTACAGATTGTATCATGAAAAACTAAGCTATGTCATGGAAAAATAATGGAATTTGGGTTTTAACAGTTTGTATGAACCTCGGTTTTCTCTGTACCACGGGGTATTTGCGGTGTATTCAGCAGTTAAAAGCTTCAGCTGATCCTGGACCCCACATGGCGACTCATTACCACTGCTGATCTGGGGGTATAACCCTCATGTCACTGTACACAATGTACATTCATGATTCATTAAATGCTGATGCCTATCGTAATCGCATCTACAACGATGTGTTCTGTTCTTATTAACCTTAACGATGAGCCGCTCTGATAGGGCGGTTATGTAATACGCGGCTACAATGCTACTGGTACCGATTTTCCAACAACAAATCGGGGATATTATTGCATATGTTTTTTCATGTTGTTTTTTTTTAATGAAAAGTATTGTCTTATATGTTACATGGAAATATATGATAAAATTTGTTCAAAACAGCTACTAGAGAAGAGCATACACATTTCCTTAAACCGGACACGCACGTTCGAAACTGGAACGGGTGTCATCTCGTCACCTTGCAAAAACATCATAACCCTAAACCTATTTTAATGTTATGATTATATTGAACCTGGAAATCTTCGCTTACACATTGTTTCGTATACAGTGTATTACCAAAATTGATGGCGCAAAAAGTATGGTAAGTGCAAGTAGTAACCAATATTTTGCACTAAGAATTGTGCTCACTGTATAATTTATTGAAGTAAAACTGAATATCAATTACAGCTGCACTTTACTGTGCTTGTTTATATGTATTGTAAATATGTATATGTTACGTTAGAAAATCAGTTTTTTGCTTCTCTTGTAAAAATTTAAAATGTCAGTTATACGGTACATTTTGCCGTCCCCTTTCGCTTGTCCGGAGCATAACAATTAGACTTCTAAAGCTATCAACATGAAACTTCATAGGTAGATAGATCTCATTGAGTGAAAGTGCAGTGCACAATAACGGTTACTATGCACCTCATACTTTTGGAGTTATTGCCCTTTGTTTATTTTCATACTTAATTTTTGTCCGGAGCATAACTCTAAGACTATGAAAGCTATCAACTTGAAACTTCATAGGTAGATAGATCTCATTGAGGAAAAGTGTAGTGCACAAGAACCGTTACTCTGCATTACATACTTTTGGAGTTATTACCCTTTGTTTATTTTAATACTTAATTTCTGTCCGGACATAACTCTAAGACTACGAAAGCTATCAACTTGAAACTTCATTTGTAGATAGATTTCATTGAGGAGAAGTGCAGTGCATAATTACCGTTACTCTGCACCTCATACTTTCGGAGTTATTTCCCTTTGTAAATTTGCATACTTCTTTTTGTGTCGCATTTTTGGTTTTAATAAGTATATTCTTTGCAATAAGCCAGAGTGCAGTGCTTTTGAAGATTTCAATAGATCTGTTTAAAAAAAAAATGAGCATTAACCTTAAGTGCTTCTTCATTACTTACTAATACTACGTTTTGATGTTTAAATGGGGTTTTCTTATCCAAAAGGCCATTGCCTGTCTGGATAAGTTAAAGTCTTATATTAATACAAAAATAATACACGGTGATCAATCTTCCCATCTAGTACTACACTGTGAGAGCGGGAGTTTTCCGCATACCGTCCTGTTGGTTCATTAATATGATGGCATACTGCTGCTTAGGATTATCTGATTTTTTTTGCGAAATATTTTTTTTATGAAAAGCTATAGCCTAAACTAGTCCAGCAAAATAGTTTTGTTGTTTGTTTTTGTTGGATTTTTTTTTTTTTTTTTTTAAATTGAAACTTTCAAGAAAATGCATATCACAAAAAACTACGATCTTGAAATAGGTATTCAAGGCAGTTCATGCACTATTGTTATCTTATGCAGAAGTATGCCACCATAACTTTGACTTTTTTCTTAATAATCAGATAATATTTTCATGAAAATGTCCGAAAAGTTTCGCATGAAAATTAACATGTTATTGTATGCAGAGGTATGCCACCATAAGCCACTTTCATGAAATGGTCCAATTAATATGGTTACCATATGTGAAATGGACAAAAAAGTTTTCAAGAAAACTGCGTGCCGGTATATATATTCCAGTAAGTTTTAAGAAATGTTGTCAACTTTTCATGAAAATATGTCAAATATTTAAGAACAGTATCTGGTTATATATCTTATGATGAAGTATACATAAGTATCAAACATAGGCGGGCTCCGGAACAAATCTTCTTGTACAAATGATTTTTTTTTTCGAAAACGCAGAGGCAGGAGAGGCGGATTTTTTGTTGTTGCAAGTAACAGCGCTCTGTAATAGAATTAGCGAGTGACAGCCTAGGTTCATGTACGCGAAATGTAGCGAAGAAGATAAATAGAAAGTGGCAGCGACTGTAAACGCTGTCTGCTTCTCGGGCATTTAATTCCGCGCATTTGAGACAAAATTAGTTATACGTTTAAAATTCAAATCAAGGTTTTGTAAACTTTGTGCGACATTTTCGATCTTTACTTGTGACTAAAGCAATTAAGCATTGTCCTTGTGCTTGAAACACTGCCATCTATTTATCTCGTATTTGCATCATGTAGGAAGCGTTTCCTACATCGGTGGTATCAGTTCTTATAATACACTACCAGTTCTACCAGTTTATTTACATTAAGCACAATTTTCACATATATGTGAACATAATTAGCAAATAGACATTTAAAAAGACACATAATTTGTCACGTGCAACAATGATTACAATAATACAAATGAACGGGAAACTACGTATTGATCGGTCAAATATTACGTCTCCGTGGCCCAGTGGTTAGGGCTTTCGCCTACAGAGTGGGTGGTCGATGGTTCGAGTCCCGCACAGGGCTTGTTCTGATATAGCCGGTTGCCTACCCATCAGTTAGTTAAAAATCGAAGGGTACCGATTGTCTTCCTGCCAAGCGCCAGGCACATACGATACGAATCGAGATTAAAGATGTTCATAGGTAAAGGTGTCTCATAAATTAAAAATGACCGGCCCTTAATCGCAATGGTGACACTATAATAACGAAACCGTGACTTTAATTTATATAAAAAGTACTCGATAAAACTTGTATTTTGCTATAATATTTCGGTGCACGAAATGTACCGCCATTTTATTTAGCCATAATAACATAGGTCTACAGTTCTAAGCAAATACTCGCACACTCGTTTTTATGGAAACAAAATGAACCCTGTCATGTCTAGTTTACAACAGTGCAGGAAAATAAAACAATGTTATGTAGAATATTTCAGCGGTGTTTCTTTGGTAATTGTTGATGCATTAGTTTGTGTGTTTCACGAGTAAAGCTTTTGTCTGGAATTGCAGACACGAAAATGCAGAATACCGCAGCATGTAAGTTTGTAAAAACCAAAAGACTGACATCCGGAATTAATAGTATAAGCTTCGTGTTTCGCACATTAGTAATATTATTACGCCCCCCAAATCCTAACCACCTTTAAAAAATATACGATCTGACACATTTTGTGTTTACGTTGAAATGAAAGTACATGTATCACCCATAAAATAAAATGGTTGCATTTTGTATAATAATCTATGTTGTGAACATATGTAATGTATAAGTTGTTCCTTATACTATGGTTTAAGAACATGTCTGAGTTGCTTACTGGCATAACTAGTTTGCTAAATCATTTACCGTACGCAGTAAAATCGCATGAAAACATTGTGGATTTTGATAACACAAGCATACGTCGAGTTGCATGTCATACAACGTCGGAATCCAAGGTATACGGTTACTGGTTATACAACGTCGGAATCCAAGGTATACGGTTACCGGTCATACATCGTCGGAATCCAATGTATACGGTTACCGGTTATACATCGTCGGAATCCAAGGTATACGGTTACCGGTTATACATCGTCGGAATCCAAGGTTTACGGTTACCGGTTATACATTAAATAAGAAGCATAGCGTTGTAGGACCATATTTTTCACAAATCATATGTTTACATCTAGGATCTTATTCTTCGCAGGTGTGAACACTGAGATCTTATTCTTCACGCATCACAGTCTTGTTCTTCACATTTTCTGTGAAGTGTGTGATCGTATCCAATTTGGATATGCAATAAAATCATATTCTTCTGTGATCCTCACGCATGCCCTGTTTTGGGCCAATAACATTCTACACCTAAAATGAATGACACATTAGATACTCTTCTTCACACAAAATATGGTCCTACATAGTGTATTTGAGCGGATGTGGGTTGTTCCTATGACGCATTTCATTGTGCCAAAATTAATACGATATTAACTTATAGCATGGGTTCTTTAAAAGAATTTATATCATCTACAAACAACTTTCTACGAGAATGCTTTTTAAGTGCTATCACGTGATTACTTACAGATAATTAACCACTTACTCGGTCGACTCTTAAGTATCTACTCCGCAAAGGTAATTAGGCATAAGCAATAAATGACTTCCTTATTATAAGTTATATGTTACTACCTTACGACTACTGCTGCTGTTTGATGTTGCAAACGACAACAATAACAACAACAGCTGCTGCTGCTGCTCCTACAACAACAACAACTACTACTACTACTACTACTACTACTACTACTACTACCACTACTACTACTACTACTACCACTAATACTACCACTAATACTATTTATACTACTACTACTACTACTACTACTACTACTACTACTACTACTACTACTACTACTACTACTACTACTACTACTACTACTACTACTACTACTGCTACTACTACTACTACTACTTCTACTACTACTACTACTACTACTACTACTTACTACTACTACTACTACTACTACTACTACTACTACTACTATTACTACTACTACTACTACTACTACTACTATTAATACTACTACTACTACTACTACCACACCTGAACTTTACATAAAAATGGTACTATAACATATTGTTATGTTTTTGTCTTTAAAATACATGAATACAGTTATATGTATCAATAGAGTTTGTACTTGGAAAGTAGCTGTTTGAAGCATTACGCACAGATCTATTAACACTGTTTATTGATAGATCTTTGTATTACGCCGATGCAGAAACATGGCATGGCCGGAGTAGGAAAATAAGCATGCAGAGGCTTTACATAATTCGCACACCTTGATTCCAGATACAGGGATATCGTTGTCATAGGCATCTTAGATGAATTGCCACGTGGGAAAAACTCCTCCCGAAATTTGTTGATCATCATCGGGCTCGGGTTGTTTGCTTTGTAAGGCGAGAAAGGTCGTGTTTGTTCTTAAGAAAACACCGAGTCTTCTTCGCGCTAATGAGCTACATCAAAGGTGATTAGCCCAGCACCTGTGGAAAGGCCGCCACTTTCTCGTGTTAGATCATACCTGCCTTACCTGGTCGGTAGGCTCAATAAGCGTTTGACTCCGGTCTTACATACCCATTCATGTCTCACCCCATGAGTGTTTCTAAGTTTAGTTTTCTTGAAGGATTAGGTTAGGAGCTGAGTAAATACATTTACGAATGATCAAAGCGCTCAGTTCATTGCCGGGGCTACCGGGACTAGCTGTTGCGTCGTCCGTTGTTAGCCATTGCGTCGTAAGCTAAAAGTAGTCAACTTTAATATCTTAGTTGTAAGTGTTAGTATTAAACACTTATTGCATATTTGAAAGTTATTTAGGTTGTGTTGAAAGATTTTGCTGAGAGATTGTCCAAATATTAAATTTTATTTTAAACATGCAGAAACAAGAAATGTTTCTTTAATGATAACGATATTTAAAAAAAAACACATTTAAATGTCAAAGAAGTTTTTATACATTTTACATACGATATATTTCAACAGACTTTGTAGAGCAATGACAACGTTTACGTTTGCGTTTCTAAACGTCTCTCATAATGTGGTACATCTAGAATACTAGTCGTGCGAACAACTAAGCGTGTACTGTTGACTATCGAAATCGGAAGCAGTCTGGCTTCGTTGTGAAAGTTTTGTTATAATTAAGATTTTCGAGAATACATGTATATGTATTAACATATCATCAGTAACTTCAGTACCATGACAATAAACAGTTTTATTGTCACTACTTGTAATCACGTGTTTTTGTTTTGATATGATTGTATTCTCGTAAGTTTTAATTGATAACATCGTTCTTGCCTCCCCCCCCCCCCATTACATTATTACGTAACAACTGTTGTTTACCCCACACAAATGCGTTATTAACCTTTAAAACATCTGTACATTCTTAACTTTAATCGTTTACCATACAATAACCTTCTTTTTTTTCCATTTCAGCATTCCAAGTGTGGGCAGTGGTCATGATAGTGGTCGAACACACGCTGCATGTAGCTACTAGTAAGTATACATTGGTTATGTATTTTCCGCGAGGAATGCCGTAGGGGCAGTCGAACTAGTATGTCATTGAAGGAAAAACAGCACACGGGGTATCATCGAAATTGGGCATTTATTTAAAATGACAGAAATATATAAACATGGCAAGCTAACCTTGGTGCAAGTAAGCAAAAATAATTACAATGTCCTGTGGTTTCATCATTTTACAGTGTTCTGATTGGCTGAAATGCATTGTGTGACAGGCTTTTATTTTTCGATGAAGCCGGTTGCCTCTATTAATATTCATGAGGAACTACTTTTTATTGTTGTTTACATGCAGTGCTGACGTCACACACAAAAAACACACACATAGAAATCCAGTAACAGATTTATTCACATTTATACATGGCATTGTAAAAAAAAGAATTAATAATAAATTAATTAATTAATTAATAATTAAGTATAAACATGTATGTTGTTTATTTCTTTTTACCTATTTGACGAGCATTAAAGAAAAGAAATAGCATTGAGAGAAAATTCAACACAAACATAAAAAAAATACTTTTTGGATAAAAATAAGGGGGTATGTGCGATTTCAATATGAACATTTCATTTGCTCATAATTTGAACAACACACATGAGAGGACGAATATAATCAAGGGAAGTTAAAATAAAAAGAAATAAACAGATATTTGTACCACACTTCATATGTTGTTTGTTTAAATGAACTTCATGATAACGACAAATTTATTCCAAGTGCTGTGCCGATACGACACCTTCAGTCGTTTTTGTGAGAAACAAAAAACGTGTCCGTGATATGTCGTATGAACAATCTGCACAGAACTTAAGTCAACACGCAACAAATAATGTCTGATGCACATGAATGAGTTTTCGACTGGAAGACGAAAAGTATTTTTAAGTATTTCGAGGATTTTCAAATATAAATTCTTCTCAACTTTTATTCTAGTTTGTTATCAATCAGTGTTTTATAGGTTTCATTTTACTTTCATACTTTTCTATGAAAATTTGATGAGATCGTACATAACCTCGTTAATATTTATATTTAAATTTATATTTATCAACGGAGGAAAACAAATGAAATTTAACAAACACAAACATAAAAATACACAATTTTACAGATTAGGGCAAAGAATGGTTTAGAAACAAGAGGTTTCAGACAAATAAAAGTCATCCAGTTGAACAAACGTCTCAAATTTTTTACAAGGAAGCCACCGGAAAACCAAGCGGGCATGGTATGCAGTCATCACATGGAGCTTGCAAAAGAATGCCACAAGAACACCTCGAAAATAGTGCGAGCTCTATCCAATTGTCACCTCTGAGAGCTGAATGTCGCATTTATCATTGTAAAAATCCCATTTTCAAGTACGCAAATGACTCGCCAGCTGCGAAACTCAAAACACTCCTCAAAGTAGGCTCACGTTGGTCAATTAAGCATAAGCCAAGCATGATTTGCACAAAATTCACCTGTTCATTAAGATTTTCTCGAATATTTATCCATTCACATTGCACGACAGGGCGAAATATATCTTGTACATCCAGTTTGTGGCGAATCGTTATAACACACAGTGGCGATTCGTTATCACCCTCTGGCGAATCGTCATGTAACTGTTGCGAATCGTTATGTGTCGAATCGTTATTGTGGTGAATCGTTACTAATTCTTTTACTCGGGGCCGGGAGTTTCAGCAGCAGCTGAAACAAAAGTTTGAAAAAAAAATGAAAAAATTGTCATTTACTAGTACTCTGACTAAAACAATTAAAAATTTTCTTCTTGTTCATAGTTCTGTGCAAATAAGATGCATAACAATTGACCTTTCCAATTTATGTCACACAGGTAAAGAAACTGTAGACAGTAGATATTTTCGGCCGATGACACACAATTCCATATATTTGATATTTTGATCAGTAGTAAAAAAATAAAAGTCTTTTATCTTTTTTTCGACTTTATTTTGTAAGCAAACTGTTAGTTATATTTTGCCAAATTTCATACACAAACCGTTTTAACACGACGTGCAAAAAATGTGGTGTTGAAATATTTGCTCAACACACGGTTTTAAAATGCATGCCTAACACCGAGGGCCTAACGGGTCGTTTTAAGAAAAAAATAAAACATACATATGAAACATTGCGTTTCAAATGTAAAAATAACCATTAATTATTTAAATATATTTTACGCCTAAAGTACGGTTCCATGCCCACATGTATACGGGCGTTTACAAAATTGCAACTATCTGAAAACAACTTTCGACTCGTTTAGCCTTCAGTCGTAAATCTAAACTGGAACGCGTTTCAATATTTCCGTCTCTTGCAACATGTATATTATGGATAAAAAACAAAAAAAATGCTCTTCCGAAATATAAACCAAAACAAAAGTAAATCAAAAGTAAATGTTTTCACTAGAGCTACTGTATTATTTAAGATACCGCTGTGTTGCGACATATACAAAACGCTATTGCAGTGCAAGGGGCGGAGCCTACGGATCATACTTCAATGTATTGATGCGCGAATTGCAAACAATAAATCCCAAATTAATTTACTCTTTTAAGGTGAAAATTTAAAGTATACACACAATTGTAATTATAATTGTAATTATAAGAATTGAAACGCTCTTTTCGGCGCTTCATCGATGTATGAAGGTCAGGTTTTTTGTATCTCATTTGTACATACTGTAAAGCCTTCTGCTTTATGCAAATTAGATACCAAAAAACTGACCTTCACACATCGATGAAGCGCCGAAAAGAGCGTTTCAATTCTTAATAAGACGATATTCCTGTAGTTTGTAAATTTTTACATCATCGTCATCATCATCATCATCATCGTCATCATCATCAGCATCGTCGTCGTTGGCATGGTTATCATCATCATTAGCATCATCATCATCGTCGTCGTCGTCGTCATCGTCAGCATCACCATAGTCAAAGACATAATCAGAAAAATATTGTAGAAGTTGCAACTTGCATGTGGTAAAATATTAACAAATTGTAAGTCCTGTTTTCGACGCTTATACAGATCGATAAAATTCCATGATCGTTCATGTTCCATGTAAGCAATCTCTAATCATGAGATCTGATCATACACTGGTAATGCGTTTTTCAACATATCAGTATGTATTAAACATTCCCTGTTTGAAAGCACACAACACGAAGTCAATGCTACGAAACACAAGAAAGATGGGATTTCAAAACAACCCCTTCTGTCGAGGTTAATTTATCTATTAATGCCGTTACTAAATAGTGTGGATTAAATATTATCGTTGGGAGCGCCATTTGCTGAATTCTAAGTAATAATTATCCAGCAACATGCTGTTAAAGTATGGATGGTAGTTGATTTTGCGGTAAAGTGGCATTAGACTTATAGATGCATGAATAAAACTTTCAGTAATTGAGACAATTTTGCGGTAAAGTGGCATTAGACTTATAAATGCATGAATGAAACTTTCAGTCATTGAGACAATTTTGCGGTAAGTGGCATTAGACTTATAGATGCATGAATGAAACTTTCAGTCATTGAGACAATTTTGCGGTAAAGTGGCATTAGACTCATAGATGCATGAATGAAACTTTCAGTAATTGAGACAATTTTGCGGTAAAGTGGCATTAGACTTATCGATGCATGAATGAAACTTTCAGTCATTGAGACAATTTTGCGGCCAGGTTTGCGATTGGTACACATGACATGCAACACACTGTCACCTTAGCATAGCAGTACCCATATGGATCCATGTTCCACCACTATTATGAACAATATGTCCATGATGATGATGATGATAATAATGATGATGATGATGATGATGATGATGATAATTACGATGATGATGATGATGATGATGATGACAATGACGACAACGATGACGACAATAACGACAACGACGATGACGAATGTGATGATGATGATGACGATGATGATGGGTACATAATGAAGTCTTAACCACAACAAGTTTGAACTCAGAACTTTAACCCTCAAAATGTTAACCAAATCATTCCACTCTTAATGATTCTAAACTGACGGTGACAGATTAAACGGCGCTGTTCTGTTATAATTTGAGTGATTTATCATTATACTGTAGTTGATTTATCTCTGACAGAATAATCTGAATTCAGTTATCAGTATGCATATTAACCCGCACGAGCATTAGTCATCTGTGAATATATGTATGAATATAATGTACTTCATTCATACAAGTTATACGAAATTAAACAGCATCTGCATTACGTTTTCTACGCAAACTCCGCATGTCGATGTTATCGTACACATTTTCTTTGTAATACATGTACTAGAAAAAGATCTTGCTCTTTTTTGCCCCCCCCCCCCCCTTCCCTGCTGCCTCTCTGGGCTGAACAGTTCAACACAGTAATATTTAGTATATTTTGCAATTTTAATATTAATAGCAAATATTCAATACAAATGACGATAACACATGGCTCAAAACCTTCATTGGAAGCATTTAAATGATAACAAATATTGGATACAGTAAATGTTGTTAGAAAATGCTAAAAACTGGTCTGGCTTCCCCGCCCACCTGCTCCTTTTGAGCAGAACCCTGTACCCTTTCTGATCCTAGATATTCATCTATTAATACATATGTGGCGCGTCATAAGAAATACGGTCATAATGCATGTGCGTAAAGTGTCGTCCCGGATTAGCCTGTGCAGTCCGCACAGGCTAATCCGGGACGGCACTTTCCGCTTTTATGGTATTTTCTGTTTCAAGGAGGTCTCTTCTAACCATAAATCCACTGTAGGCGGAAAGTGCCGTCCCGGATTAGCCTGTGCGGACTGCACGGGCTACTCCGGGACGACACTTTACGCACATGCATTAAGTCCGGTTTTCCCACGACACGCCACATACGTAATTACAGTTTCCAATTGCTCGTATGTATAACGTTTCTTTGCTGCAATGTAACCAAAGAAAATGTAGCTTTTTGTGCTTTAAAATACAAATATGCATAAACATGTAAAGACTTTAACTATTTCCCACCTCCCAAATAAAACGCGTGCACTTTATTAATACATCGCCATCAGAAGTTATCTTCAAAAGATATTAACAAAGAAATACGCATACTACGCAACAACTAATGCATATGAGATAAGATCTTGAAAGAAGCCACCATTTCAATTGCATTTGTATCAATATATGAATTTTTTTCTTTTGATTATCTCTTTCGAAATGGACTGTTGCGAAGATAGGAGCATTTGTGTTTTTTTTTAATAAACTGCATTTTTATAAACATAATGATGACTTTTTATTTGGCTTTTGGTTATCTCTTTTGAAATGTCGTTCTATACGAGTCATAGATCATGTGGCTGATGTTTTTTGTGTGTGCAATAAAACATAAACATCCGCAACTTTGATAAGTATGCACGTTTTATGGTGTGTGAAGAATTCGATTTATTGCATGCAACGTTGTGAAAGGGTGTAAAATCCTAATGAATGATGTAATAGTTGTAGCATACTTTGACCGAAATGTGTTAGTTATTTAACGAGCCCGGAGGGCGAGATTAAATAATTAACATATGGAGATCAAAGGGTGCTACAAGTGTTTTATGCCATATTTACCAATCATATCGCAACTTTATTCTACAATGCCGATCCCAATGGGCAGTTCCTAGACGTCACGTGATGTCTGACATGCTTGACATTTGTGTCATTTCCAAATTTAACGCTGTCGCAAGGTAACATGATGCGATCCGAATGTTCATGCTTACCGTGCAATAAGTAGAGAGCGTATAAATTAAAACTAAATTTCAATATACCGCACGATACTTATTGCACGATTAGCTATCATATTAGGCTCCGCCCATCAGTTACCGTTCTGATATTACAGTTACTGGAAACCGAAAAACAAAGAAAACTCTCTGAAATATGATATTAAACCTGATTGTTTCACTGTGGGTCAAGTGAAATGGGTTGAATGGGGGATTAAATTGTAAATATTCAACCGCGGTGTCAATATTTTTGAAAACATGCCGGAATACTTACGTACATGTATATCAACATATAGTTTACTATTTTATGCAGCTGTAGACAAAATATAATGTTTAAGAATATTTACGATTTATAAACAATACGGGACTATTTGTTTGACGTCGAACCCACCATTTACTATAATTTTAGCCCGCAAAGTTCTTACAAGTTATTATTAACTATAGAGAGAAAATTCACACGGCCGCTTGCTTTCATTCCCATTTGATTTTTATGGAGCTGCTAAAAGAATTAAATATGCTTAAACATAGATAATTGTATCTTTTATAGCGTGCATATGCGAATAAATTTGGTCTACTGATAAGCAAGCGGCATTCATTACACACCCGGGAATCGAAATTCGCACGAACATCTCTGACTGTGAAACGAAATCTGCTTAGATGTACATTCCAGTTTATGCAAGAAAAGTATGGTTCATAAAAATCGCAATATCTAACACTTCCGGTTCACTTCCCGTGCGTCTGTCGTCTGTTTTGTAGAACAACGCCGTGTTCTGTTGTTATTAAACATCAATCACAATAATGGTGTTTTGTTTCACTTTGCTGAAAACATCTGCGTAATTTTGCCAGATTTATACTTATACAGGGTCTACATTGGAGCATGTAAAAACAACAAAACATACCAAAAACACGATTTCCGGATTGTTTTTTTTTTTATTCATTTACCCTGTAGAAACCTGAAACCGTATTCATTGCATAACTATACGTGCAAAATATTATTCATAAGTGCATGTGACTTGTTTGTCAAAACCTAATTTTCATAAAAAATTCTGTTTAGCATTTGTGTATATCGCATATTTTATTTGATTGCATGCAAGAACATAAATAACTGGATAATTACTAGTTTGCCTAAACGTTTAGCACGTTAAGTGCCCGTATATATGGCACTTTTTATAGCAATTCTGATGTAATTTAAGTTATGTGTAACTGCAAACTTTTAAACATGATTTCTGTCTGCAATAAATGCGGATTTAATTTGCTTTCACATCCCTGCTCGATTATAAAACTGACAAAGTTGATTAAAGTGTATACATTAACCCTGATATTAAACGAGGTATTTAAGTAACCTGAGAGATAATTACATCTTGAATATTTTAAATCACTTCAGTATATTTTAAGTAGATACAAACACATCAAAATGTGTGTGTTTTTTGCAATAACTGCACGGTTACAAATCACATGTACGTGCGTATATAAGTAAATGTTCACGAAGTTTGCTAAGCACATTCAATTATGAATATATATTTACTGGTATAGAACGAAACAGGGCCCATATCCACAAAGCTCCTATGGAGCATCTTAACTTAAGTCACATTTTTCAAAACTGTTTCTCCTTTGAAAATCAATAATTAAATATTTGACGTATGGTAAAAAAAAAGAAACGCGTATTGAGTTGTTACCAGATTAAAACCATTTCAGACAACATGAAAATCAATAATTAAATATTTGACGCATGGTAAAAAATTGAAACGCGTATTGAGTTGTTACCAGATTAAAACCATTTAAGACAACATGAAAATCAATAATTAAATATTTGACGTATGGTAAAAAAAAGAAACGCGTATTGAGTTGTTACCAGATTAAAACCATTTAAGACAACATGAAAATCAATAATTAAATATTTGACGTATGGTAAAAAAAATAAACGCGTATTGAGTTGTTACCAGATTAAAACCATTTAAGACAACATGAAAACCAGCCACATACTTAAGGATTTTATGGGTATAAGAAATTAACTTAAGTTTTCAATAAGGAGTTGTGTGGATATGGCCCCTTAAAAGCCAGAAGGGGCTATCAGCCTTCTTTGTACATATGCTGATGACACCTTCTGGTTTTTATGGGATAATATGGGCCCAAGTATATGATTTTGCAATAAATGCACCGTTACAAAATAAATACGTACACGTGCATTAAGCACACTTAATCTCCGTGTTTAAACATAAGACACATTTCGTATTTAATTTATGCATGAAACGGAGCGAGAAGTATTGCAGGATTACAAATAACTATAATGCTTATACGCATGTATTGCAGGATTATGTTTCATTTCTTATCACATTCAAAACTTTTTATATTTTTTTACGGTTACAGGTAACAAAGAAATTGCAATAACCAAACAGTTTAAGGAACTAAGCACATTCAAAGCGTTTATTGTTTTTGGTTACAAGCAACAAAGACATGACAAACTATACATTTTGAAGGAGCTAAACACATTTAAATCGTTTCGTATTTACGTGTATAAAAAAAACGCAACAGGTGCGAGAACACGGCGCCATCTACTTCATGAGACACGTGGCCAATTCTACCATGATTTGCACGTGTTTTTCACGTTATTTATTGTTACTGTTAATTGGATTGGACGCCGCGGTCCGCATTAGTCATATGGCTTAGAGCTATTGTCTTTTTTTCTTGCCTCTCATAATCTGAGCGTTCTTTGTTTACAGTTGCTCGGTGGCATATATTTGTTGGTATTTAAATTAGTAATCCTAGTTTTATGGGTAGAAGGCTTCTAAAAAACACAGTAATGCCAGAGTATTTTGCTAATAAACATGATAAAAGTAATAATGAAAATTGTAATTCAAATTTACAGAGTCGCTCTACTGTTGCAATGTTTGCCTCTCATGCATTGTAGACTTTAATTATAAATATCAATCAGTTTGTATGGAAATATATAAATAAGCATTTGCACCTGCATTAATATTAAAGACTGGTGTAACTCCTAAAAGCCATAAGCTGATGATTTAGTCAATGATCCGAAAAGTTCCATGACATAATTTTGTCAGATACGACAAGACACTCCAATCTGGGTAGAAGACCCATAATATGTCAAAGGATCTCAATCTGTCAGTCGCTGAACATACGTTACACATGCTCAAGATTATTGATGACATGCGAGGTACTTATGTCACTCAACAGCCTAATGGCCCGTATGATGAATAGCATTAACATAATGGACCGCAGTGGATCGCCCTGGTGAATACCACACATTATCTCCATATGGCCAGATGGTCATTCGCGGAGAGCTAATCTTACCAGATGGATTTGCCAGCAATAACTTGATTCAGAACACATTGCTAATTGTTCGTATTGTATTTGGTATCTTAAAATGAGCATTTAGTTAAGGGCACCGAAGTATTTCATGGGATTTTCCCCCAAATAATGGATCCGGACTAAATGTTTTTCTGAAAACTTGTTGATTGTTGTCAAACTTGGTGGTTGAAACGTATTAATTAAGAAAGCAATTATATATCACCGCCTATGAGTTTTTAATGAGCGCAGCTTATGGTTCTTCTCGCTGTGTAACATATTGCTTCAATCTGTGATTAACTTGAATACAACAAATGCTGAGGTAGAAAGTGTTCAGTATTATGACTGATTTTGGTAATTTGAAGGGTTTTTTTTTTTTCCTTAACAAATGATAATAATAATATTGTCTTCTTTACTTAGGTAACCTGATTTCATATGTTTAGAATCCTGCAATTTCACACATTTAAAATTCTTGCTCTGGAAGAAAGAGTTCTGTATTAATACTAATTTCAGTATTGTTTGCAGGTCGTTGTGTTTTGCTCAGTACTGTCATGCTTATGTACTTTTATGCATGAATTATACTTGTTATAACTCTGCATCTAGCATTCTCGTGGTTCCATTATATTTTGTCGTAATAAGCAATCGCATGTAGTTGGACTATGGACTTTATACATAAACGTATGATCATCAGAACAGAACAGAACATACTTGCAAATAAAGGCCCCAGCCCATAATACAATGTTAAAAATACAAAACATCACATTATTGCAGCCTCTTTATGTTTGCTATTCAGAAATGCGTAATACGTACATGAAAACTAAGGAGGTTGTACGCAACACGGAATGTATATGAATTATTATATTTGTTAAACATCTCTAAAGAGGTCAAACAGTTTGCGTCTGTGAGCCATGCTTTTGACGCTGATAATCACTGAGATAAGGTAACAGTATTCACATAGAACAATGTTATTCTTGGAGCCGAATACTTGTATTAAGTGTTATTAGCAATTAACACTGGATTTTTCGGAATGAGATACATTTTCTCGGGCGTTCCACAAGCTAATTTAAATAGGTAATAAAGTGAATACATCTGAACACAGGATGCCGCTGACGTGGTTTACAAATGTTTAGAAATGTTGGAATAGTGCTATTCTGGCTTCATAAAGATGTAAATTAACTGGCATGTAAGCCCAACGTTTATTGCAATGGTGCATGCTGTTTATTGCAATGCTTGCGCATACAACACCACGTGCAACGTCATTCGATCCGAACCATTGAAATAAACACGCCTGTAATTACATTAGAAACCATATCACGTGACTGAACGTAATGAAATTTCTGCAGAAACCATTATTTGTGTATATTTTTCAAATGCCAAAGATAATTATAAAAACGAGTATAAAATTAACGACAATAAACTCAATAGATATTTTAGTCCTTTGAAGGGACACGAAACACGTGCAATACCAGATGTATTTCACATCTCAAGGATGTGTACTCGTGTGACATTAGTTTAATTTGAAATAAACCGTCTAATGAGCAATTTACGTGGTGTTTGAAGTTGGACATTATGTCCTTTACTGCCGTCTTGGTTTTCCGCTCTTTGATAAAACAGTATGTGCATGGAAACAGTTTCATGGTGAGTTATTGCGATTAAGGAAAGAAGAATAAACAGTTATTATCTTTGGTAGTTATAAATTTAATTAAACACATAGATCACAAATGTGTCTTTGAGCTGCATGTCGTATAAACCCATATAACTCTGGAGAAATCATAACATTTAAAAAAAACTTTTAAAAAATACATACATTATTAAAACATGAAGGCAACTAAAATGACATTTTATACAGATACTGGTGGTTTCTTATTCAGAAAGATATTTGTTTTATAACTTAAAAAAAACAACACTTAAAATATAAAACATGCATATTATTTCGTAGTTTACGAAATCCAAACAAACGATTTCGTAGGAAAAATCACAGACAACCGATGAAATTGGAAACCTTTAAAACATAGGTTAATTTACGACATTTGTTTAATGAAAAGTGTAATTGTCTCGTGTATTTCAGTTAGTGCCCATATTGCGTAGTTTATTTCGCGACATTCATGTAGTTAAACAGGTACTTGTCTCTTGTATTTCAGTCAGTCCCCATATTGCGTAGTTTATTTCGCAACATTCAGGTAGTTAAACGGGCACGTGTCTCGTGTATTTCAGTCGGTCCCCATATTGTGCAGTTTATTTCGCGACACTCAGGTAGTTAAATAGGCACTTGTCTCCTGTATTTCAGTCGGTCCCCATATTGCGTAGTTTATTTCGCGACATTCAGGTAGTTAAACAGGCACTTGTCTCGTGTATTTTAGTCAGTCCCCATATTGCGTAGTTTATTTCGCGATTTTCAGATAGTTAAACGGGCACGTGCCTCGTGTATTTCAGTCAGTCCCCATATTGCGTAGTTTATTTCGCGATATTCAGGTAGTTAAACGGGCACGTGTCTCGTGTATTTCAGTCGGTCCCCATATTGCGCAGTTTATTTCGCGACATTCAGGTAGTTAAACAGGCACTTGTCTCGTGTATTTCAGTCAGTCCCCATATTGCGTAGTTTATTTCGCGACATTCAGGTAGTTAAACAGGCACTTGTCTCGTGTATTTCAGTCAGTCCCCATATTGCGTAGTTTATTTCGCGACATTCAGGTAGTTAAATAGGCACTTGTCTCGTGTATTTCAGTGGGTCCCTTGTCCTTGAAGGTCAGCCCTCCGCCCATGGTGCTCGACGACTTCAACCCCGCCTGCTTCAACTTCACCCACGGCAACTACCACGAGATGGAGTTCTACAGCCCCGGCTACCCCGACAAGTACCCGAACGGCATCGACTGCGTCATGTACTTGCAAGGTACGTTTGTCCCTAATGAAATGAATACACCTCGCATCTGTAGCGGATCCGTGGTGACTGGTCTAGTGATTGAGCAAGTTTTCCGCGGTGTTTTCATCTGAGTGTCCAGCATATTAATTTATGGGCACGTGGAATTTGGTGGCGACAGGGAATTCAGTTGTGCTTTCTCGAAATCACTGTGTTGAAGTTGTTGGCCCTTCTGGTTTTCAAATGTATTATTATAAGCATACTCAGTATATATTTTATTAATCTTCATACTCAAATCATGTCTGTTTATGGTTAAAGGATGAGATACTGACAAAGTAAATCTTAAGTTGTGTATAATGTTTCTTGCACATCAGCATTATTCACAAAACAAAAGCCATAACACAAACTGAACTTCTGATGTTCCGCAGACTTATAATTATAATACATGTTCAGAACTCATGCCACTATGATTAGCAGCGGCTATAAAACGCTACATTCACCCCCTCCCCGCCTTTGACAAGGCCTAATCGGCAGTCGAGCCGTTCTTTTCACGTTTTATGCAGGACTCTCTATACAATCTCATTTTTGATGTGGCCGTAAAACCGAGCCGCTTTGATGTCCGCGTTTCTGGTAGGTATCAATCGTTCCTTCGAATTAGCTCGCCGTCTGGTGAAAGCTGGTATAAAGCAAATCAAGTCGTTAACGGAATTAGACGCCATTCCATTTGGCATTGCGTAAACTGGGCTGAAATCATGAAAGTGGTGCGAATGAGTGATAGAGAAGACCGCTGTAGATGGGAGGCGTATTCAGAACGGGCGCTTCTACATCACGACTGCGTGTTTGTCTTAATAACACGTTTTAGTTGTTCGCAGAACAACTAAAGAAACCGCGATTCCAAAATTAAACAGTCTAAGAACTATAATCCTAGCAGCTTTAGGCAAGTCAATTACGCGCAAGTATGAAGTGCCGTTTTGAATATCGTTTAATTTGTCAAATGGCAATCATTACGATAATGAATTTAATTAGAACATGACATGTTGGGAAAACTTAAGTCAACAACTTTCAATGTAGGATCAAATATGACTGTACTCGCGGAAGAACAATAAAACAGTACGTTATGCAACGTCCTAATACATTAATGAATGAGAGTTTTGGGTCACTAGGCGGGCTGTCTGGCTAGCGCAGTGGTTGGTACACTCGCTTCTCACCTAGGCGTAACGGGTTCGCTTCCCGGCGCATGTGAGTTTGGTTGGTGGTCACCATACCGGACAGGTGGGGTTTCCTCCGGGTACTCCGGTTTCCCAATCACCACAAGACCACACCAAAATTAAAATATATTTCAATAAAAAATAAAATTGCTGGAAATTGCAGCTATGATTCAAAATTCGTCCCAACTTTCGTGAGTCTCTAGTAAGTTAATTAGGTAGGAGTGCTGGGACACACTCCGGGTCCTCACATAATGCAGCCTCAGGCGCGGAAGGACCTACTAAACTTCGAAATACACACACGGGTCACGAGGTGAGCCGAATGGACAAAATCTAACCCTTACCTATTCGTCTCGTTATCGCCGACTCATGTAAAGATTATTTGTTAAGTAGTAAATTTGTTTAGTTAAAACTCATTTTATTATTTACGTGGCCATCATTATAACGATAAAGAACAGTTTAGCGATTATTACGCAGTAGCGGTTGATTTATAAGGAGCATTCCGGATATAGTCGATGTATCACGATTGAGGTCGGATACACCAATCATATCAGAAACTACAATACGCATAATTTTACACGCGGAACGTCGTAGCGTCAATAGCCTAGTCTGACTCGCATTCTGAAGGATCCGGGTTCGATTCCCGGCAGGGGAAAAAAAAATCATATATTTTTGACAGTTTTGCTACTCCAGATGCTTACTTAATTGAAAGGGGATACATGTTAAGACATTTCCAAAAGAAACAATAATATTAATGGTAACTCCCTTCAAATAACTTAAAACACTTGCTAATACGGTTTAAAAGCTTGTAGCACAGTCTTTGCATTCATATACTGTTTAATATTTTTTAATATTCATCATCTTGTTTGTTTTTAAGGTTAATATTGAGTTTTGTTCAACTCCACATCTTTTGATCTTCGACAGCATAATCATCTGTTTCCGTCAGAGAGTGTCCGGTTATGAAACTCATTATTGTCGTTTTTCACTATAATTATACATGTATATCCAGATTATGTGTGTTAGTAATTAATATTTAATGTCGGAATGTGAAATAGGAATGTCATTAAATTAATATATGTTTGTAGCCCAAAGAAAGAGCATGCAACTGAAAATCGGACAAATACATTGTCTCATTAGGTTTCTTGCCCGACATTGTTTTTTCATTTTGAATTGATTTTTTTGAAAGGCTTTAACTGTAGTGTACTCGTACAGAGTTTTAAGCTGCTTGAAAGTGACTTTATCAGGTTTTTCCACCGGATTACGTTTTAATAAGTGGCGTACGATTTACAATGGACCTAAATTCGTCAGCTACACATATTGAATTGAAACAATTCAAAACGACAATTGATTGAGAAACAACAAATGTCTTTAAAAAAAGACAATCGGAGTTGACATTAATAATGAGATATCATTTTACCCTAAACATAACACAAGAGGGCCAAGATGATCGGTTAAGTGGCTTCTCGGACCCCAGATTTTTCGGTCCCCACCTAGACAAGGCGACTTCTCGGACCCCAGATTTGTTGAGCACCATAAGCAAACTTCTCATATCCCAAAATTAAGGTGTAATTAATTCAATAATTATTAATATTTGTACCGTGAATAATCCGATCATACCGCCCCATGTTTTCACCAGTGATAAATAAATTACGTAAATAACTTACGTTAACATCATTATTATATAAATTTGTCAGCCAATTCAACAAATTAACAATGTACGAAAATAACTGCGGGAATGAATGAAAATTATTCTGTATCATACGCGTATAGTTGTTCTTAAGTAATATACCCTGCCTTCATCTTGGAAGTTATCTATGCATAATACATAATCATTTCTAAGTCAATTAATAATTTATACTGTATATCCTTATGGAAAGTAATCTTCAGGGAACATTCAGCGCATTTGAATAACGATGAGTTCCATATTGACAACACAAACATAAAATTGCATTAGACTATGGCGATTTAAAATTATATTCGGTAGAAATAATATGTACCCAGGGTTTCTGTGTATAATTGGTATTGCAAATAATGTATTAATGCTACGAAAATAAAGTAAAAGTAACATGAACAACAGTTCGACGTATTCCGTTACTTATTTCATCACATTTTATTTATTGAAATATATCTGTTTATATGTTGATTAACATCTACTGGAGAAGTTGATAGACATGTGCAATTCTATTTAATTCTTAATAGAACGCAACCGCCATTCAATTTCAAATTAACATGCACAGTAAGTTTATAAACATATATTCCCCATTTATTGAAACATTCGCTCTTATGATTCTCTGGACGCTAATTGATGCATGTATATTATAACAGCTATACACCGGCAGCTAAACGCGCGCTAAATTTAGAATGATGGTGAGTGTGTTGATCTCGCTAGAATAAATTGTTATTTATAGAGCGTGCCGCTAGGCTAAACAAAACAGTGGATTAATTCTCAGAACGAATATAATATTATGTTCTTTACATACAGTGAGAAAATATGTTCATAATTATGTTTAGTTCTAGAGTGAATGTCGAAGATATGATTACAACTTTATTTTAACCGCTTATGTAAACAATCATGTACATTTTAATCCCCAAAAGTATGCAACAGATTTTGGTATACATTAAACCATTGTTGTAAGTTTGCATTGCCTAAAAATAGAAAATTTGCCAAATTCTATTGGCATTCAATATTCCCGCTGCATAATTATCGCAAGAAATCTAAGTCAAAAGTGATCTTAGACAGCAACGCCGAAAAAACAACATAATTATACAATGACGATATATTTATTTCAAATTTTTTTTTTGATTGACATGTTTGCGAGGCAATAGTGTATTTAAACTTGCCATTTTGAACAGTATATATCGCTTGGCAACGATCAAATCATATTTATAATATTGAACAAATGTTATAGTAAATACGCAAATAAATGTTTTCGTTTAAACATTTACAACCACTGTATTTAAGGTAAAGTATATCATCCTTATGTTATAGCCCAGACTGTCTATGGTGTGCCCAGTGTTACGCAATAACGAACAACTTCAGTGCCTTCAGCGCTTTGATTTAATCTTGCTAGAATATTTCTTGTAAGTTCGTGGTTAACACTAAGCACGTTAGCTGTTAGACTGATGGCTGATGCAGTCGGTTCTGTCAAATATCGAATTCATCATATATTCTCTTACTTCGCTCCTTGTATAACGTGCTTGCTATATTGATCGTGTTCAAGACACCTGAAAACTCTCCCAAGGAAATGTAACTTGGTAAGATAAAACAAGAAAAGTGATGTGTCGACCATAACATTTTCTACAGTTTCAGCAGTTTGTTTTCAGGGACTAAATTTAGTCTAGTAAGCTGTTTACTGGTGTCGTAAGTGGTTTTGACTGCTTTGATTTCCGTTGCTTATAATACAGGGAACCAAAGAGGTGGTCGCAAAATGAGCCACATATTTCTGTTTACAAGTACAGCTATATTACTTTGTTGCACAATTTTGAATGAAAAATTATGTTTCTAGATCTGTGTGTGTTTGTATTCCGTTTTCAGTATACATTATAAGCAGTGGCACAGTAATTATTAATTGGCAAACCTTGGCAATACGAATAAACATAATACACACAGTAATTGAAACACGTTGTTTTAATGTCAGTTATCTATTAAATCATTAAACACCCGTTATATTATTATATTTATATGTAAATTTAAAATGGTTTCATGATTCACGTATTTGCATTATACCATTATAAAATATAACAGAATTGAATTTTAATTGAATTACCTATTGGAAATGTTTAACTACATGTAGTTAGAAAACGACAGAAATGTCTTTTAACAGATATAGATGATGCAAATCGTTACCACTATGCTAAATTGGGAATAATGTACGTTTGTATAATGTGTAGCGTCCCCTTAAATGTTTAAGCAATTCCTAATGTATTTATGTTTTGGTGAACACGTCCCTTTAAATATGTATACGCGTACATTTCGTTTCAGCCCCGCCAGGTTTCTACATCGACCTGTACTTTGCGGACACGTTCGCCATTGAGGAGTCCGAAGGTTGCAGGTACGACTACGTTGAACTCCGGGACGGTCCGTTTGGATACTCGGACTTTATTGCGAGATTCTGCGGGGCGGAGTTTCCGGTCACCGTGCAGACGAGATCTCGTTTCCTCTGGACGAGATTCACGTCGGATAACGTCATGCAGTCCGACGGCTTCCGGGCGGTGTACCAGTATAAGATTAACTCAGGTACGAGTATAAGATATACTCATGTACGAGTATATAAATGACTCAGGTACGAGTATAAGATTGACCCAGGTACGAGTATAAGATATACTCATGTACGAGTATATAAATGACTCAGGTACGAGTATAAGATTGACTCAGGTACGAGTATAAGATATACTCATGTACGAGTATATAAATGACTCAGGTACGAGTATAAGATTGACTCAGGTACGAGTATAAGATATACTCATGTACGAGTTTATGAATGACTCAGGTACGAGTATAAGGTATACTCATGTACGAGTATATGAATGACTCAGGTACGAGTATAAGATATACTGATGTTCGAAAATAAGATTGACTCAGGTACGAGTATAAGATATCCTCATGTACGAGTATATGCATGACTCAGCTACAAGTATAAGATTGACTCAGGTACAAATATAAGATTGACTAAGGTACAAGTATAAGATTGACTCAGGTACAAGTATAAGATATACTCATGTACGAGTTTATGATTGACTCAGATAGGAGTATATGATTGACCCAAGTACGCGTATAATATTGACTCGGGTGCGAGAACTAGATTGACCCTCCAAAAAACGCGTATAAGATTGACCCAAGTACGAGTATAAGATTGACGACTCGGGTACGTCTGTAGGATACTAGATCATGTAGAGAAAGGTCCTGGGCTCACATCCACAAAGCATATATGGCAAATCTTAAGCTAAGTTAGACTTTTTTCAAAGTTTCAGATAACGTTTTCTTAGTGACAATCATTATTTTATTGTTAGCTATGGTGAAATAATCTGTTGATTCTTAACCAGAATAATACAAATGAGAACACAATAAATGATAAATGTACCAACCAGAGACTTTCGGAATTTTTTGATTATAAGAAATTTACTAAAGTGTGTACTGACGAGCTTTGTGTATTTGGACCCAGAGCGAAATAGTACGGTGCTGTAACCTGCTCCTTTTGATTCCCCTCTGCTGCCAATCTGCCCATCAGGGCTGTAACCTGCTCCTGTTGATTCCCCTCTGCTGCCAATCTGCCCATCAGGGCTGTAACCTGCTCCTGTTGATTCCCCTCTGCTGCCAATCTGCCCATCAGGGCTGTAACCTGCTCCTGTTGATTCCCCTCTGCTGCCAATCTGCCCATCAGGGCTGTAACCTGCTCCTGTTGATTCCCCTCTGCTGCCAATCTGCCCATCAGGGCTGTAACCTGCTCCTTTTGATTCCCCTCTGCTGCCAATCTGCCCATCAGGGCTGTAACCTGACCCTTTTGATTCCCTTCTGCTGCCAATCTGCCCATCAGGGCTGTAACCTGACCCTTTTGATTCCCCTCTGCTGCCAATCTGCCCATCAGGGCTGTAACCTGCTCCTTTTGATTCCCCTCTGCTGCCAATCTGCCCATCAGGGCTGGCCAACATAAATATTGAATATATTTTGAAATTCTATGTATGTGTGCAAATAGTCAATAACAAATATGTAGATTCATGTTGAAAAACCTTTATTAGAAACGTTTAAATCATACAAACTTGGATTTATCAAATTATTAGAAATTACATCAGAAATTATTAGAAAAAGTTGTCCTGCTTTCAATACTAGGTGTCTCCGGATCCCACCATAGCCATGACACCGCTGCGACTGACATACGACTGGGTTTATCGTTTGATTTTTTAAGACATTTATCATATCTGACTGATATGATATAGAAATCATAAACACTGGTATATACATTCCTCCTATATTGTAGCTCAAGACAGTGTATCACTCTATGTTGCAGACTGAATATTACGTACGAATGTATTGATATATAATGTCTACATGTATATGCATCTCTCTTTTGGATAATATTTCATGTCGATTGACAATTTCATGATTTTGTGAATTTTCGAATATAAAATCCGATAGTACAGAATGTGGCATTACATTTTATCAGACTTTTATGAATATATATAACTGGCAACATTCGTTGATAAGTGTCACTCTCAATTACATAATCTGGCGCTTCAATGACGTCAGTTACTCAAGGACTACTTTGGAATGTTTGCGTATCTAGACATGTTTAGTCTATCCTTCCTTGAAAATATAGGTGCGTTTTGTATCGAAATTAGTATGAAGGTATTTATGACGGGAAATTAACGACAAACTGATTATAAATATACGCATTGATCGCTGTTGTATCTACATCTTCATTGTAGCCGTTATTAACTCCAAACGTGATTGCTTCTATCATTAAAGTAATATAAATTCAGATCTAGATTGCACTTCTCGAGACAAATGCGCAGCAAAGTTATATCGATGATCTTTTTTAAACCATAAAGTGTTACTTTATTTCACATTTTAGGAAGATATGAATATCCGGTTGAGATGCAGATAATGGAAAACGTGTTAACAGAGCGACAAGATCGGTTTAAAACGAACGCATTTTCATTTTTTTTTTAAATAAATAGAACTAGAGATACATCAAATGAATGAAGTAAAATTATACACGATGTAAGTTTTATGTCTACAAACTTGGTATTATGCTACAGTGTTCTCATTATTAAAACAAACTTGAATTGCCAATGCCATGCAAACATTTAATGAGAGTTTATTCATTTGCTACATACCGGGTATTTAAATTGCATACTTTATTGAAATACTCAAACTTGATGGTGTTAGGTACAATTTGCGAATTAGTTTTAAAATATGTAATAATATAGTTTATATATTGTATATAATGTTAGAATTAAACAATGATTTTGGACCAGTCGAATAGCCTTGCATAACCGTGCATATAATGCAAATGATGCGTACAAGAAACTTAAATTATGAAATAAAATGTAAACAACTACATAAACTACCGGTATGAGAGTTTAAACAAACTATATCTACGAAAAAAAAGTGATATTTTTAGTAACCGTCGGAGTGGCAAGAACAAATTACAGCACACAGCGATATACCCATCTGCGCCATTCTGACTATTGAGAGTACAATCATGTGCAAACTATGGTGTTATACAAGATACTCACGTCAAAATGTAAACAAGAAAACGGGTCAAACATACACGACCTAAATTATATTATTTATATATGAGTTGTGTCGTGGAAGATCCGGGCTTAATGCATGTGCGTAAAGTCTGTGCGGACTGCACAGGCTAATCCGGACGACACTTTCCACTTTAATGGTATTTTTTGTTTCAAGGACGTCTCTTCTAAACATAAATCCCGAATTTCCCACGATGTGCGTCATTAGAAAACCGGACTTAATGCATGTGGGTACAGTGTCGTCCCGGACTAGCCTGTGCAGTCCGCACAGGCTAATCCGGGACGGCAGTTTCCTTCCACTTTTACGGTATTTTCTGTTTCAAGGAAGTCTCTTATAAACATAAATCAACTGAAGCCGGAAAGTGCCGTCCTGGATAAGCCTGTGCGGACTGCACAGGCTAATCCGGGTCGACACTTAACGCACATGCATTAAGCCCGAATTTCCCGCGAATAATATCATATCATATTATGTTGTTGTTGTATTATCTCAAAATGGGACAACTGGTTTCACATAATAAAATCTGTATTTGTGTCTTTATTATTAATATACAAGTTCAGATTGTTTTTTTTACTTATGTTGCCCCATTGAGACCCAAGTCATAGACATAGTTCCTTTAAACAACTTTTTCACGACTTACCCCAGTGGCCATTTTCAATTAACAACACGTGCTGACTGATCTTGTCCAGCGTGTAATCGAGTCATGGCACTTTTGATTATCACTGAGTTAATGGAACTGCTTGATTTGTTTATGCGCAGTCAATATACAACCGAGTACACGGTTTTCAAAACCATTTAATGTGTGTGGCTTTCTTCTACGTGTGTTTTCTGAAGAAAAAAAAACTCGCACTCAGCAAAAACTGGTATTCTAGTATTATTAACAAAGGAACGAAACAGACAAAACATTTGAGAGTGTCATGTCTGTTTTGAATCAGCTTTCTTTCTTAATATTGTACGTTAATGTCAACTGTTTATATGCCGCCCCCTGAGGGAAGATTTTTTGTTTTTTAAAGAATAGAACAGAAATTGTATTAGCGACTTGAACAAAGCACATCATCAAAACAATTGTAATACAAAGGCAAATGTCATGAGGTAAGTCAAAAAAGGTCAAAGCGAAACGGCAAACAACAATATATACTTTTGAAAAAGAAAACGAAAAAAAGTGAATAACTTGAACTGTGAATATAGCTGGAGTTTATATGCTCTATGAAAGTACTGGTTCAAGTACAGGTTCTACCTAAAGCCTCGGTCACACATTCCCATTTTTTTCCTGCCGTTCTTGAGTCGACAGCGTCCCGAATCAAATATGTCAATAGTCGGGACAATAATCTGAGATTCGGGGCTCGAAATTAAATTTTTTAACCAAAGATCGAACATGGTCACGACAGCGTCACGGCATCGTCTTGACAGAGTCCCGACAGAGTCCCGATTTTCCCGACTGCGATCCGATAGAGTCCCGACAGTGTCCCGATAGCTTCCGACAGCGTCCCGACAGTATTCCGGCATTCCCGACTTTTTTACTGTTTGCATCGAACCGCTGTCTGGGCGCTGTCAAGAGCCATAATCGGGAAGCTCTGTTGATGAATGACAAACGCACACAAACACGCACGACATGTTTTGTTCATATTTTGTTCATACTTTTTCTAAATCCTGTTTTGTTTTCCAGATTATGCTCCGGAAGCAGAAAAGTATTCGGGTAAGTTTATATTTTATTTTCAGTCAAGTGCTTCTTAGCAAATATTCTAGTTATATATGTGTTACCATATATATATATATATATGACGTCTTACTCTTTCAATAGTTTGAGGACATGGGGGACGTATTGACTATTGCATTAAATGAAAGAGGCATTATGAAAACATGTTTCACCAAAAAACAACGTGCGTTACTAGTAACAATAAGGTATTCATTCATAGCTAACATGTATATCCATAATTATGAATCACATATAATATTGGTTATAAATACAGAATTATATTTCGATGGAATAAGGTCAACACCAAGTATCTATAGTTCATTGTAGCATATAATCCCATTGGTGAAACTTTCCAATTTTAACAGTGATTTCAGTATGGATGAACGTTTTTATCCAACATAAACTATAACAAAAACTACCAGTATTATGAAAACCTGGGCCCTTATTCACCAACCTATTCTTAGACTTATGACTAAGAATAAAGAACATTCTTGACAATGCAAAGTTTTAAGAGCGATGTAAATTTGAATCTGACTTGGTATCCATTCATCCTCATTAAAGTACTTGGTATCCATTCACCGTCATTAAAGTACTTGGTATCCATTCACCCTCATTAAAGCATTCTTTGTTCAGAATGATTTTTAATGACATAAGAAACATTGGGGCCTAGATTATATGCAAACGCAGAAATATATTTTTTCAGTCTAAGTCTGTTCTTTATTCTTAAGTCTAAGAATGGGTTGGTGAATGCAAGCCCTGATTTCAGTATTTTTAAAACTCAGTACTTTCATCCATGTTTTAAATTAAAAATCCATAGATTTTGCTTTACGTCATCAAATTATGCGTGCGTATTCCTGATAGTTTTGTGTCTGCAGTTTGTCGTATCTACATGGACAACCTAGCTCTGGATGGCGAGATAAACTCCAAGGTGTTTCCATTGGCTGACACGTCACAGCGCGATTATCCAATCAACGAGCCGATAGACTGCACGTGGGAAATGTTGGCAGAAACGGGACAAAAGGTATATACTTTTAGCGTAGTGTTTTCTTCTGACATTTTATTGAACTTTAAACCAAATACAGAATACCAGGGAAAAGAGTTGAACCAAAAGTTTTATCAACACTGCTGGCGGATACTTTTAACGAGTCATACACAGTGACATAGTGTAATCCTTAATATAATAGTCTTATTGCGGAAACAAAATTACCCTATTTAATGTTTAGATTAGTATATCGTAATGTTTGCCTTGGAAATCTAAACTAAGGTCGCCTTTTTCAACGACCATATCTTAAGAACGTTCGCCATGCATTCTTTATTGTAAATTATATGGATATTTATAACAATATTGAAACGCTTTCGTTTCTACATTACAGCGCACATTTGATAGGAAACCTGTTTATCCGACAACCTGGATATGACACGTTTCTCTTCACTGTATTGTTTTATACAGTCAACAAAATTAATACACGTGCATCATATGTTGTACATATACTTAGCATATACTTAGTAAGGGAAAGATCTAGGATCAGAAATTCTACAGAGTGCTGCAGAAAGGAGCTGAGAAGGAGGAAGCTGGTCCAGTTTTTTTTATACTTTAGTAAATCATAATTGTTATCAGATGTTTAATGTTTCTAATTAAGCTTTATAAACACTGTCTATTGATTCTCCATTGAATATTTGCCAAACAAAATAGAATTTCAAAAGTTATTCAACATTTCTGTGTTGACCGGCCCATAGGGGCAGCTATTGGACCCAAAAAGGAGAAGGTTGCAGCACCCTGGATCTTTCCCAAACTCATAAACGTAATACAGCCGGATGACGCAATCTTCTCTGTATTGATGTGCGCGTTTTCAGTATGTAGTCGAAGAAAATTAGTTCACGTGCATCATCTGTTGTACAGATCATGATAACCGAAATTAAACTCCACATGCTTCGAGACGAACAGTGTAATCGAAACCGGATAGAGATGTATGACCGGACAACATCCGAGGACGACCGAACGGGGGTCTACTGCGCAGGCCCAGTGCCCAGCTACCAGTCCGAGTCAAACCGCGTCTTCCTCCGTATCTTGGGCAGTCGGTTGTCGGAAAAACCCGTACTCCAGGCTAGATATACGGTGTTCAAGCCGGAAAACACTGAGCCCGAACAAGGTTGGTGTCGTGCTTGAGCGTGTGAAAGATGTGTCTGCTGATTAATAGCAAATCAGTTTAGTTATATATAAAAACAGTACATTTGATATTACTCTTGTGAACCTTATAATTTGATAAATGTGTTAAAGTTATTAACCATGCAACGAAATTTGATTGACAATGTTTTTAGCCATTCAGAAAGCTGGAAATTAATTGTGTGACGGACATGTCTTGTAAAAACATGTGTATACTGTCAACGGTGTCTGTCGGTGTTTGACCTAAGTAGGAGTGGTTATAAATCCCTTATTGTATCATCAGTTCCAAGCAATGTGTATTCCTTAAATACGAGTATAATGCATATGGGGCACAAAGCAGTTGTATACATTATTTTGTAGATTGTCTTATGATTTAAACAGCAGCATATCGCTTATAAAGTATGAAACTTATTGAATATTTACAGCGCCTTGTGACGCAGATGAGTTCCACTGTGACGGCATCTGCCTCAACCAGGCGCTTGTCTGCAATGGACACCGAAACTGCCCCACTTCCGGCGCTGATGAGGACGGATGCAAAACTGCGGGTAAATTGTTTTAACTGACATTAACAGCAGGTACAGGCTATTATTACCTGTCAAATGTATTCTTTTGGTGAAGAATAAGATATACATGACTTACATTAATGCACTTTGTTTGGTCCAAAACATTTATTTTCTTTAGACAATATATATATAGTCAGTCTTCTTCATTTTTTTCTTGCTCTTTTTCTTGTTGTAGACCTTGTTATTATACAGGACTTGAATTAGGTTTCCTAAATTCTGTTCAAACAATAATTATGACATACATGTATTATTTTGGACAAATTCATACAAAAGAAAACCGCATTCATATTGAAAACTTTCACCCATGTTAATATATTGCAGCATCTTCGGGAGGCGATTCCGCAGGTTTACCGCTCTTGGCAATCATTCTCGCCGGCGTCGGCGGGCTTATCGTCGTCGTCGTCATCATCGGCGTCTGCGTCACGTGTCGCTACCGGCGCGGGAGCCGGGGACCAAAGGGGATCCAGAAGACCAACAGCCAGAAGCGAAACGCTCTTGAGCTGGCCGTCAGCGACAGCAACAACACGGCAAACCACCTTGCGAAGCAGAACAACCAGAGCAGCTACTACTCCCTGCCGCGTCCTTCCGGTCACGCCACCATGATGCAGCACCGGGGCAGCTTCTCCAGCAAGGTGCCTTCGGAAGGTGGCGACTTCGGAGACCATATGTCCGAGTCCAGTTCCTACAAGAAATTCTTGCAACTCGAGCAAAACTTCGACGACGATTCTAGCCGCTGCCCGTCGCCGTACAGTCCAGGTTTCACCACGATCATTGAGCAGCATCCGGCTCCCCCGGGAATGGCCTCCGATATCGGCTGGAATTACCAACCGCACGAAACACCATCCATGCCGAGCCTCGCTGAAAACTTGTCGAAACTGCAACAGTACACGCAGTTCAATAGTTCCCTGCCTAAAACCATCCCAACAACTATGTCCCCGCAGACCCCCGGCTCCCCGACCACCGGGATGACGATGGAGTTTTGTTACGACCCCAGCACGCCGATATACCCCTGTACAAAATTTAGAATAAAGTCCCCGGATGTAAAATACGGATGGTGTCAGGAGGTCAGCAAAATGCCCGGCACCCCGTTTAAGTCACTCACGTTTAAAAACCAAGATGCTGACGTCGCGCCCGATCTCACGCGAGAAATTGAAGCCACGTGATTTGACGTGGACGCTAGATTTGAGTGTAATCAATAACATTAATTAATTGACGTAATAAACCTCCGTAGCTCGGTCGGATGTTTTACGTGTTTGAATATGCTGTGTTTGACTTAGAATGAAAACGGTCTTATTTCAAGTCCGTAGAATACGTTATAAAAAAGGAAATCCGAAGTAAAGCGCAGAAGCCGAGTGAAGATTTTGTGTGTGGCATGAACGCAGGTCGTAGTATAAAAAACAGTGTGGAATCTTAAGATGTTATAAAAATGCATGTTTGAACACGAAACAAGAAATATGAAAACAACGTGTCATAAGAGGTTATCAAAGGCATCTGTATGGATGGAACATGCCTTAAGAGTTCGGGAGCAAGTTAAGCTAACAGTGCCATAGTTATTCGCCCTGTCCTAACCTTATACTGCTTGTTCCCACCCGAGACACCGAGCGCTGACTTATTAAATTGCACAGTGAACCGGGGGCGGTAAAATGCAGTCAAGCCCAGTGTCGCTGTTGTTTGCGCATGCTTGTGCGCATGTGTGTGCGCGTTCATTCAATGCCATCGTTCATAAATGTGCACGACATCTGGTCCCATGTCACAAATGATTAACTACATGATCAAGATCAATCTTAGCTGATCTTGATCTTCTAGCTAAATGAGCGGAATCTGAAAACTATTTTTATTTTCGAGATACATTTTCTTCTACATAAAATAACACTAATTGTGTTATGTTTTCATCACCATATTCATACCAGATGGAAATCTAAGCGTAGAGGAGTTCACATAATTATGTAAAACATATATTTGACCAATAATCAGCATTGATCCAGATTTTTAGTATACACCGTTTTTGATCCTGATCCTGAAATATTAGGCTCAAGTTCATCTTGAACCTGAAAATCAGACTCAGCTGCTTTTGTGAACACGGGAATTGAAATGAGCCTGACACAAATGGAAGCGTTTATTGTGCTATGTTGTCCAATAGTTATTATCTGTTTTGATTATCATTTCATTTTCATATTTCATATTTTATATGAGACTGTAAGTTGAAAATTTGTATTTCGCAAACGTTCGGTGCGTATATAACTTGCATCAATTACTGAATATTCTTGTTCATATATCTTATGCAAATAAGACACAATTTCTTTTCAGCAAACTTAAATTGGCTATAAATTTCTCGGGAAAATTAACGCCTGTTACACTGTTCGGAAATATAGTGTAAGTAAATTTCCATCACTATTATAAACTAAAACATACTAATTTATTACACGAACGTTTCGAATATCCCCAGTATAAAGACGTGTTTTGCATAAATGCGGACAGTTTCTATTGTATTGTTGCTTCAAATTTGATTAAAAAATAAACAAACATTATGCAGAAGAGGTGTTGAGCCAGTATTAAGTTTATATGACTGTCTATTTAAATAGTCGCAGTATCGTTTTATCGTATTGTAAATATGTACAAATGTATATGTTTGTTCGAATTTTACGACAAATTGTTTTATGTAATGAAATAATTTGTGGTATGTGAGTTATAAATGTAAACATTCGATGAAATGTTTGTTGAGTCAGTTTCTGCTGTTGATTATGTTTTGTTTATTTGTTTTATGTTGATACTCAGAAATTGAATTTATTGTTTATTTGGAATGTTAAAATTCGTTAATTTGAGAGGATATTTAAACAAATCATACTAAATTTAGTTATCGCGGTCGCCAAAATTCGTTCAAAAATGCGTTAAATAATTTTTGATATTAGTATCTTATATTAAGCTGTAAATACTGCGGGACTGGAAAGCGGTGATTAAAATGAATGTTATAATAACAAACTTGATGAAGACCAACATGGCCGAAACGTTGTTTTAGTTTTAAATATAAATATAATTTCCTAGTTGAAGTTGGACTTCTTTTTTCATCACCTACAAATGAATGTTATATAATTCATAATGTAAAACCCAACGGTTATTTAATCAAATGTTTGTTTCACTGTTAAAACGTTCAGACATTGTCATTATTTATTTAAATGATTTAAACATTATTAGCTCATCACGTTATTTGTACAATTTAAATTAACAGAAAAAAAATCAATTTCAAACATTAATACGGATTGTCCAAGTAGTTCTAGCGATATTTTTTGTTCACATATCTTATAGCAGTCTGAGTGATTGCAATCGATTCCCCTTTTTCCATCATCGTCATTTTACTGCTTTCATATATAAACATGTAAACGTTTTGCACAATAATTCTGCTTTGAATCGTGTACGTGTATATATGCATTGAATTATTTTGTAGATGTTCGTAGGAAATTTGGTGTTATGTACTATAAGTGAATAAATATATTTGATATTTACTCGATTTTCAGTTATTTCATAGACAAAGGGAAATAACTCTCACGCATGACATCTGTGTCTGCTGCGTCGCATATAGCAACCAATCTGTTTAAAATCGGCTCCTAAAATACGCTTTGCATTAGGAAAATCGTGCACTTCGGTAAGATTGTATAACATCAGAAGTCACTTATTTAATTCTGATATACATACGAGGCGTGAAGTGGGAAAATCGGATTTAATGCACGTGCGTAAATTGTCGTCCGGATTATCATGTGCAGTCCGCAAAAGGCTAATCCGAGACGACACTTTCCGCCTTCAGTGGATTTATGTTTAGAAGAGACTTGCTTGAAACAGAAAATACAGTAAAAGCGGAAAGTGTCGTCCTGGATTAGCCTGTGCGGACTGCACACGCTTATCCGGGACGACACTTTACGCACATGCATTTAGCCCGGTTTTCACACGGCACGCCTTAAGTATTACGTTTTGTTCTGTGTTGGGTTCTTTTCTAAATGTACTGTAAGTACGAGCGTTTATTTTCAATCTCCTAGCATTGTTGTCGTTCGTTGCTCTCACCATAAACCTTTGCAACGGGCTCAATGACAAGAATCTTGTCAAAACGGAAAAAAATGCATTTAACGCACACTAAAGTTGATTTTTAGGACCACAAGCAGAGAAATAAAGAATAAAAGGTTTTTAAATTATCATAAATGGGGAAAAATAATAACTTTGATTCCTATTATTGGAACTATTTTCATGCCCATTAACGCAGATGGAATCAGTTCGCATATCTAAAAAATGGAGTGGATGTATTGTCTGTGTCGCCATTTTAAATGTTATGATCATGTAACTAAAACCTCGCAAGATTGGGACTAGTTTCCGAATCAACTACAGAGGTGAGTGTAGCCGGTGTGCACGAGATTGGTTTATTTTCAGTTCTACGATTGGAAAGCAAAAGTAGCCACCAGTATAAGCGTTGAAATGCTCACCATTAATCAATTATGTCCCATTATGTCGTTTCTGTGGCATTTGTCCGTAACAAGCAGGGGCGGCTCCAGGATTTTGGGTTAGAGGGGGTGTAAACCTTTGATTGTGTAGTCATAATCCCTTTATGTTGTCTGTCAGTGTGCAGTGATCAGCCGTATCAAAGATATATAATAAATCTTCAAAACATCATCATCATCATCATAATCATCATCATCAAATGCACTTTTGTTTCACTGAATAAATTAATACTTCACCGTATTATGTTCGAAAAAGACATGTTGGTTCATCTGTATGTCACGAACCTGTTTTGGCAGTAAATTGCCCTTGTTTGATGTGCCTGTCCACTAAATACGTATTTGACATTCAAAGTCATATATATCAGGAACATCTTTAAACATGTAAAATCTGTAGCGGACTAAATTCGAACTATGTATTATTCATTTACCGAAGTGTAATGGTCTCTTTTCGAAGTGAATGTCACATAAAAAAAAAATCTCACACGTTCAAAGTCATGCTCATCAATTGTCTTCAAATGTGCTATGAACTGTGTTTTTCATCGAACTGAATTAATGGACAGACAGACGAACGTGTTGTTTTTACACGAATTATTGTGAAAGATACTCGTATAATTGCGTTGTGAAATAATACGGCAAGTGATGTTGACGTTGTGTCGATGTCGCTAACATATGGTGCCGGAAAAAATATGAAATCGCCAGGAATTGGAGCCAACGTTGTGGACACCCATGTACTTTTTCACTTTATATATTTTATTATGAATGTATAAATCATTATGACATTTGGTGTGATAGCTAATAGAGCACTGAACAAAAAGCCTGTCGATTTAGATTTTTGGGAACTAAACTATTTGTTGAGACAAAGCTGTTAAAACTCGAAAGTTTTCAAGATTTTACTTGAAGTTCGACTTTAAATCATATTTATTTAAAAAGTATAAATGCCTTTTATGTGATGCCCTGTACCAACGGCGTATTGCATCTGACATCTTTATATAATATATGAATATGCAAAAGAAAACAATATCATCCACTAATAAAGGTATATATGCCCATTGTCTATAGTTAGAAGCGTTTTATACATGCCCAAATATGTATGGTCCGTAAGTTTTACGGGGGGGGGGGGGGGCGTCGGGTGCGCCCCCACCCGGTGGATTCAGGGACATGTACGCGAATAAGAACAAAATCGGCGGTCTTTTTGTTGTTTAATAACAAGTCCTTCCGCGCCGAATGAGCGTAAGTTATAGACCTGCCCCCTATAGCCTTTGAGGGCGAAAATGGGGTGAATTCCCCAAGTAGGCCACACTTTGTTTCCCGAACAAGGCCCGGAACAATCGATGGGCCCCGAAAACGTTTGGTTATATTTAGAGGCTTTCTATCGTTTTACCTTAAGAGGAACGTGGAAAATAAAAGGTCATCAATTTAAAAGTTATGAAGGATATCCCATTTTGCTCATGGTCATGTTTTGCTACAGATCTGTACATTGGATTTCATGACAGATTCTGTAAATGTAAAAACGGAGTGTGTTGTTTTCCCTTTTATTGTCTAAAACCTTTCTACTAGTACAAAATACCAATATCTGGTTAACATAAAACAACACAGTATACTGGAAACAACCTGTGGATAATATGTATATACATGTGACTATTGTGATAATGTTATAATGCTATATACATATGAGTACATTAAGATTGTTGCGTGAATTTTATGACAAAGTTTCAAGACAAAGTTGATACTCATTTTTGTTTACTTTCATTAGTCTGAATGACAAAGCGATGGGTGACAATCGTTTCGCTTTGCATAACGCATACTAGTCACAAAAAGACAAACAACAACAGAATCGCAGTGGTGTAATGGATATGGTGTTCGGCTTGCGATTAGGAGGTCGTGAGTTCGATCCCTGCTCGGGGAGCGTTCGAATGATCTTTCTATAAATCCAACAAGTACTGGTTCTACCACAAAGAAAAACTGACAAAGTGTCTAACACGATAGTGTCTAAATAAGCCTCAGGTTTTCGACACATTCGAGCTCAAATAAATAGATTTAAACTAAAGAAAACAACAGCAACAAAACAAAAATATCATAACGGTAAGTTCAGTCTACCTGATGCGACTGTGCTCCCAAAAGCGATTACCAAGTAGTGGTGAAAACAACTAGCACTTTCTTCTAAGTATATTATATAAATATGGACTTTTTAGCTGTGCACATCGACAGCCTCGTTCAATATGGATTTTGCTGTGCACCATCACATGATATTGCACAGCTAAAAAGTCCATACTTGTTTTATTATATGACTTATAAAATAAATGACAGCTGATGGCGTTTTACGAATAAAGAACAACACACATTTATTTGTTTCAATAATAATATCAGAACAAAAGTATACTCGTATACTTTGGTTACTTCCCTTATTTTAATTTTAACGGGTGATCACTGTTTCGCTGCACGAGTATTACCGACTCGTACTTCGGGACAATACGTAATTGAACGAAACGAGTCTCGGCAAAATTCGCACTTTTATTGGGATTCCAAATAAGCTATTTTTCAGTTACTGTGCAATATCATGTGATATTTGCACAGGTGAGGTAAAAACTGTGCAACACCATGTATGATTTTCTGTCAAAGGTGTGTCGCTGAGCCAATCAAATAACTTTTATTTATAAGTCATATAAGCACATGACGATGATACTATTTGTTTCTATTTGGAAATATAAGATAACGTGAATTGAGACGGAAATGAGGCTTTTTGGAGCTGTTTCCGCAAAGAGAGTGTTTGCAAATATATATGATCACAGATTGTGAGTGTTTCAAAGTCAGGAGCGTCACTATGCCGCAAAATCCAATATACGCACGTGCGTGAGGCTTGCCCGGACATGTTAAGTGCGAAAGCTTGAAGAAAACAAAACGAGTTCAAAATAGTTAAGGGGTTATATACGCTCAATCAAACTGTAAATTGTATTTGTATCTGAGAGAAACGAGTTTTTTTTACAAAGAAATGTTTTTGATTAAGCTTATTCAAGTCATTTAACCCAGATTTATGATTTGGTATTAAATGGTCAAAACTTTCTAAATGGTGCTTACACGCGTGCATTGGGCATAGATACTCCCCTGAAGTTGTTGAAAAGTGGCTCAACGTAACAAAGTTCCTTTACAAGATAGAATGTTTTCGAACGGAAGTCTCTAGCTGTCTGGGACGACGTGTGGTGGGGCGATCTCCATAAATAGCTGTAGATACATCGTCAGCTTGTCTGTGACAGTGGAAATAATACAATTAAGAAATTTATTGTTGTTTATCTGCCGATAAACAACGATTTGGAGTTCTGATGCGTCGGAATTAAACCAAGAGGGCGTTAGCCCGAGTGGTTTAATAGCCGCGCATCAGAACGACAAAGAGTTGTTTATTGGCCGACAAAGAACGATAATTCAAACATTAGTTCGATTCTAACATGATTTGACACATATTGTTGCAATAGTAATGAAAACTACATTTTCATATGCTCTGCTCAGAATCGGGACTACTTTGCGTTGTTTATTTGGTAGTTTAACAACGTTAAGTTTGTTCTTTGTCTATTGAAATATAAGCGAGTATCATGTTAGAATTAATTAAAAAAAATCACAAGAAGAGTTAAAACAGAAATTACCTTCTGGGGAAAAGACCTCTTGAAGAAAGCACAAAAACAACAAATATCGAACAAACTAAATGACTAAATTTAAACATGTTAATGATATTGCGGCTATTACTGGTTTCATTTTAAAATAAAAATCTTATTTTAAAATGTTTATATCATTAGAATTGTACCGACCTCATATATTAAAACTTTTAAATTTAAGTATTTCTATCAGTCTTACCAATTTTAACGAGCTTGAAGTGGACCAGTGGCACGTAGAATATCAATCCGCCGACAATAAAGATGGCGGCGTACAGAAACTGTATCTGGGGATCCTCGACTATAGGGGCGATAACTAGGTAGATGGCGCACAGTGTGAACAAAATAGGGATCACTATAGGGACCTGAAAAAGAAGGCGCACAGTGTGAACAGAATAGGGATCACTATCCTGTAAATACAGACTCTTACGTACAATAAGGCCAAAGTTTGATTTTTAGTTTCGCGGATCCACCTCCAAAAGTTTTTCGAACAATGTCTGAGAAACTAAATAAAAATGTCTAGCCTTAGTAACATACCCGAATGATGCGCGGCTCGTCCCGTTTTGTATATCGCATCACAAGTAGGGAGATGGCTGTGGTTCCGTAAAACAGCCAGGCCGTGAAACTGAAGAAATCCACGAGCTGTCCGATATTGCTGATACCAATCATCACCAGCGCTATCAGACACTGCGAGAGAATACACAATGAGGATCTTTTTTTTTAATTACCGCGATGCAACACTGTGACAGAGTACAAAATCATGAACTATTTTTTCATTACCGCGATGCAACACTGCGAGAGAATACAAAATCATGAACTATTTTTTTCATTACCGCGATGCAACACTGCGAGAGAATACAAAATCATGAACTATTGTTTTCATTACCGCGATGCAACACTGCGAGAGAATACAAAATCATGAACTATTGTTTTCATTACCGCGATGCAACACTGTGAGAGAGTAAGAACAAGAAACTATTTTTTCATTAGCACTATGCAACCCTGCGAGAGAATACAGAGACTTTTTTTCATAACCGCTTCGTAACACTGCGAGGGTATACATGAAGTATTATTTCATAGCAACATTGCGAAAGAATACAAAAGCAGCAACGATTTTGTTACAGATGCCAATCGTCATCAGCGCTGTGCAGCACTGCGAAAGAACACAAATAAGGAACTATTTTATGACGTGCTTCAATTGTGGGGTTTTTGCTATGGCATGCCATTGTCATTTTCAATACGATCAAATAGTTCTAAAAGTGAGTGCAATACAAAAAATGACATTATAAAAAAGAATTAATAAAATAAAATGTGTAATGACGGCATGCATGATTAAATAGATATATTTAACTGTCTTCTAATTTTGAAATTAAAGTGAAAGTTTGAACGTCCGAGAAATACTACTGTCCGAAAATTACTGTTTACCAGTACACATTGTGTTCGATTTGAAATGGTATTCGACTTCTGTTCTTTTATATAAATTTAAAATGGCAATTATGCCAGCTTACCGTGAAAACAATGGAAGGTAGTGGTGTCAGTCGTCTAACGTACACGTAGGAAAGTAGTTCCGGCAGATGGCCTGCACGTCCGGCGCAGTACACTACTCTGGAGTAAGAAAATAGTTCCAGCCCAAAATAAGATACATAATATTGATAAATTGTTATGACTGATACATGTTCAATGAGTTTAACAGTCATGTAATTTGTCCACGTAATTCATTTACAAAATCATTCAAATACAGAAAATGTTACTTATTTGCACCGTAGATATGCTTTGAAACATTTCTTTTTACTAGGAGCTAAAGTAGCATCGACGTGTCACTCAAGAGCAAGTGATACTAGTGAACTTGGATAAATTCCTCGCACTGGCTCCAGCGAACACAGAGCTTTTAAAGCCATGGACTTAAAGAACAACAGCTCCTTGTTGCGAAATCAGAGCAAGTGAACGTAAAAGATTGCACTCACCTGCCTCCTGCGAACACACAGCAAATGAAACCAAGAACAACACCTCCATTTGCGAACTCAGAGCAAGTGAACGTAGATGACAGCATTCACACCACTCCCGCGAACACAGAGCAAATAAAGCCATGAACTTAAAGAACAACACCTCCCTAATGCGAACTCAGAGCAAGTGAACGTAAAGGATAGCGCTCACCTGCCTCCTGCGAACACAGAGCAAATAAAGCCATGAACTTAAAGAACAATACCTCCCTAATACGAACTCAGAGCAAGTGAACGTAAAGGATAGCGCTCACCTACTTCCTGCGAACAAAGAGCAAATGAAGCCATGGTCTTCAAGAACAACAGCTTCTTATTGCAAACTCAGAGTAAGTGAGGTTCAACGTAAAGGATTGCACTCACCTGCCTCCTGTGAACACGGTTCCGTTGGCTGCACCGAACGTGGAGAAGAGCACGGCTATGGGTAGTATAACGCCTGCTGATTTCAATACACGGTCCCCCCAAGTCTGTGGTAGAATAATACACTTGATGTACCACATGGACACAATCATTGCACTGGTAATACATCATGTTCAAACGTAAATACTACCGGTACCTTGTTACGTATTTTCAGAGGTTTTTCCCTCAAAGGAGGCTTCATTGACAATGGCAATGACTTGATAACCTATGGAGCGAGAGTTCATGTACATGTACAAGTACTTACATTGCTAATATTTTGTAACAAGTACGCTACACAATACGTGCATGTACTGTCTATGCAAACCCTTTATTTCGGTCTTTTTTACAACGTGTATTTTTAATAATAATATTACTACTTTCTACACTTTTGGGTCGTTTGCACGAGACGGTGGGCAAATATTAAAGCAGCAGTCCGGAAATATGTTTAAAAAACAAACAAACTCTACAGTAATCGTTTCTAATGGACATCTTAACCATCAAAATACCCCCCCCCCCCCAAAAAAAAACGCATTGAAATCGGTGCAATTATAACGTTTTGGTAACTTTGTATAGTCTGTTTTCTGTATGCGATAGCTGGTGATGCCTTTGGAGTAAATCGGCATGTACACTATTGTATATTCCGTTCGTACCATGCGTTTTCGATCATAGGAAGTATAAAATGGCTTACGTAAATAAAAAATAGTTTTAGAGAATAAGCACCATTAACGTTCATAAGAACTATTGCCAAATTACGATGTATTGAATGAGAGTCAATGGATTTCGGCTTTAAGTCATATGTAATGGAGCGTTAATATGCTGACGAAATTACACTATTATTTTTATTATCTCACTCCGATTATTACTAATAGATGCTCGTACATGATTAAACAGTAAACTTTGGACCAACATCTGCTCCACTTACCACGGCTACAGCGCTTGACGCCAGCAGCTCGGATGACGTCATTGCCGTCAGGTACCCGATATTTGTGAGCACGTACACAACGGTCACCAAGGCAACACCGAGGATATTGGCCCTGGGCAGGTTTCTAATTAAGAACAAAAAACGTGATAACATTTGTAAGGTGATATACTAACGCCTCAGATAAGCTTTGAATTTCATGAATTTTAATAAATGTTCGGGTATAATTTTGAGCGTTTTCGTGTACATATAGTTTTGTTATCGAGGAAGTCAAATTAATGCCTACTTCTGCATAAAATAATCCGATTTGTTTACGAATTAACCTTACATTCGTATTATTTATTTATTTATTATTTTTATACTCTTTTATTTATCCGTCCGTCCGTCCGTCCATCCATCCATCCATTTACGCTGTATTTATTTACATTGTGTTTACTTATATATAAACAGTAGAATCTAGTATTAGTACAATAATACTAGTAACACAAGAAGTTGGAGTAGAAGTTGGTTTGTTTGTTGTTGGTGATTATGTTATTGATGCTGCTGGTGGTGTTGTTGCTGTTAATACTTTTTGATTGACGATACTTACATTTCCGGTTTGTAGATTTCTTCTGTAACATAGTTGAGATTATTCCTGCAAAATCAAGACAGTTCTTTAAAGATTGTTTGCTTTCTCCTTGTCCAATGTGAGTGCAACTCAATAAAAATATTCACCCCGTGGATTCATTGCGACCATAACGCGAGCGTTATATGTAGCAAATGTCGCAATGCAGCTTCCGGTGAGGAGTCAATATCAAGAAATCGACGTTAACGGTGAGGACGACTCTGTATTTTTGCTTATTAGAAACTTGTGAGCGAGAATTTAAAAAATCGGAGAATGCTATTCGACACAAATATGTATATGTTTTACTCTAGTTACAAAAACTTAGGGAAAATTGCGATATTGTATCCTGTAGAACTTTCGAAACATTGACTGTTTCAATGTTACAAAAAAAAACTTCTGGAGTTGTCGGCAGTCTCGAACAAAAGATTCACATGTAACTTCTGTGAAAAGTCATCCAGCTTTATTTGATATAACTCAACAGTGGAGAATACGTGGACATTTCATTGTGCCAATATTACAGATCTCTTGTTTAATTTACCTCTGGTATATCCCCTTAAACGATAGCCCAAATCAAGTTTGTTCTTTACATTGACGTCAATAATTACAATTTTATTTATACATACATGTTTTCGATTGTTATTTGGAGCCATGGAAATAAAAAAAAACTTGAAGACGTAAATTTGTTTTGTCAATTTATTTGTTTACTTATATTTTGATATTATATTCAATATACATAGTTCATTGATGACACTTGTTACAATTTGACAACATCATTCACATAAGAAGATCGTACCTGATAAAGAATGCATTGAAAAAGCAATACGTAATATGTGGAGTTCAAATGGAATAACACGCGCACATTTTCAGTACCGTAGCATAATTCATCAATACATCATCAATAAAGGTAAAGGAAAGGTAAAGGTAAAGGATAAGTTTATAGTCTGATATTGATATACATCTACAGCCGACTTTCACATTTACCCCCCGATCACTGGGTCATAAGTCGTCCGTTAACACTCGGCGCAGAATGCAGCACATTGGCTTACTTCCCTCACAGGTACCCATTTATACACCTGGGTGGAGAGGAGCAAACGTGGGATAAATTTTTTGCCCAGAAAAATTCCAGTGGTCTGTGCGGGATTCAAACTAGGGACCTCACGATCTCAAAGCCAGCGTCCTACCACTAGACCACTGCTCCCACAATAAGTAATACTGTTGTGTGAAACTCGTTTGTTATTAATATTTTTTGGACAGTGAATAACAAATCTCTATAAAGTAGCAATTAACACAACTAGCATGTTCTTTTTAACATATAAATACATCTTGTTGCAATAGATAAAGCTTATCAAAAAGAATTGTCATTGGTGCTCTTTGACTAAGTCAAATTGACTAAACAAGTTTTACATCTGTGAGCATAACACAACAATTTAATATTTCACATCTTAATTGTTTTAAATTAACCGAGAAAAAATTCTTATAACCGTAAATCAGATGTTATATAGTTGAAGTGGGCACTAATAATTCTCATTAGAAGAGCATTGCTAAAAAGTTACTGGATATAATGTAACGTTATTTCAAACTCAATAATCAGTTTACGTTTCAGAAACACCAAAATTGATTGTATGAATGATCATGTCATATATAGCTGCTACTACAGTTTCAACGGCATGACGTGAGTTCGGTGTCTAAACAGTTTTCAACAAGTGCATAGCTACAGACATGGCACTGATAACAACGTACACTAGTGTTCACAATTACAATGTCGATTAAGATATGTATTATGTTTTGTATATTTCATCTTCAGCTAATCCGTGCTCGTTTTTGTTCACATACTGAACTCATATTGATTGTTTTCTTGTGAAGATCCGAGGTTCACACTTGGCCTGTATGGCTGCTCACTTTTTGACACACGGGCGCGTAGCAAGGCAGGCGTTCGTAGTCATTATGTGTCTATTGCTGTAAATTATAGAAGGTCCATATCCACTATGCCACAGAGGTCGCGGTGGCGTAGTGGATATGGTGTCCGCCTAGCGACCGGGATGTCCCGGGTTCGATCCACACTCTGGGAACGTTCTCAAGATATCCCCAAAAGACACCAAGTACTGGTTCTTCCCAGGAAACGGAATCGAGAGTGTCTCAATAAGCCTTAGATGCAATCGAGCAAAAATCAGAGGTTTAAACTAAATTATAGAAACGGAATGATTGTATTTAAACAAAACAAATTATTCATTCATACACAAGGACTTCCAAGTCATTACACGGACAAACGTTTACAATTCTTGGGGCTATTTTAAATCCGGAAAAAGTTGGGTCTATCGACCTACCGACAGACACATATACCACCGGACAAGCATTTGCAAAGCAATATACCCCCCTGTATACTTAGAGTGATAAGTAACAAAATGTTGATATTCAAGACAGACTTCATTTTCTTACTTTAAAATGTTATTATAAACCAGATATTTCGATGAATGCCATTTCAAAAACACACTGAGGTACAATTTGTATAGACAATGAACAGGTTGTGGTTAAACTTTGGTTTTATCAAAAGTTTATTCTTAGCTTTAAACTTGACATCAGCACCACAACTATGCTTTGACACCACAACTTGTGCCTCGCGACCATAACATTTTCAAAAATGAACATTTAATCTGTACCAACAATCGTTGAAATTTGCAAAAATGTGTCAGTTTTCTTTGTCAACATTGAAGCTGTCAACTTTTAGAAAATTCTACAGGATAAAATTTCGTAATTTTCCGTAAGTTTTTGTAACTAGAGTAAAGCATAAACATATTTGTGTCGCATAGCATTCTCCGATTTTTTTAAAATCGCGTTCACAAGTTTCTAATAAGCAAAAATACAGAGTCGTACTCACCGCTAACGTCCATTTCTCGATATTGACTCCACAACGGAAGCTGCATTGCGACATTTGCTACACATAACGCTCGCGCTATGTCGCGTTATGGTCGCAATGATTCCAGGGTGTGTATTAGAAATACTAAATGTATTGCGAAAGAGCGTTTCACGCACTATTTCTCAACTAGTGGTTAGTGGTTAGGCTCCTAAAATGTATTTTGAATCATTTATATATGTGTACATCATTACGTTTCGTATTTCGAAAAACATTAATCTGCCAGAAAAACAGTTATATGCTCTAGTTGCGACTTAACTATGTTAGTGTTTTTTTCAATTCGGTTAATACCCGGTACACACACAAAAGACATGTACAATTACAATGTAATATACTTTAGATTTTTTTTTGGATTTATAGTTGTTTACCCGCCAATTAACAACGATTTGGAGTTCTGATGCGTAGGCATTAAACCACGAGGGCGTTAGCCCGATCTGTTTAATAGCCACGCATCAGTACGATAAAGAGTTGTTTATTGGCCGATAAACAACGATAATGCGAAATTGTTTTCGATCCTAACATGATTTGATATACATTTTATGCAATTGTAATTAGAACTACATTTTACTATGGTCCGCTCAGAATCGGGAATAGTGTTTGCGTTGTTTTTAGGTGGTTTAACTTTGGTCCGGCTAGACTACTTTTTGCGTTGTTTATTGGGTAGTTTAACAACGATAATTTCGTTCTTTGTCTGTTGAAATATTAGCGAGTATCATGTTAGAATTATCATTATATATGACATTATAACTTCATAATGTCTGTTAACGATCCAGTTGGATTCTGTATCCATTTTACAGTGTCAAGACTACAGCAGGGGAGATCACTGTGCTAGAATTTTTAGGTTACGGTTACTTACCATCCGTCATAAGCCCAGAGTGCCTGGTAGAACGCCAGGGCGATTGTCGACGGTGACTTTGTGGAGCCGGTAAAACTGTCCTGGAACTGTGTAGTGTGACCTGTAAGTATATATTATACCATATTTGAGAGAGTTTTATATGTTTTGTCGTATTCAATTACTGATGGGCGGAGCCTAATATGCAAATTTATCTTGCAATAAGTAGCGTAATATTGAAATTTGGTTTAAATTTATACGCACGCTATTTATTGCACGGTACGCTTGCATATTCGTTTCGCGCACCATGTCAAAACATGTTAGACATCACGTGACATCTAGGAAACGCCCATGAGATCGACATTGTGGAAAGTTGCCATGTGACTGGTGAATATGGTATAAAACACGTGTAGCACCCTTTAACCTCAATATGTTAATTATTTAACCTCGCTCTGCGGGCTCGTTAAATAACTAACATATTTAGGTAAAAGGATGCGACAACTATTACGTCGTCTCACAGAGATCTGTGAGTCGTCTACAAACATACATCGGTATATCGAAACAGTGGTAAGCATGCTATATATGTAGATGAAATTAAACACATCGAACTCAACGTCTCATCTAAAACCTCTACTATGAAGATATGGCAGATTGTTGAAATCCCTTATACCAAACCTATAACATGAATATATAATAATACCGGCAAATAAAATTATCGTTAATTCCGCACTAAAACCAATTCATCGAAATATTCCAAGGAATAATTTCACTATACCAATACAGACGAGACTATACAAATAGCGAATGCTACTTCTCAACTACAAATTGTACATTGCACAATTGGCCGAGTATACAAAACGTTGTGATGAAAATATAATAATTCGATGTGTTCTCTAGGGAATGATTTATAATGAAAAAGGTACAGGATGCAGCTAAAAGGGAGCAGGGTGAAAAGACGGAGATGTTCTAATAATTTTTTAAATCCATTCTTTTGTGAGTCCAGTATGTATAATTAAGGTTTGTTAACATAGTATATTCATTTGCCATTTAGTATTGGAAAACAATTATTTGAATTTCCAAAGATATTCAACGTGTCGGTGCACAAAGTGGCCATGGGAGGAGGGGGGGGGGGGGTACCAAAAAGGAAACCGGGCGAATCTCCCTGCTTGTCGCTCATGGATCTTTCCATATGTCATCAGACCAGAATTTGTGGATTTTTAATTTCTCGATAACGCAGACCCGATGTTTTTTTTAAATACAAAATAAAAATGGAACTAAACTAATATTAACAAGACATGTATTTCCACTGATGCCGTATCCTTTATGAATATTAAAAGTTTTCACTCACAGTTTGTATGTAAAAACGCAGTATAATATTAATGAATTCCACGTAAATCAAGTTTTCACTCACAGTTATTGTGTAAAAACACAGTATAATATTAATAATTCCACGTAAATCGAGTTGATTTTATACGCATGTTTATAACAAACGTTGCATTTTTCTTATTATCACGTGCTTCGCGAATTTAAATGTGTTTCTAAAAATAAAAAATCCCTGCACTCAACAAACCCCAACACTTTCACCAGTGCACTCACCCTGTGCGAGGCGCACAATGCCGCCGACCATGATGATGATGAGCGCCCCCAGTTTGGCCGCCGTGAACAGGATCTGCAACCTGGCGGCAGCCGTGACACTCATACTGTTGATCACCATCAGAGTTACTATGGAAACAACAGGGGTATCATCAGACGTGGATATAGGATATGAACAAAATAGGGGAGGGGTGGGGTCGGGAAAATACCTACCTAACAAAGTATACATGTCGTACGCAGTTTCCGACCCACACCTCTAAATATGCATATGATTATTACATATTTGTTGTTGAAATGAAAGAATTGACCCATGTTACATGGCGGTAGTCAATATTACTGGGTGGACATAGTGGGAATGCTATAATATGGAAATAAAAGTCAGAAATATCATAGAGTTTTACCTAAAACAACGAAATAATGCGGTTAACTCTATAAAGGCTGGAAATAATGTGCGATTAAGAAATATTCGGCAATTAAAATAAAGGCATCTAACGCGTGTTTGAACGAAGTTTGTTTTTATATGGAAAACCTAGATGTGTCCATTGGGTTTAAAATTTTGCTCAGACGTTATTACATTGTAGTAGTGCATTGTAACCCCGCATATGCACGTCGCCGCAAACACGTGAGCAAACGCGTTTATGCCCTGCTTTTCAGCGCAAAAACATGCATGTCGCCCGCACGAAATTCGCCTTCATTAGCAGTACCAGGTTAAGAATGGTACCCATCGTCAATAAATCTTAAACAACGTGCATATTTGCTTTCGCCACAATTGAGTTTTGCTGACCCTATTCATATGACAAACTCATGATAAATTTGGAGGCCTTCAGTTTATCATGGCCATCCAGATATACTAGTATGCCATAAAACAACGAGACAGCGTTTTACAACTTGTATAAGAGCTGTTAAAACGACTCTTCAATTCATTCAAGAGGAGCAGTACATTTAAATAAGTACATCGGCAATATATTTCAGAATGTTTGGGTAAAATCAGAATGTCGATCAAGTTTTTGCTCATGAAAAATAATCGCGGACAAACAAACATAAGATGTTTGCGAGTTTTAACTACGATGCATGTTGATTTTTTAACTGCGATGGAACGTTAACTACGATGCCTGCTGATTTGACCGTTGTACGTGCATATGGGATGCACAGGTGCAATAAATTGCAATTCGACAGTTCGCAATCATTGTTCTAAGCCTTTAATGAAACCGTTGAAACCGTAAATAGTGATAAAACGGAAGAATTCTAATTTGTATCGCTCAAGTATTGGTTTAACGTTCAAAATGCCGAAAAATCCAGTATGGGTTAAATTTGTGCATTTTGAAGTGCTTTGCTCAAAATACGCGAGCCTAATGCCAGTCAAGCTCATAAACGCGTTGTGTTTGTGAATTTGAAAGTGTTTTGACAGTAAAGATAGAAGCACCGAATTTCTCATTTGTTTGTAACATGTACACATCGCTATTCAAATTTTGTCTGATTTTAATGCACGCAAATTAAATGTAGTGTTTTGGGTTTTGTATATCGAAGCGGACTTAAGCGAATGCTAAAACAAATCCGACATTTAGGATATATACTGAACCAAAAAAGAAACTTTCTCTAAATCCGAAAGTTTTGGTCATTGTTTAACGTTTCGATAGATTTGACTGAAATCTTCTGTTTGATGTATACATTTGTCTTAATGTCTTAATCTACTGGGACTTACTGGTCGATTTTGCAAAGTATAACGATTTTACAATAGCCACATGTGTGTACATCTCTTACGTAACCGTGACAATTTGGCATGTACTTTACGAAGGTTTTTTTTTTTGGGGGGGGGGGCACTATAGTTGTTAAATGACAAATCCTACATTAATACCATAAACATCGTTATAATTTACATGTCTATACGCGTAAATAAATTTATATTGGACGTTGACATTTTGACATCTGTTTGTGAGAAAATTACACTATCATAATTCCAAATTTACACACATTCAATGTATCCAAGCATAACAGTGTTGGTGAAAACGACACCGACATAGTTCATGATTTCAAAATAAGATGTACTATAAATTAATGACTCAGTCGTTGACGCTTTTAGAGACAAACAAGCTGTAAACTAATAACCCATCGGAAGTACCCGCAATCACTTTTAACTGATTCTTAGACTTAAGACGTAAAAATTAAAAACATATTATTGAAACAATATTCTTGAAACTATTTTATTATGAAAACGCTATTTATTTGAAACGTGCATCGTATTCATCATCGGTAATTTTAGCATTCTTTTTATTTCGAATGATTTGTTAATGACATAAGCGACATTAGTATCTGACATATGTGTGAATGCACAGATATTTTGTCTTGAGTCAAAGTCTATCGGTTATTCCTAAGTCTACGAATGGGTTGGTGAATACGGACCCATAATAAGTTCTAGTATAAAATTCTGACTAGACATAAAGTTTCGAGACCCTTATACATATATTAAACAAGAGGGCCATGATGGCCCTAGGTCGCTCACCTGAGTTTAAGGCATCATAATGGCTAATAACAAGAGGGCAAAATGGCACTAAACCCCTTACCTGAGTATAAAAATCTGGGCCTTGCAGGTTCAGAAGTTTTTTTAGTCTATATAAATCATGTGACCCACAGGGCGTGGCCACTTTCTACCCAGGGGCATAATTTGCAAAATAGTTGTAGTGGAGCACTATTCAATGTTACATACCAAACATGAAACCACTGAGCCTTGCGGTTTCAGAGGAGGAGATTTTAAAGTCATTTTCTATTTAAATGTATATAAACCATGTGACCCCCAGGGGCATCATTGAAACAATCTGTGTAGAAGACCACTCCACAATGTTTCACGCAAAATATAAAACCTCTGGGCCTTACAGTTTCAACAAGGAAGATTGTTAAGGCCCACTTGCCCATATGAGTCTATATAAACCATGTGACCCCCGGGCCATGGCCACTTTTTACCCAGGGGCACACTTTCAACTATCTTTGTAGAGGACTACTATACAATGTTACATATCAAATACACAAACACTCCGGTTTCAGAGGAGATTTTAAAGTCATTTTGCTATTTAAGTTTATATAAACAATGTGACCCCCAGGGCAGGGCCAGTTTTGACCCCTGGGACATCATTTGAACAATCTTTGTAGTGGACAACTTAACAATGTTACATACCATATAGAAAACCTCTGGGCATAGCAGTTTCAGAAAAGAAGATTTTGCAAGTCATTTTGCTATTTAAACTTATAAGTCTATATAACCATGTGACCCCCGGGGTGTGCCAAGTTTTGACCCCAGGGGCATCATTTGAACAATCTTAATCTTTGTAGAGGACCACCATACAATGTTACATACCAAATATGAAACCTCTGGGCCTTACGGTTTCAGAGGAGAAGATTTTTAAAGTCATTTTTCTAATTAAGTCAATATAAACCATGTGACCCCCGGGTAGCCCAGTTTGGCCCCAGTGGCATCATTTGAACAATCTTTGTAGAGGACCACTATACAACGTTACATACCAAATATGAAACCTCTGGGCCTTGCAGTTTCAGAGAAGATTTTTAAAGCATATTGCTAATTAAACTGGCTGGAACCGGTTTTTGTGTACATCAAGATCTGTTAAAGAGGATTTGGCAGTGATTTCAGCTTCAAGGCATTTACTGCAGACTGTACCATATACCTACTTATTAGGGCATACTCTGGCCAATTTTCAGATGGTGTTTTATGATCATTCTACCTCGACGTATGGAATGGTTAATATTAGAAATATGTTTCTGGAATGAATTTTAACTTATTGACTTATGAGACGTTTACACTTATGACTGGGTATTTACGGTATACAATGTTACATACCAAATATAAAACCTCTAGGCCTTGAGATTTCAGAGATTTTTAAAGTCATTTTGCTATTTACGTCAATATAAACCATGTGACACCCGGGGTGTGGCCAGTTTTTACCCCAGGGGCATTATTTGAACAAATTTTGTAGAGGAGCACTACATAATGTTACATACCAAATATAAAACCTCTGTGCCAAGCTGTTTTAGAGAAGAAGATTTTTGAAGTTTGTTTGCTATTTTAAGTCTATATAAACCATGTGACCCCTGGGGTGTGGCCAGTTTTGACCCCAGGGGCATGAGTTGAACAATCTTTCTAGAGGACTACTAAACAATGTTTCATACCAAATGTAAAACCTCTGGGCCTTGCAGTTTCAAAGGAGAAGATTTTTAAAGTCATTTTGCTATTTAAGTCTGAATAAACCATGTGACCCCCGGGGTGTGGCCAGTTTTGACCCCAGGGGCACAATGTTAAATACCAAATATGAAACCTCTGGGCCTTGCGGTTTTAGAGAAGAATATTTTTAAAGTTATTTTGCAAATTAAGTTGATATATACCATGTGACCCCCGGGGTTTGGCCAATTTTTACACCAGGGGCATCATTTGAACAATCTCTGTAGAGGACCACTATACAATGTTACATACCAAATATGAAACCTCTAGATCTTGTGGTTTCAGATGAGATTTTTAAAGTCATTTTGCTATATAAGTCTATTTAAACAATGTGACCCCCCGGGCGTGGCCAGTTTTGACCCCAGGGGCATTATTTGAACAATCTATGTAGAAGACCACTATACAATGTTATATACCAAATATGAAACCTCTAGGCCTTGCTGTTTCAGATGAGAAGATTTTTAAAGTTATTTTGATATACAAGTCTATATAACCATGAGACCCCCGAGGCGTAGCCAGTTTTGACCCCAGGGGCATTATTTGAACAATCTTTGTAGAGGACCGCTATACAATGTTATATACCAAATATGAAACCTCTGGGCCTTGCTGTTTCAGAGGAAAAGATTTTTAAAGTTATTTTGCTATACAAGTCTATATAAACCATGTGACCCCTGGGGCGTGGCCAGTTTGACCCCAGGGGCATTATTTGAACAATCTTTGTAGAGGACCACTAGAGCTCTGAGCCTTGCGGTTTCATAATAGAAGATTTTTAAAGTTTTTACTTTTTAAATCTATTTTTAGCTCTGGTGACCTACATATGCAGTGGACCGGAAAGATTTGAACAACTTTGAAAGAGGTCCACCAAAGGATCATTCCTGTGAAGTTTGGTGAAAATATGCCAAGCGGTTTAGGAGGAGATGTTGTTTAAATGAAAAGTTGACGACGCACGCACACACGCACGCAAAAGCTCACCATGAGCATATATATACGTACTTATAACAACGGCAGCTATCACCTTAGGAACGACGTCTGGCTGGCCGCAATACGGGAAGAATGACGTCAGATACTCGGCAAACGTCAGACAGATAATTGCGATTGACGAAGGTCTGAAATACGTAAAGAATGACGTCATATACCATGCAAACGTCAGATTGATAATGGCGATAGACAAAGGTCTGAAATACGTAAAGAATGACGTCATATACTCGGCAAACGTCAGACAGATAATGTCGATAGACGAGGGTCTGAAATACGTAAAGAATGACGTCATATACTCGGCAAAAGTCCGACAGATAATGGCGATAGACGAAGGTCTGAAATACGTAAAGAATGACGTCATATACTCGGCAAAAGTCCGACAGATAATGGCGATAGACGAAGGTCTGAAATACGTAAATAATGACGTCATATACCCGGAAAAAGTCCGACAGATTATGGCAATAGACGAAGGTCTGAAATACGTAAAGAATGACGTCATATACCCGGCAAACGTCAGATTGATAATGGCGATAGACGAACGTCTGAAATACGGAAAGAATGAAAAGACTGACGTCATATACTCGACAAATGTTAGACAGATAATGGCGATAGACAAAGGTCTGAAATACAGAAAGAATGAAAAGAATGACGTCATATACTCGGCAAACGTCAGACCGACAATGGCGAAAGACGAAGAAGGTCTGAAATACGTAAAGAATGACGCCATTTACCCGGCAAACGTCAGACAAATAATGGCGATAGTCGAAGGTCTGGAATACGGAAAGAATGAAAAGAATGAAGGCATATACCCAGCAAACGTCAGACAAATAACGTCTGAAAAGTACACCATATTGTTGCCACACATAGACAAAACATATGCTACATGTATATGATTTCGTTCGCAATCTAGAACGCATTTTCATAGTGTTTTTAGCAAATGAAGTTGTCGATTATATGACCTGATTGTTAATGCTTTTCATAAATTGTTATCACATGTTTTACACGTTGCTAAACATGTTTTCAATAACTTTAACCATAAATGGAACATCTAAAGGAAAGAGACCAGGGCACATACCCACAAAGCTCCTTAGAGAAAACTTCAGGAAATTTCTTAAAATCATTAAATTTCTTAAGTCTGTGGCTGGTTATTGTAAAGCTAATTTTGCCTTAAGTGGACAAAATTGAGTAAACAATCAACAGATACTTATCATTTTACCATATTTCAAATATAAAATATTGATTTTCACACGGAAAATTATATTTGAATTTTTCACTTAAATATGGCTTAACCTACGATTTTCCTTAGGAGCTTTGTGGATACGGCCCCAGCAGACGGCAGAAGGAAATCTCTTAAGGCTTCCCCTTTGTTTCATTGTGAAAACTGCCCTAGATCGAACCACGTCGTATCACAAACAGTCTTATACAAATACTCACGGGTAGCGACTTTATGTACGGAAAGGTAAACACGGCTGTAAATTATCATCGTTATCATTATAAGGGTATCTGATCAACGAAGATTATCATCACGTGTAAATCACACGCGTTCAGTTGCCCCATATATAGACAGGCCAAGCATGCAGCTGCACGCGGCTGCATGTCTCAAGATAAAGTGAATTTGTCATACAAGCCAACATCGCCCAGCGTAAAAACGTAGAAATTCAAATTTCTTTACATTGCAAATTTCGGAATTTATGAAGTAACTATTTACTGCGGTCGACGAAGACACTCGATGTAGTAATGTCAACACACAAGTTTGAATTTTCAGTTTGACCCCATAGTGGCGATATTTCATTGGACAAAATGGTATATATGTCAACACAATAGCTTTACTTTGCATTTTGACCCAATACTTGGATGCACAAAGTGGTATTTATGTCAACACAATAGCTTTACTTTGCATTTTGACCCGATATTGCGATGCACGTATACATAAATTATAAGATCGTGTAAAATATTAGGGCATTTAGTCCCTCTACCGTTTATTTTTATGTACAAAGTACCATTGAAAACTTTCTGTTGTGAAGTGAATCAATCTGCTGACTAACAATGTAGTTTGGTCTGACTCAGCCTTGCCAGATCAAATTTGACAATCTGGTCCATTATCTGAACCAAAATAAAGTTTTAGCATGATACATGTTTATATATAATTTTCAACACTTTTGTTGCCAAAACAAATACAATATTTGTCCGACAAAAGCAATAAAACATAGTGCATAATCTCCTTATTGCTCTCTATAACCATACCAAGTTCCATAAACCCAGCTTGTGTACTTATTAAGTTATAGCAGGATCCAGACAGACGGACAGGGGACCGACTGACGGACAGACGAACAGTGAAGGTAAACCTATAGTTCCTTCCGGTGGAACCTTCAGGGGACTAATACAAAGCGTTCTTATCTTCTTTAAATCTTATTAAGTGTGTAGCTCTATATACCTAATGACCACGACGGAGGTCCAGGCAAACAGGAAGGCCGGGACCTGACCGAAAGCCTCCATGATATACGCGTACTCGCCACCCGATTTCCGGACCAGAGTGCCCAGCTCGCAGTACGTGAGCGCGCCTGGAATGTAGCGTACCGGAAATAGAAGCTAGCGGAGGACAGCGAACCCGGTTCAGTCAAATGAAAGAGACAAACAAATATGATATTGTTTACCGATTAATAGTGTAACGTACTGTTGCATATTAGAAATAACCCGCACCCATTTGGCATGGCGGGCAGACCACTTCCTGTTTTCAGATCGACAGAAGCCCATTTTCCCGGATAAACCTATGCCAGATATCTACAGTTTATTGACGGATACAAAAGGCAAAACGCTAATTTCAAGCCTACTTATCACCAACCGAGCATGGCGAGCAGACCACTTCCGGTCCAGACGACGAGGGAGAGGCCGACAGACTGCGTCATCCCCAGGACCCCCTTCGGCGATATGAAGATGCCAGAGCCTGCAAGAAGAACGGAGGGCACATGAGAACTCAGGGGCGTACCGACGCCCAGTTTGATACGCACAATAAGAAAGTGCAAATATAGCCAACAAAAAATTGACATTTTCTCTGAAAGTCGTAACCATATATTTAGTTATTATTTACTATAACAAAATGTCGGTTTTAGAGCACTTATTGATCTAGATAAAAATTTACACAAAGCTATCATTCGGACAGAGCATGTACCATACATAACCCCATTTAGGTCTCGGTTTTAAAGTGAATTTTAAGATTTAGAACTTTCCAATTCCATGCAAGCGTTTCCATTTATACGCACGGGCGTATAGGAGTATACCTAGTTAGGCCCATGGAACTGATAATACAAGTTTCTTCTGCGGGGTTGTTAGTTTTAATTGAAAAATAAGGGAACGTTTTGTAGAATACAATGGTGCAACCAGAAAATATACTGAACAATTCTGAATAAAACAACGTCAAAAATAAAAAAGCTCTTTAATTTATTGTTTTACATGTACGTGTATGCTCAAATATATTTTTTTATAGAAACCATTATTAAATAAACATTATACGTTCCGGTAAATTTCAGCCAAGTATTTGCTTCAAATTTTGCATAGCTAGCTAATCAGGGCTTCGTAAAATGGTAAAATCAAGAATCTTTTTCAAGCTTGTCCTCTAGCCAGGCCTGGCTAGCTCAGTTGGTGGAGCGCTGGACTGTCGATCAGTGGCTCTTGTGTTTACTACCCATCCCGGCCACATAGCTTGTGTGGGGATTGGTCGTGAAATTATTCCTACTGCCATTCTACCGCTACCTCTGAATCAAGTAGGGCAGTTGTCAGTTACCGGCATCATATGTGCACGTAGTACAGGTAACCAGCTTAGATCGGCTAAGCTTGCCCAGGAAAAGTGTGAGTAGGTTAACTGACCGCCGTGATATGACTGAAATACTGTTAGAAACGGCGAAAATTCAAAAAAATAAACAAGCAAGCTTGTCCTCACCAATAACTGTCCCCACGATGAGCGATATACCAGACAGGAGACCAACTTCCTTCTTCAGCACCACCTCGGTTTCCATGGTGAAGGACGGGGAGATGCTGCTAGTGGACATGTTGTCCATCTTACGTTGTTTCAATCCAGCTGCAAGTACAACAAAATAGGGTTTGGACGTGTGAAAAATAGGGTTTGGAAGTCCGTCAGGCGTAAAATAGTGTTGACGTATGTAAAATAGGACTTGGACATATGTAAAATAGAGTTTAGACAGTCCGACATGTGTAAAATATGGTTTGGGCGTGTGAAAAATTGGGTTTGGACATGTGTAAAATATTGTTTGGACAGTCCGACATGTGTAACATATGGTTTGGACGTGTACAATAGTTTTCGTACATGTGTAACATAGGGTTTGGACAGTCCGACATAAGTACAATATGGTTTAGACGTGTGCAAAATAGGGTTTGGACATGTGTAAAACAGGATTTTTGGACATGTGTAAAATACGGTTTGGATATGTGTAAAATACGGTTGGACATGAGTCAAATAGGGTTTGGACATGTTTATAATATGGTTTAGACATTTTTAAAATACCGTTTGGACATTTGTAAAATATGGTTTGAACATGTATAAAATATGGTTTAGACATGCGTGTTTTTCGAAGTTTATCATGTTCTTTCGCGCCGAAGCTGATGTGAGGTCCTGGCCCCTGTTCATAAAGGCTTTTCTAGCTCAGATGAGCACATTCTCAAAAATATTTTATGTTGAAATAACTTTTTTTTCAATAAAATACAATGAATTGTTGCGAGGTTTTGATTTAAATATTCATAAAACATAGCTCATGAGAGGAGTTTTAAAATATGTTACTTATTTGTATAATATGTTTTTTGACCAACAATATAAATTTTGTTTTTGACAAACAGTATAAATTTAGTTTCGAGTCTGACCATGAAATATCTGACAAATGTTCATCTTGAACCGGAAAATCAGGCTCAACTTGTTTTGTGAACATGGAACTTAGGTTTGTCCCAGCACCCCTATCTAATTTACTTACTAAAGACATATCGCAAGCTCTCACGAATTTTGAGCCATTGCTGCACTTTCCATCATTTTTAATAGCATACCTATATCTCCAGGCATCAACATCAGTTATAAGGTTCGTTCGTTGTTGGGCGTTATAGAAGATACAATGTACGGGCTCTGGCTTCCGGGTATGTGTATGGCTTATTGTTTTATTAAAAAATCAGTTTCGATTTATCGTTGTTTATCGGCCAATAAACAACGATTTGGAGTTCTGATGCGTAGGAAGGCGTTAGCCCGAGTTGTTTAATAGCCACGCATCTGAACGACAAAGATTTGTTTATTGGCCGATAAACAACGATAATGCAAAATTATTTCAATTCTAACATAATGCGACATATATGTTTGAAATTGTAATTGGAACTACTTTTTACTATGCTCCGATAATTGTTTCCTTTGTCTATAGAAAAATTAGCGATTATCATGTTAGAACACATCCTCGGTTACCCAGGGTTGATTCATAACGTATACTACATTTATTATGTAGTGTAACGGCATATCACACGTGGGTATTCGACGATGGTTAGAACAAAATAAAGGACATTCAATTGCATTGTTAACGGTGGATAAGCAAAACGGATTCTATACGAACAAATATGCGTTCCCCGGCTTCTGTGCGAACGGACACCGGATTTTACTTGGTGAAAACAAACGCATCGACATAGCCACGAACGACAAAGAAGTACAAAGAACAACAAATAGTAGCCGGAGAACGCATATTTTGTTCGTATAGAATCCGTTTTGCTTATCCACCGTTTTGTTTGTCTTTCTAATTAAAACTAGGGATGTGTACACTTATCTTATGCATATCTTATCCTACATACTTATCTTATCATACATACCAAAAATAACATTTAAAACATGGTGGAAGGAAAAGTTGACAAAACAGGGTGAAGGAGTCAGTACACGAAACATGTTTGTGTTGTTAATAGCTTTATCTGATCCAAATTGGCAGGCGGAAGTTGACATGCTATACCCTATTAACTAAGTTCTTATCAGGGGTAATGGGTCAAAACTAGGGATGGGACCGAATATTCGAATATCGGGTAATATTCGAATATAAAAGAACGAATACAAATATTCGATTTTCAAATTTATTTAAAGAACAAAATTTCTTTTAAAAAAATCATGTTTTTTTCCAGTTTGATTGCAAAGTTAACATGAATTTCCTGCCTATCAGGTGGCAGGGGGGGGGGGGGGCACGTCTTTACAAGGGCCGCGAATTAACGGTTTGTAGGAGTCGCGAATATGACGCTCTGTATCCACAAATAACAAAACTGGGCCATGTTGTGATAACGGTTTCATAGTTTGCACAAGGCGTACATTGTTGTTTATTGTCCTTTAGTGACATCTAAACGGTTAACTTGTTTACAGTAAATTACAATTACTCTCTAAGTAAACCAATCAAAATGAATCCATTATCAGCCAACCAATTTATTTAACAAAATAAGAATGATCTGGTCAATCTTAATATACGTCACTTGAAAATTATTATATCAACACAGTATATTATACAAGAGTCTTGATTAATAAACAATGCCACCATCACGTGGTTGGAAGTACTTTACGCGATCATACAAAAAGGGAACGATTAACACATTAATTAACAAGACATTTAACAATATCTTACATTTCTTTATATTTGCCTAAGTTATACCGCTCATTTACCACTGAAACAAGGTAAAAAAAACTACGTTCAATTAGTATACATATTTCGGAAAGTTAAATATTCGGACAGAGTTCCGTATGTAATAGTATTTACAAAACGAATATTCGAATATATTCGAATACCTAAAACGAATATTCGAATATTGATTTCAGTATTCGGTCCCATCCCTAGTCAAAACATTCATCTCGGGACATCTTTTAACTATACTGCACCAAAAAAAAAAGAAACTTTCGCTAAGTTTGACTGTAGAAATTTTTTAACGTTTGAATAAAGATTTCACTCAAACTTTTGTTGGTTGTATAAGTTTATCTTATGAATCTACTGGGATTTAAGGGTCGATTTTGCCAAGTAGAACGATTGTACAATAATCACGTTTATATTGAACCAACAAATATTTGTAAACAATTTTTAACGTTTGAATAGATTTGACTGAAATCTGTTTGTTGTACAACTTTGTTTGTAAATCTACTGTGATTAACTGATCGATTTTGCGAAGTAGAGCGGTTTTACAATAACCATTGTATTTATGTGTGTACATTTTTTTTATATAACCGTGATAAATTGGCATGTACATTACGAACGTTTCTTTTCTGGTACAGTACGTATAGATGAGCCATTAACGCTACCACAATCGTGGATGTAGATTATACTCGACTTAGTAAGATGTTTATACACTCGTCTTTTCTACACTTCTGTTTCTCAAAACACTACAAACACATAATTACAATACCAGACGAGCGGTTTATTGATGGACACCGTGCAGCCAATTTTAACAGAACGTGGTACAAAGAGTGGCAAAGTGTCAAGTCTATATAAAACAGTGGACCGACCAGCCAGGAGAAAACCGAGACGGTTAACGCTGGAAACCTGTGCTCGTTAGCCACTAAAACAGTGAACCGACCGACCAGGAGAAACCAGAGACGGTTAACGCTGGAAACCTGTGCTCGTTAGCCACTAAAACAGTGAACCGACTGACCAGGAGAAAACCGAGACGGTTAACGCTGGAAACCTGTGCTCGTTAGCCACTAAAACTGTGAACCGACCGGCCAAGAGAAAACCGAGACGGTTAACGCTGGAAACCTGTGCTCGTTAGCCACTAAAACTGTGAACCGACCGGCCAGGAGAAAACCGAGACGGTTAACGCTGGAAACCTGTGCTCGTTAGCCACTAAAACTGTGAACCGACCGACCAGGAAACACCAGAGACGGTTAACGCTGGAAACCTGTGCTCGTTTGTCAAGTGTCGGGACACGTGCGAATGTCGAGCCTTATTCATTTGTCTGGTTTCATATAAAATCACAGCAATCACATTATACAATAGTACATTTACCATCATTGAATAAAAAAATACTAACACTAAACCGGTCTGTACTGCGTGAAAACGCCAGGTATAATGAGTGTTACACAGCATAATCTAATGTTTGAGATCCTCGTGCAAGACTGACCAATCGTTTCGTTACTGTAAAACAGTCACGTTTCGCATAAGACGAATATTTCACGCTATACTATCGAAGCGCGTGAAATAAATATTACTTACGACTTCACTTATATGGTGGATCAAAATATTCGTGGGCAAAATACGGACACTTTGCACAATACGAGCATGTTGCGCTCTAATGTAATAAACGATTTTACGATGCGTGTACATTATGATGCATGAGTATGTCGCTTCCCGAATATCACGACGAATGAATATTATGATGCACGAATGCCGTGACGAATATTTTGATGCACGGATATGTTAATGCACTAATATTTTGATGCACGAATATTACTATGTAATAAATATAAACTACATATACATAACAATGCTGCCGAATGTGTAAACTACATATTTGATCAATGATGCAGAACGTATCATATACATGTACTTTTAACCAACCATGCAGAATGTGTTACTGCATTCATATCTAAAATTGCATGTCGTATTTATATGTCTTCTAAAATAGCATACACTGCTACAACAGCACACACTTCTACATCTGCAATATCTTACAATGCTATAATAGTATGCGCTCCTACTTCTAAAATATATTAGACTGCTAGAATATCATACACTTTTACTTCTACAATAGATTAAACTGCTCAAACAGCATACACTTCTACTTCTAAAATATATTACAATGCTATAATAGTATGCAGTCATACTTCTAACATATATTAGACTGCTAGAATATCATACACTTCTACAATAGATTACACTGCTACAGTAGCATAAACTTCTACTTCTAAAATAGCCTAATAATTTTGCTATGATTGTAGTAACAACGGAAAAATGCTTACACACTATGATACTGCATGCGTTGTTATATCATGCTTAAACAAGAGCAATCAGACTACTAGAAGTTATTTCAGTTGGTTCATTTTTCTGAAAGTGGACAGGAGAAAAAAAAACTTGAAACATGGATATGTTTATAATTAAAGGTAGTAACATTAGTATAGATACATCAGAATGGAACAATAAGTACAATCTCTATTTTAATATAATACTCGCTAATTTTTCTATAGACAAAGAACAAAGTTATCGTTGTTAAACTACCCAATAAACAACGCAAAAATAAGTCCCGATTCTGAGCGGAGCATACTAAAAAGTAGTTCCAATTACAATTGCAAAACTATATATCAAATCACGTTAGAATCGAAGTAATTTTCGCATTATCATTGTTTATTGATCAATAAACAACTCTGTGTCGTTCTGATGCGTGGCTATTAAACAATTCGGGCTAACGCCCTCGTGGTTTATTGACCAATAAACAACGATATATCGAAAAATATTTCTTAATTATAGGTAGAATAGACAGGTACCGGTATAAATGGTCAAATAACTTAAAATATATATGTTATAAAAAGGCATAAATCTGTCAGAATACAAAGCCGAATTATGGGGATTTTAGCTGGAATTGATAACAAAGATATACCATATGTTTCCAGTTAATAATTTATGTAGTCCTGAAGTTATAGCACTTTAGAATATAGACTTTAACCTGAAAATGTATGTGAAAAGGGGCATAACTTTGTCAAATAACAAAACTGAGTTATGGGGAATGTTGCACTTTGATGCTGGAGTTGACGACAAAAGGTACATTCCGCGTTTCAAATGAATAATTCAAGTAACATGAAAATCTATGGGACATAACTGCTACAAAATAACAAACTGAGTTATGGGGAATGTTGCACTTGATGCTGGAGTTGATGACAAAGGTACATTCCAAGTTTCAATTGAATAACCTATGTCGTTTTGAAGTTCAGAATAAACATTTTAACCTGAAAATCGATGTGGAAAAGGGGCATAGCTCTCTCAATATACAAAACAGAGTTATGAGGAATGTTGTACCTGATGCTGGAGTTGATGACAAAGGTATATTGTAAGTTTCAAGTGAATACATTATTAAGTTTTGAAGTTACAAGACAGTTAAATATAAACTTTAACCAAATTCAGACACGGAAACCGACGCCGAGAAGAGTGGGAAAGCTCACCTATTCTTTGACGAATGGAGCTAAAAATCAGTGGAACCTTGTCCCTCGCAATCATTAAGACCTATTCCAAATCGTTGAAATGGGATTTATTGCATATCACTGAATTGAGGCTTATTCCAAATCGTTGAAATGGGACTTGTTGCAAATCACTGAATTAAGGCTTATTCCAAATCGTGGAATTGGGACTTATTGCAAATCATGGAATTAAGGATTAGTCCAAAATCGTTGAAATGGGACTTTTTGCATATCACTCAATGGAGGCTTATTCCAAATCGTTGAAATGGGACCTTTTGTGCATATCATTTAATTAAGGCTTAGTTCAAATCGTTGAAATGGGACGTATTGCAAATCATTGAATTGAAGGCTTAGTCCAAATCGTTGAAATGGGACGTATTGCAAATCATTGAATTAAGGCTTCCTCCAAATCGTTGAAATGGGACTTATTGCAAATCATTGAGTTAAAGCTTATTCCAACTCGTTGGCATGGGCCGTATTGCAAATCATTGAATTAAGGCTTGATCCAAAATCGTTGAAATGGGCCTTATTGCAAATCATTAAAGACGTTCGCAACAATTTCGTCCAATTTTTTTCCAACGACAGATTTTCTTAAAAATTTGCACAAACAATGTATCCTAAAACTAAAACAGTCTTAAAAATAGGGGTCACCGGGTTTGTTCCGGAAGTATTGGGGTTTAAACACGCTACCTGTCGAAGCCCTTTTTTCAGTTTGTGTGACTAGCAATGTTCAATTATATAAAGGGTTCATTTGCAAACAAGGACGGAGATTTTTAAATGCATCTTTGTTTTAATCTTTCGTTTGGCAATATCCAAGTGCAGTTTAATGATAAAACGCCCTTTATGTATAGTTACCATTTAAAAAATGACTTTTAATGGACACTTTATGAGGTTAATTATGCATTGAATATGCCTTTGAAAACATCAATTAATAATCAAATATTCGAATATCTTTTGTTCCAAACGACAGGTTTTGTTAAAAAATTCCATAACATGTGTCATTGTATACTGAAACTAAAACAGTGTTAATTTTTTTTTATTTTTTTAATTTTGTTATCAATGTTTTAAGTATATGTATGAGAGCTTTTTTCAAACATGGTTATGGTTCTTTCAACTGATATGTTTTCACATGTCTTATTTGGCAATATACAAGTGTATTTTGATAATAAAAAACGATTTACTTATATTTACTGTTAAAATAATGAATTTGGCTGGAGATTTAAGTAGGTCAAATGGGTATTAATAATACGTTTTGAAACGTCATTTATTATGCATCAATATATTTTATTCCATTTTATTTTCGTGTTTCGTGTTTACGTAAACAACGTATCAATTGCCGAAATAGAATGAAGATATTTAATGGATCTTTCTTTTTAACTAATTTGTTTGGCAATACATTGTATACGTGTGGTTTTGATAATTATAATGCTTTATGAACTTTTAACCATTGACTGGAACTTAATGAGTTACACATATTTATTGATTGAAATTAGTATATTGTAACCTATAAACAATAAAGAAATAATGAAGCAAAAGGAGAATTTAACCCAATTATTTTCTTTTTGTTGCGAACGTCTTTAAGTAAAGGCCATGCCAATTTGAGTCTATGTTTAGCGTCCTCGGGCTGGTAGGTTTTTGGATCCCTGAACGAAAAAAAACACGACTATTTTCACAATGTGAAAAATCGAGTTGGAAAGTATATAAAAATTTGAAAAATGACTTTCATGTGTTTTTACCAATGATTGTAAAAACAGTGTGCAACTAGTCAATGTACACAGTTAGAATACTGTGTTAAAGTAGGTTCCGTATATGAAGATGATATATAGATAACAGTTTTGCAGTTTAACATTTGCTTTAGCTTGTACCACTGCCATTAATAAGTTGTGAAAGAAAAAAAAATTATCGACTCATTGTTTGTTTTTTCCTGCCTGGTTAGTAGGTTTCAAAAAATCATGGGGACGCTAAACATAGAATCAAATTTGTATGGCCTAATGCTTATTCCAAATCGTTGAAATGGGCCGTATTGCAAATCATTGAATTCAGGCTTATTTCAACTCGTTGAAATGGGACTTACTGCAAATCATGGAGTTAAGGCTTATTCCAAATTGTTGAAATGGGACTTATTGCAAATCACTGAATTCAGGCTTATTTCAAATCGTTGAAATGGGATTTATTGCAAATCATTAAATCAAGACTTATTCCAAATCGTTGAAATGGGACTTATTGCATATCACTAAATTGAGGCTTACTCCAAATCGTTGAAATGGGACTTTTTTTGCATATCATTAAATTAAGGCTTAGTCCAAAGCGTTGAAATGGGACGTATTGCAAATCATTGAATTAAGGCTTAGTCCAAATCGTTGAAATGGGACGTATTGCACATAGTTGAATTCAGGCTTAGTCCAAATCGTTGAAATGGGACGTATTGCACATAGTTGAATTCAGGCTTAGTCCAAATCGTTGAAATGGGACATATTGCAAATAACTGAATTAAGGCTTAGTCCAAATCGTTGAAATGGGATTTATTGCAAATCATTGAGTTAAGGCTTATTCCAAATCGTTGAAATGGACCGTATTGCAAATCATTGAATTCAGGCTTATTCCGATTCGTTGAAATGGGACTTATTGCAAATCATGGAATTAAGGCTTATTTCAAATCGTTGAAATGGGACTTGTTGCAAATCATTGAATTGAGGCACATGTATTTTACACATTCTGCATTATATCTATACATAAATATAAAAATGATATAAAAAGCTTCGTTACCCGTGTCCTGATGTTTAACATCCATTTTGTTCCCAACGTTTGTACCGTCTTGTTATTTGTTATTTACTAATATTAAATGCACTATTCCATGTCCAAATTTCTTTTTTAAATGTTATGACACAAAGTCACACTGGTTTTAATCGTATAATGGTTGCTAAAAGTGTAAGTAATTAATTCCAAAACATTTACGAGCGCAGGTATCCAACGCGCGTTCTCTTTCAAGCCCTCCGGAGACGCCCTTTACTATGTAGATATCAAATGAGAGGACACCGTCTAAGGCCAGAGATTATCTGTCTAATACCACTTTTGACCTAGATTTCTTGCGCTGATTATATGCAGCGGGGAAATTGAATGTCAATAAAATTTGCCAAATTTTCTAATTTTAAGGAATTCAAACTGACAACAATAGTTTGATGTCTACCAATAACCGTTGCATACTTCTGGGGATTATAATTGTTTACATAAGCGGTTAAAATAAAGTTATACAAATATTTTCGACATACACTCTAAAACTGAATAAATAGCAATTCTATCATTGTGAGTTCAAGAAACTCCAGGTCATTCTAAAAATAGCGCGCGTTTGGCAGGCGGTGTATAGAGCTGGATTGGTTGCCCTTTTGTAAATATTATGATAGAAGCTAGGTACCAGACTGTCTGTGTTAAGGCCCGGTCACACAGCGATTTACGGCTTAATCACGGCCACAACTCGTCAAAAATTGATCTCCCGTGAAGCAGACGATGTTGTTTGCGTTGATGTCGAGTTTAAGACGAGCTAAAGTCGATGTTCAGACGTGGCAGGACGCGGGGAAAATTCGGAACGGCGTTGGACGCGGAAAAAAGTTTTGAACTGCTCAAAACTTTATACCGCGGACAACCACGGGTGATACACGTGGTAAAGACGTGCAACACGCGTGAAACACACGTGATAATCCGTGTTCCGGCAGTGATTAAAACTTTGGAAGACGCAGTAAGACGCGAAAGTTTAGCGGGCTGTCACGGGCAGAGCACGGTCATCGGACGGGTGTTACGCGTTGGTATCAAGGGAAATGGCGTGTGTTTTGCGGCTTATCACTGACAAGTGGGGTTTTCCGCGCACATAGCACTACCTAAGACCGTTAAACGACGTCTCGAACAAGTGCTAAATACGAATGTTCACTGCCTAATCACGTCTGTATCACTTCTGATTTGCGGCATATAAATACAGCAATTTTCTTAGACTTTGGCACTCTCAGTCTAGATGTCAAGGGGTGAACATGAACCTTCAACGCCGTGATGTTCTCATCTTTATGCTCCAGCACCAGCAGAACCAGCTGATACAGGCCCAACATATCCTTGCTAAGAGAAGTAGAAGGAGGAGGAGGGTGGTACGGAATATCTGGGTGCGTGACTGGATTGCGAGGAGACCTCAGCTGGGGCTTTACGACTGTCTCATGGTCGAGCTGCGTAACGAAGATCCAAGAGCCTTTCAGAACTTTATGAGGATGCCTCCTGCGATGTACGATGAAATTGTGCAGAGACTGACACCAGCCCTTACCAAGGAGACCTCCAACTGGAGAGCACCCCTTGCACCAGGACTCAAGGTTGCTATCACCCTGAGGCACCTTGCCTCTGGCTCCAAGTACCGTGAGATGCAATATGCCTGGAGGGTCCCCCACAACACCATAAGTCTGGTGGTGCGTGAAGTCTGTGAGGCCATCGTCCACGAGTATGCTCATGAGATGCTCTCGCCACCAGACACTGAGGCCCAGTGGCGCCAGTTAGCTGATGATTGGTACCACAGATGGAATTTTCCGCATGTGATTGGGGCTATAGATGGGAAGCATATTGCGTGTAAAGCTCCTGCCAACACTGGGTCCGACTACTTCAACTATAAAGGCTTCTTCAGTGTTATCCTCCTAGCAGTCGTGTCTTCTGACTACAAGTTCCTGTGGATAGACGTAAGCGGCAAGGGGTCCTCCTCTGATGCCCACATCTACAATGCAAGTGAGTTCAAGGAGGGTCTGCAGAACAATGACATCGCGGGCTTCCCAGAGCCGGATCCGCTGCCAGGTGACACACAGGATGTACCCTACTTCCTAGTAGGTGACGATGCGTTCGGACTACGGACCTACATGATGAAGCCCTACGCTAACAGGGACATGACCAGGGAGCAAAGGATATTTAACTATAGACTGTCGCGGGCCAGACGGGTAGTTGAAAATACGTTCGGGATCCTCGCCAACAGATTTCAAGTTCTTCTGACTACTATGATGCATAAAGCTGATACCGTCAGACTGCTGGCCAAGGCGTGCGTACTCCTTCACAACCTGATGAGAACACGTTACCCGGTGATGCAGAACAGGCTGTTGGACTGGGAGCGTCCAGATGGAGCCCTGGTGCTTGGTGCTTGGCGAGAAGGCAGGAACCTTGAAGACACGATGCCTGATAGAGTACCAGGACCCAACAGAGATGTCAGGCTAGCCAAGGCCCAGAGGAACCTCATCATGCAGTGGTGTAACTCGCCGGCTGGAAGGGTGCCGTGGCAAGATGACATGCTCCTCCCCCATTAGCTATGTTTATTGATCATGTTAGTTAGGGAAGCTGGAGCACTGATATGCAAATGTTGATGTAATTATGATGTTTGCTATATGTACTGTTGACATTACATGTTGTATTAAAGTAATAAATTGAAATGTAACCTGTGTTTGGCAGTTTTGACTTTAAATAGTAGATTGAAACTAAATTAAAACTCTAGATTATAGAAGTATTTAATTGTGAATTGGGATAAATAAACTTTTCATATATTACATTTAAATACAAAAAAATAAAGATAGCAAACATAAAAATATAAAGTACATATGAAATGAGCAGTTTGTACATGTACACGTGCAATAAATCTAGAAACATTGTTTACTAGCATTTCACATTACTACTCAAATTTTGTTAAAGATGCCGGACCGGTAACTAAAGGTCAAGTTTGTTTACATGTATAATTTTAAACAATGAATTGACAATGCTTTGAATTTCCTTCAACATGTATAAAGCCAAAATGAAAACATTAAGGTTTTTCAAAAACATAGAGAAAATAAACATTTTCGGAAAAAAAGCTGCTAGATTTTATCTCATGTTTGTTTACATTTTGTGTGTGTTTTAATCAGTGGTATGAATAGGTTAACTCATCAAATTATAGGTATAAGCCATCATAGCTCAGTGGTAGTGCTCGTCTCGTAACTCGGAGGTTATGGGTTCGAATCCCACCAAAGGCATGGAAATTTATTTTGTTCTTGTATAATGTGACTCAAGAAATGTTTTGATAAACAACATAATCAACGTTTATATTTTGAAATAGGTCTCAATCAATCTTGTTGCATTGTTATTCTATATTAGGTTGCAACATATAGTGGTATATTCATCCTAAAATAGTGATCTCGACTTACCGGTCCAGCATGACTGTTCAAATTACCATGGGTATTATGTTGTTTTTGTTGAGCATGATGTAGGCGCTATAACAATAATTATACTACATGCTTAAGTTCTGTAAAGACGCCAATCATCAGTGGTATTCTGTAGAAATATTATGACGCATAGAACATAATAATCGATTTTAACAAAGTAATCCTTAACAAATTCTGAGTAAAAATAATCTGATAAAGGAAGATTATTATTATTTTATTAGTTTATTATTTCTATGCTGTACTTCAGCTAATAACATCAAAAGCAAACATTAAAATTAGAGTCAAAGCAATTGAGATTTAGCACAAAGTATCATTCACAAACATGTCATCACATGAATTAGAATTATTGAGCCAGATTGACCTGATCCTCGAAGAATATATTCACTTATATATATTATTCACGATATAAAGCTACGGCTGCAGTGGGTTCTCCTGTTCATCGCCTTGCTGCCGACCTTGCGGTTGGTCTAGAGAGGGCACATCAAGTAATGAACTTATCCCAGGGGTGGAGTTGATCGGCGAGATATTTGCAAGAGGTGTGGATTGGCTGAACTCTGGAGTATTGAGAAGAGACGTGTAGGTTTGCTGTTGTGCCTGGAAAATGTTTTGCGGCTGCTCCTGCTGTTGCGGCTGCTGCGGGGGGTAGGTGGGCTGCTGATTACAGAACTGCTTTGTTGTAGGAGAGGTTGTAGTAGCAGCCTGCAGCACGGTGGGGAACGAGGTCTGCTGCACGAAGCTGCCGTACTGCTGGTGCTGGGGGATGTGCTGCTGGAAGTATTGCTGGCAGCTGGAGGGCTGGCCGAAGGACTGAGTGAACTGCTGCCTGAAGGGCTGGGGGAGAGGCTGGGAAGATGCGCAGGCTATGGGTGCTGACACGGCCTGAGCTGTTCTGGCCCATAAGGTGGATGGCTGTTCACTGTCACCAGGCTGACGGCGCCTGCCCTGGCGCACTATGTCAAAGATCAACTCCTTCATCTCGTTGTACTGCTGCTGGGGAGCTGTCCTCAGGGTGTCAGCAACAAACCGTACGAAGGGCTCACGGTCAGTCTGGGGCCTCTCCTCCACAATCTTCTCCAGGAGGGTTTGGTTGGCCTGCATAATGGCGCTGAGGTCTCGCATCCAGGTACCTTCCTCCTCCTGGCACTCTTCCCCCCTCCTCCTCTTGTCACGCTTGCGGCTGGACTTGGACGTGGTCTGAGAAGTATAGGCCTGGTCAACAGCTGCGGACTCTATGTCCTCGAGGACGTGAGCCTGACTGTCATCGTCAGAGTCCACTGAGGGGGGTGGACGCGAGACCGTGGACGTGGCAGCGGCAGAGGCAGTAGGGACCCGGGCCAGAGTGACGAGGGGATCCCCGGTGTCATTTGGGATGGAACCTGAAAGGTTTAAGACGTTTATTTAAGAAATGACCGCCGCGTGTTGCACTTGTATCGAGGTATGAACAACATTGAGGCTGTTTAATTTAAGTGAGACCCGAGGAGGGGTTTCACTAAAAATTAAACTGTTCATACCTCGATACAAGTGCAACATGCGGCCGTTTTTTCTTATATTTATATTCACTAAATAGATCTAAACAACATTATTCTTACTCTTGTCAGTGTATTTAAAAAAAACAAAAGCAGACAGCGATCTGAAGAAATTCAAAACACAGTTGAAATCAATGTAATTAAATGTACTGACCTTTGTAGAAGCCACAGTGTTGCAGGACCCAGGTCTCCCTCTCTGTGAGCATCTTGGTCGCCTGGCCACTGGTCTTCTTCGAGAGCCTCACATACCAGTCCTTTATTCCTTTCCACCACTGCTCTAGGTGCTCCACATTGATCCCCAGCTCTTGGGCCTTCATCTCCCAGGCAGCCCTCTTCTGCCTGTAGCCTTTCTTGCTTCGCATCCAGAGGTAGCAGTTGGCCTTCAGCCGCTCTAGAACGTCCTCCTATATAGCAGCGTCAAGGCTCCAGTCCTTCTTTGGGGCCTTGAAGGCAGCCTTCGCCTTACCCTTGCCATGTCCACGTCCACGGCCCTTGCCAAGGAGTACTGGTTCTTCCTCCTCGACTTGGGGAGGAGGAGTAGAAGGCATCACTTCTTCCACAATGAGTGTTTCTCCCTCCTCAAGGGCTTGGGGGGGCGACTTCTCCAAGCTCCATGGGTGCCTCAGGGGCAGCAGCAGGGGTGTCAACAGAGGTAGGGGTAATGGTGGCAGCAGTGGTGGTGGCAGGAGGGATGGAAGCAGGGGTGGCGACAGGGGTAGCACCTGAACATGAAAAATAAATTCATTAAGTGACAATTTATTTAGTGACTTGCTTCTAATTTTCATTTCTAAATAGAAATTCGAAATGTAAATTTGAAAGTAACAAAATTTGCAAATGAAAAGACAGTGAATTGATTAAAATAAAATGTACTGACCATCAACAGCAGCCTCCGCTTCTCCAGGAGCAACAGGGTCAGTATCAGCCTGAGGGCCAGGGTCTGGACTGGCAGCATCAGCAGGAGGAGCATGGACCTCGGCCTGGACATGAACCGTTACCTGGGCCTGTGAGGCTTGAAGAGCCTCATCCTCAGCTGGGGCCTTGGCCTTGATCTTCGTATACTCAGTTGGCCTCTTCTTTGCAGGGGAACCCTTCTTTCTGGGCATTATTAAATTGAGAACAGCGAACGAACTTGGACTGTAGAAGATCGGCAACTGTGAGGACCAGCCGTGCGCGGCCGCTTTTATACGTGGCAAGCTGCGCTTCCGACGAGGCCGAGCCGTGATTGGGCAGTGCTATGGCAGTGGAGTTCCCGTTTTACGATCGTGCTCAACACGTGATCAGCAGTGCTCCAGACGCGATAAGGCCGCGGCTAGCCGTGGTAACTTGCCTCTTTTTTCCCCGCGTTTAAACACGCGCGAACCTATTTCTAACCTTACACGTGGCTGGAAGTGGTTAGCCGTGCTTAGGCAGTGTTTCAGCAGTGGAACAGCCGCCGACGGCCAGACCACGTACAAAGCACGTACAAAGCACAGCCAAGCCAACATTGACCAGAAATTACCACGTACGACCACGTCCACCAGATTTTCAAAACTTTTTGTACGTGATTAAGCCGTAATGCGCTGTGTGACCGGGCCTTTACATGCATCAGTTAGCGTCCAGAGAATCATAAGCTCGAATATTTCAATAAATGGAGAATTTATGTTTATAAACGTACTAGTATGTTTATTCGGCGTAGCTGTCTAAGATCACTTTTGACCTAGATTTCTTGCGATAATTATGCAGCGGGAATATTGAATGCCAATAATATTCGGCAAATTTTCTATTTTTAGGGAATGCAAACTGTCAACAATGGTTTAATGTATACCAACAACTGTTGCATACTTTTGGGGATTAAAATGTACATGATTGTTTACATAAGCGGTTAAAATAAAGTTATAATCATTTCTCCGACATACACTCTAGAACTGAACATAATTATGAACATATTTTCTCATTGTATGTCAAGAACAGAATATTATATTCGTTCTCAGGATTAATCCACTGTTTTGTTTAGCCTAGCTCTATAAATAACAATCGATTCTAGCGAGTCCAACACACGATCATTCTAAAATTAGCGCGTGTTTAGCTGCCGGTGTAAAGCTGTTATTTATAAACTTACTGTGCATGTTAATTTAAAATTGAATGGCGGTTGCGTTCTATTAAGAACTAAGTAGAATTGCACATTTTCTATCAACTTCTCCAGTAGATGTTAATCAACCTATAAATAAAATGTGGTGAAATAGGTAACGGTATGCGTCGAAATGTTATTCAGGTTACTTTTACTTCATTTTCGTAGCATTTATACATAATTTGCAATACCACTTATACACAGAAACCCTTGATACATCATATTCGTACCGAATATAATTTTAAATCGCCATAGTCTAATAAAATTTTATGTTTGTGTTATAAAACATGGAAGTCATCATTATGTCAAATGCGCTGAATGTTCCCTAAAGATTGCTTTTCATAAGGATACACAGTATAAATCATTAACTGACTTCGATTTGTTTATGTAATATGTATAGATAACTTCCAAGATGAAGGTAGGGTATATTTCTTAAGAATAACTATACGCGTCTGATACAGAATAATTTTCATTCATTCCCGCAATTATTTTCGTACATTGTTAATTTGTTAAATTTGACTGACAGATTTATATAATAATGATGTTAACGTGAATTATTTAGGTGATTCGTGTATCACTAGTGAAAACATGGGGCGGTATGATCGGTTTATTCACGGTACAAATATTAATAATTATTGAATTAATCACACATTAATTTTGGGACATGAGAAATTTTCTTATGGTGCTTAAAAAATCTGGGGTCCGAGAAGTCGCCTTGCCTAGGTGGGGACCGAAAAATCTCGGGTCCGAGAAACCACGTAACAGATCATCTTGGCCCTCTTGTATCATGATTAGGCAAAAATGATATCTCATTATTAATGTCAACGCCAATTGTCTTTTTTAAAAGACATTTCTTGTTTGAATTTGAATTGCGGTTTTGTTTTATTAAGAATTATTTAGAATTGCACATTTGTATCAACTTCTAGGATGCTAGGATGTTTGATGGGTGCACGCACGATGTGGGTAAGTATTTTGCATCGTACGAAACAAACACAAAACAACCATGACAAAAATTGACACCTTATATCAGAGAATTTTCATTGTTTTGTTGTATTCAGTAACTGTGAAATCAGATCGGTAAATAGTGGGCGGAGCCTAATATGCAAGCTTACCGTGCAATAAGTAGCTTGCAGTATATTGAAATATAGTTGTGATTTAGACGCACGCTACTTATTGCGCTGAACGAATGCACTAAGTGGACACATTACGACAGCGCTAAATTTGGAAATGACACGCATGCCAAGCATGACAGACATCACGTGACGTCTAGAAACTGCCCATTGGGATCGACATCGTTGAAAGTTGCAATGTGATTGGTGAATATGGTATAAAACACATGCGGGCTCGTTAAATAACTAGCATATTGCCGTCCAAGTATGCTACAACTAATACTTGGACCACCGCCTTTTTGAACGGCCAGTACAAAAAGCACAGTGGATTTCAAACGGTTCAGAGGCGCATTTCGTGCGAATGAATCACATTTGATTCAGTGATCAATTCATTACCTCGCTTCGCACTATCTGATTAACATGTACCAGCATTCTATCTTCGTCTACAATTGGGGTTCGGTCATTTGCATGTGTAATTACTGACTGGTAGCAAACGCCAATTAACACGTCATGATCGATCCGTGACAATGAATACGTATATTATTTATCAATGTTGGTGAATGTCGGTGTACACATAATTCGAAGCCTGTACTAGTATCTCCATCAACTTTATTGTATACAGAAGTACCGATGGAAAAATAAGTTGTTTTTTGTCGTCGTATCTTCAGTTTCGAAGCGAAACTTTATATTATATACATGTACTACTCAAATTGTAATAAGGGTCGGCTAGCTCAGTGGGTAGAGCGCCGGACTGTCAATCGGGGATCGTGAGTTCGAACCCCAGCCCGGCAATATAACTTATTGGTGATTGGACATGAAATTAGCACAGGCTTATTCAGGATGACACTTTCCGCCTACAGTGGTTTTATGATTAGAAGATACTTCATTGAAACAGAAAATACCATAAAAGCGGAAAGTGTCGTCCTGGATTAGCCTGTGCAGTTCCGGACGACACTTTACGCACCTGCATTAATTCGGTTTTCCCACGACAAGCCTCAAATAAAATTGCACAATACAATTTGAGACTATAAAACTAGTGAACTTTTAGAGTATATATTATCAATGATATCGTTGCAAAGGCAGTCAAAATGCATTATCTTTATATCGGGGAGGTCGATTTTTATCTGTAATCACTGGTTAACTCCAGCTCCAGTAAAATCTGTTGGCGATAATGTATTGATACAACAGGGGAATTTTCTCTTCACTGTAGAGATAAACATGGAATCTGTATAAATACTTGAGCAGCTTTTAAGAAACTATCGTGCATTGTGGATTCCTACTGTTATTTCTGTCATATACGAGTATGAACAAGTGTCTTATTTTAGAATCGTTATTTCGTGTGGTGAACAAATCTAAACAGAACAACTTAAGGGCAAGAGCAAGGAGTTGACTCCATATCGGCAATACAACTTACAGACATAAATCACAAGAACCGACTGACCTCGCGACGTATCAAACAAGGGTCAATTACATGTTGCATTCTAAAATAAGAATAGAAATACTTCATTCCAAAAAGTGCAAAAATACATAACGTTTTTTTTCCTTCAGTTCGTGTCGAGTACCTAGATGATGGGAACGCGTATTTATGAGGCAATATCGGTCTTATTGCTCGAATATGACGATTTATTCGTTCAACTCTATCAATTTTACGAATTACTCTTTTTACTAGGTTCTAGTCAGTTTGGAACAATTTGGAGCAGCCATTTTAAGCCATCGCTGCTGTGTCCCTATTCGAAATCTGCTCCGTTTAACGTGATAACACCAATTACTGCATGTGTCTACAGCAACAAGGATCTTTTCCAGTGTAATATGCAGCACGAAAGTTACTGTTCGACAAATGCACATTTATTGCAAGGGTGGATTTATACACGAAATGTCATATTACCACATTATCGGCGAAATGTAAACACATTCTCTGAAATGTTAACACAATCTTTGAGTTAAGGTGTTAATGTACATATACACGCTATTCAGATTTTGAGTTGCGTTGTTTATGCACATGTACACACTTATTAGATTTTAAGTTTAGGTATCTATGAACATGTGCACACTTTTTAAAGTTTGAATTGCGATGTTTATAAACATGTACATACTATTCAGATTTTGAGTTTCGGGTTTTACATGTACACACTATTCAGATTTTGAGTAGCGGCGTTTATGTACATGTACACACTATTAAGATTTTGAGTTGAGGTTTTTATGTACATATACACACTATTAAGATTTTGAGTTGAGGTTTTTATGTACATATACACACTATTAAGATTTTGAGTTGAGGTTTTTATGTACATATACACACTATTAAGATTTTGAGTTGCGGTTTTTATGTACATATACACACTATTAAGATTTTGAGTTGAGGTTTTTATGTACATATACACACTATTAAGATTTTGAGTTGATGTTTTTATGTACATATACACACTATTAAGATTTTGAGTTGAGGTTTTTATGTACATATACACACTATTAAGATTTTGAGTTGAGGTTTTTATGTACATATACACACTATTAAGATTTTGAGTTGAGGTTTTTATGTACATATACACACTATTAAGATTTTGAGTTGAGGTTTTTATGTACATATACACACTATTAAGATTTTGAGTTGAGGTTTTTATGTACATATACACACTATTAAGATTTTGAGTTGAGGTTTTTATGTACATATACACACTATTAAGATTTTGAGTTGAGGTTTTTATGTACATATACGCACTATTAAGATTTTGAGTTGAGGTTTTTATGTACATATACACACTATTAAGATTTTGAGTTGATGTTTTTATGTACATATACACACTATTAAGATTTTGAGTTGAGGTTTTTATGTACATATACACACTATTAAGATTTTGAGTTGAGGTTTTTATGTACATATACACACTATTAAGATTTTGAGTTGCGGTTTTTATGTGCATGAAAACACTAATCAGATGTTGAGTTGCGGTGTTTATGCACATGTACACACTATTAAGAGTATCTTAAGAATCTTTATTAATACGAGCCATGCTATAAGTTTGCTTATACCATATTTCAGAGAGTTTTCATTGTTTTGCGGTATTCAATAAATGCGATATCAGATCGGTAAATGGTGGGCGGAGCCTAATATGCAAGCTTTTACTGTGCTATAAGAAGCGTGCAGTATATGGGAATTTTGCTAAAATTTATACGCACGCTACTTATTGATTGCACTAGACGATTGCACTGAGTGGGCACGCTAAATTTGGAAATGACACGCATGCCAAGCTAGACAGATATCACGTGACTTCTAGGAACTGCCCATTGGGATCGGCATTGTATAATAAAGTTGCGATGTGATTGGTAAATATGGTATAAACCACTTGAATAACCCTTTGACCTCAATAGGTTAATTATTTAATCTCTCCCTGCGAGCTCGTTAAATAACTAATATATTTCGGTCAAGTGTGCTACAACTATAACTTCTGTACTATCAACCCGAGCATCAGTATGTTGTCAATATTTGCAATATATACTTTCTGGTACTCATCTAAACGACCTAAAATTCGATCCTTAAACGTATAGGACCTTATTTATGTATTTAGGCGTGGTGTCGTTCTCTTATCAAGCCCTCTATAAAATACTCGTGCGATCCAGTTCAATCACGTTCATGTATAAATATAAAACTGTCTAGCGAGGTTACCGGTCTAATTTTTATCTAAGGCTTAATATTTACTTTTTGTAACAGGTTTAACATACATCACATGATAAGAGGTCGAAATAGGTAACTTTGCTATAACTCATATAGCGACAAACTACGTCTTAACGATTGTTTCAATTAAAGAGACATTACCGAGGCCTTCAAAATAAAAAAAATACGACTAAACAACTGTAGAATTATTAGCCATTAGTGTTTTAAAGTAATATTATTATGTGTATAAAATCAACATATTAATTGAATATTATTTAGGAAAATCATCTCGCAAAAATATACGCTAACATTAAAAGCGACCCTACATTAGAAAGTGTATTTACATTTTGCATATAATTATTACAAATTGTTTTCACTTAATCTCATATAATATCTTCGTATAATTTTGACTTTATAAATATAGACATTCATAACAGTTTTAGTAAGATCTCCACAGTATACTAATTATGCTTTTGAAGCAAACGTTCCGTTTAGAGAAAGCCGTGTTAGTGTTATTTATCATTGATTAATACGGTATTTTACGGATATTCCCATCATATGTGCATGAATGAGATAATATCCCATTGTATAAACTTTGTTTTATTTTAACATTGTGGTATAACGCTTATAAATACACGCAGTCTTACTCTAAGACGTCATTTTGTTGATTTCCTTGACGTTATTTTTAACTAGTATATTGCATGGTTAATTTTGTCTATTGCCAAAATGAGCGCATACCTCCACATACCGCTTTGACACAGATGTTGAGCTTTGACACAGAACAATGTATTGACTGAAAAAATGACCTGCATAGAAGGGAAAATGGGCTTGAATGCAAAATGATGAGTACAAGCGGAAACAATGCACACATATTTGACTTGTAATTGTAACCTTGACCTTTGACTGATAAGCATGAGACATGTGCGTGACACATTGTCTAGTCATGTGGAGTAACAATTTGAAGTACCGGGTAATATTAAAATCCTTCCAGGCATTTAGAAGTTACGGAGTGGAACAAAAAATGCAAATATAAAACCTTTGACCTTAAATTGTGACCTTGACCTACAAGCATGGGTCGTGTACGCGACACATCGTCTGGTTATGAGGAATAATTATTTCAAGATATATTGAATCCTACTAGTAATTATTAGATTATGCAGCGGAAATGAAATACAAGTATTTAACTTTTTACCTTGAATTGTGACCTTGACCTTCGAAGGACAAGCATGGGTTATGTGCGCGACACATCCTCTGGTCAGGGGTAATAATAATCTTAAGTTATATTAAAATCCTTCCCTGCATTACAAAGTTATGGAGCAGAACGAAATACACGTATTTTACCTGTATTTGACCTTTGACCTTGAATTGTGACCTTGACCTTTGAAGGACAATCATGGGTCATGTACGCGCCACATCAACTGTTCATGGGGAATAATTATCTAAAGTTATATTAAAATCCTTCCAGCCATTAAGACGTTATGGAGCAGAAACAAAAAACAAGTATTTAACTTTTGGCTTGAATTGTGACCTTGACCTTTGACGGACACGCATGTGTCATGTTCGCGACACATCATCTGGTCATGGGGAATAATAATCTGAAGTTATATTAAAATCCTTCCACGTATTACGAAGTTATAGAGCGGAAACAAAGTACAAGTATTTTACCTGTATTTGATCTTTGCCATAGAATTGTGACCTTGACCTTTGAAGGACAAGCATGGGTCATGTACGCGACACATCGTCTGGTCAGGGGGAATAATTATCTGAAGGTATATTAAAATCCTTCAAGGCATTCAGAAGTTATGGAGCGGAAACGAAATACAAATATTTGACCTTTGAAGGTTTAATTTTGACCTTGACCTTTGTCGGACACGCATGTGTCATGTATGCGACACATCGTCTGGTCATGGGGAATAATAATGTGAAAACAATTATAGAAAATTAGGAGCATATAACAGTTCTAGCGTTAAATACAGTCAATTGTTTAGGACTAAAACATTAACACAAAGTACAATGTCTTTTCACTGTGTAATAACTATCAACGTGCACAACTACAATAACTAATGCTAACTGAAGTTAATTATTTTATGAAAATTGTGTGTCAAACCAAAATATCACAGCTGAGTACGGCATGTTAAGATGTCAAAACAAAGAGCAACGTTTTAGTTTAATCACTCTTTTTCACCCTCAGTGTGTTTAGGCAACAATTTCAAAATGACAATAACGTACAAGAAAATGATGTCACTAAAATAAACATTCCTTGTAGTAGTAGTGTATACTATGAAGCAACTAGTTTGTCTACATTAATATGTGTAAGCTAATCAAACAAATCAAGATAAAGGTCCATTTCATGTGGAGGCACCCATCACTTGAGCTATGTGTCAACGGATTAATGTCAGGTCACGTTTCAAAGTCAATGAAAGGTCAAGGAAAGTGGTCTATCTGTAGCCACCCTGGTCACCAAAGATGTCCTCGATCTTGCTATTGTAGGGGTTGACCTTGCCGATGACCTCTGGCCACTGCTGCTCTAACTGCTCCCACACCACACGAGCTACCTCCGCATTGCCCACCTGTCAACAAAGCCAAAAATAGGGTTAAGCTCATGTACACTAAAATTTGACACCACTATCCGATTATAACCGATTATCGCATCAGGTGAACTGTACGATTACGTCGATTAACTGATTGGCCGTTTTCAACCGATATGCCTATCACTACAATAAATAAATAAACAAAATGATGGTCCTATATTGTTCACCATTTTCCATAGCTTGATCCATGAATCAAAATTAAATTAGGCTTGGGAATAAGCTGACCTGGTGTCACTAACCGCGTTTATAAAAAGTCACTAAACAGACTATTATGTCATTTGATCCAGTGACCTACTTTCTAACCCCCTATTACCCATACTTCATAACATTGATTTCATAAAGGGCAAGTCTCCGACCAAGTATCAACCTGATTTGATGAAAAATGTGTGGTTCCTGCAGATTTGATTTTTACTTTTTTTGACCCAGTGACCTAGTTTTTCAACCATGTTCAAAATGAATATAGACTCCATTGATATTATTAACCGAAAAAAGTTTTAACCTGATCAGATAATAAAACGACGCTGCTATAGCGTCACTAAAAAAAAAGTCGCTAAATTGGCTTTTAAGTCATTTGACCTAGTGACCTAGTTTTTGAAAATAATGACCAAATTTGTAATGAAACCTAGTTTTTATGCAGGAAAACAATTTGACAAAGTTTCAATCTGATCTCGCAAAGAATGTGGGTCATAGGGTATCAATAAGTTTTGCTAATTATTATTTGACCTACTGATCTAGTTTTTACCCAACATGACCCATTTTCATTATTCACTTTTCAATACAGAGAATGTCATTCTTACAAAGTTCCATGGCGATCCGATGAATGCTGTGACCTTTAGAGTGACTAGTGTAGACAATGGAGAGTCTTCAGTGATACTACTAGTTCATCTGGCACTATGTTTTGTTTAAACCTGTTTATTTAAGCTTGATTGAAACGTAAGCCAGTGGCTTATTGAGACACTCGAGTCCGTTCCCTGGGTAGAACCTGTACTTGGTGTCTTTCGAGAAAGGTCATTGGAATGTTCCCCAAACAGGGATCGAACCCAAGATCTCTAGATCGCCAGGTGGATACCGTGCATATCCATAACACCACTACGCACTATTTGTGAGGTGAACTAAAAAGGTAATGTTAAATTATAGAAGCAAAATCTTACCTGGTTGGAATGGAAACCATCCACTGGCTCCAGCAGTTGCCACGTGGGCAGACCCCTGGCATTCCACTCAACTATCACTGGTCAAATAAACAGTATATGGATAATAATTATTATAATTAGAATAATACATTGTAATAATAAACAAGGGCCCTAGGCTGCTCACCTGGGACCTTGTAACCCAATTGGAATTTGCATCCCCAAGTTGTGGCTTATTTTTATCCCTGGGGCATAATTTGAACAATCTTTAACAAACCTCTGGGCCTTGCGTTCCAGGTAAAGATTTTGAAAGTAATTCTGCTATTTAAGTCTATATAAACCATGTAACCCCTTGGGGTGTGGCCAGATTTTACCCATGGGGCATCATTTGAACAATCTTTGGACAGAACCACTATGCAATGTTACATACTACATATAGGAAAGCTGTGGGCCTTGCCATTTCAGAGGAGAGGATTTTTAAAGTCATTTTGCTATTTAAGTCTTTATAAACCATGTGGCCACCAGGGCGTGACCAGTTTTGACCCCAGGGGCAAAATTTGAACAATCTTCGTAGAGGACCACTATATGATGTTACATACCAAATAAGAAACCTCTGGGCCTTGCGGTTTCTGAGGAGAAGATTTTAAAAGTCATTTTACTATTTAAGTCTATATAAATCATGTGACCCCCGGGCCAGTTTTGACCCTAGGGGCATAAATTGAACAATATTTGTAGAGGACCACTATAGGATGTTACATAACAAATATGAAACCTCTGGCCTTGTGGTTTCAGAGAAGATTTTTAAAGACATTTTGCTATTGAAGTCTATATAAACAATGTGACCCATGGGGCGTGGCCAGTTTTGACCCCAGGGGCATAATTTGAACAATCTTTGACGAGGACCACTACAGGATGTTACATACCAAATATGAAACCCCTGGGCCTTGTGGTTTCATAGGAGAAGATTTTTTTAAGGTCATTTTGCTATATATTCTATATAAACCATGGGACCGCCCGGGGCGTGTCCCATTTTGACCCCAGGGGCATAATTTGAACAAATTTTGTAAATGACCACTAAGTGATGTTACAAACCAAATATGAAACCTCTGGGCCTTGCGGTTTCAAAGGAGAAGATTTTTTAAGTTTACACTTTTTAAATCAATTTTTAGCTCTGATGACCTACATATGCAGCGGACCATAACGATTTGAACAACTTTGAAAGAGGGTCACCCAATGATCCTTCCTGTGAAGTTTGTTAAAAATCTGCCAAGTGGTTAGGAGGCGATGTCATTTGAATGAAAAGTTGACGACGGACGCACTGACACACGCATGGATGCACGAAAGATGGACAAGGGGCGATCACAAAAGCTCACCATGAGCACTTTGTGCTCAGGTGAGCTAAATAATAAGGGAGCATAATGAATGAAAAAACAAACGGATAGTAACTGAAATTTACAAATTTATACCTGCTAAAAACTATATTACATGTATTTATTGGCTTTTTAAATTAAAATTTACAAATATATTATTGCAAACAATTCTATGACATGTATTTACTGGGTTTACAAATTGGAATTTACAAATCTATACTCGCTAACAAGAGTGCCCGTCAAAGAAGCTTTTGTGGGGTTAAGATTCAATGACTAAAAAGAAACAAATAAAAAACTAATAAGGTAGAGTCATGGTATTCATGCATCTCATTCATCTCCAAAGCCTCTCTCTAAGTGGTGAGTTGAGGTATCAAAACTATTCCATATATATTCTTTAATCTATAATCAAGATCCCAAAATAAACAAGAAACGTAGAAATTATTCGAAAACCAAATTTTTCTAATCAAAATGCATTAAAGTCAGTACAAAATTTTTTTTTTCGAAGTTGTGACCTTGAACCCACCCATCCCATATGCAATCCAAAGTGATGTCTAGATATAAGGTATCTACATATGAGGCGCGTCGTGGGAAAACTGGACTTAATGCAGGTGCGTAAAGTGTCGTCCCGGATTAGCCTGTGCAGTCCGCACAGGCTAATCCAGGATGGCACTTTCCACCTACAGTGGATTTATGTTTAGAAGAGACTTCCTTGAAACAGAAAATACCATCAAAGCGGAAAGTGCCATCCCGGATTAGCCTGTGCGTACTGCACAGGCTAATCTAGGATGACACTTTACGCACATGCATTAAGTCCGGTTTTTCAAAGACGCGCCTCATATAAAGTTTCATTAAAATATCTGAATGTCTACTCAAGCTATTGAGCAGAAGCTTGTTCGTCTATTTCTAGTAACGGTGAATTTGACCCCATCCACCCCATATGCAATCCCAAGCCAGGTCTAGATAGAAGATATCTATGTATGAAGTTTCATTGAAACATCTCAATGTGTTCTCAAGCTATTGAGCGGAAACCGTTTTTTTTTATTTTTAGTAAAAGTGACCTTGACCCCATTCACCCTATATGCAATCCCAAGCGAGGTCTCAATATAAGTTATCTATGCATGAAGTTTAAATTAAAACATCTCCATGTGTTCTCAAGTTATTGAGCAGAAACCGTTTTTCCAGTTTTAGTTATGGTGACCTTGACCCCACCCACCCCATACACAATCCCAAGCGAGGTCTTGATATAAGGTATCTATGTATAAAGTTTCATTAATATATCTCAATTCGTTCTCAAGTTTATGAGGGGAACCATTTTTATATTTTTAGTAACAGTGACCTTGACCCCCCAATACCATACGCAATCCCAAGCGAGGTCTCAATATAAGGTATCTATGATTTTAGTTTCATTAAAATATCTCGATGCATTCTCCAGTTATTGAGCAGAAACTATTTTTTTATTTTTAGTAACAATAACCTTGACCTCACCCACCCCATATGCAATCACAAGCAAGGTCTTGATATTAATACCCTATGTATTAAGTTCCATTAAAATATCTCAATGCGTTATCAAGTTATTGAGCAGAAACCGTTTTTCTATTTTTAGTAACAGTGACCTTGACCTTGACCTCACCCACCCCATATGCAATCCAAAGCAAGGTCTTGCAATAAGGTATCTATCTATGTATGAAGTTTCATTACAATAGCTCAATTCGTTCTCGAGTTAAAGAGCAGAAACGAAAAGTTGACGCTGCCACTACGCCTTTGACCTTGAATTGTACCTTAACCTAGGACCCTGGTTCTTGCGCGCAACTCTACATCTCACCATGCTTGCCACTTCTGCCAAGTTATTTGAAAATCCATCAATGCTGGACGAAGATATGCTCTGGATTAAGTGTTAAGGATTGATTTCAATATTTGACCTTTGACCTTGACTTTTGACTTTGACCTTGGACCTGTTTCTTGCGCACGACACGCCGCACGACACTTGTCACTTCTGCCACGTTATTTGAAAATTGATCCATGCTGGACAAAGATATGCTCCAGACTAAGTGTTTACTATTGATTTCTTAAATTTGACCTTGAATTGTGACCTTGACCTTGGACCTACGGACCTGGTTCTTGCTCACGACACTCAGTCTCACCATGCTTTTCACTTCTGCCAGGTTATTTGAATATCCATCCATGCTGGACAAAGATATGCTCCGGACAAAGTGTTTAGGACTGCTTTCTAAAATTTGACCTTTTACCATGAATTATGACCTTGACCTTGGACCTAGGGACCTGGTTCTTGTGCGCGACATTCTGTCTCACTATGCTTGTCACTTCTGCCAAGTTATTTAAAAATCCATCCATGCTGGATAAAGATATGCTCCGGACAATGTGTTAAGTATTGATTTCTAAAATTTGATCTTTGACCTTGAATTGTGACCTTGACCTTGGACCTATCGACCTGGGTCTAGCGTGTGACACTCCATCTCACTATGCTTGTCACTTCTGCCAAGTTATTTGAAAATCCATCATTGCTTGACAAAGATATGCTCCCGACAATGTGGTAGGATTGATTTCTTATATTTGACCTTTGACCTTGAATTGTGACCTTGACCTTGGACCTGGTTCTTGCGCGCAGCACTTGGTCTCATCTTGCTTATCACTTCTGTCAAGTTATTTGAAAATCCATCCATGCTGGACAAAGTTATGCTCCGGACAAAGTTTTAAGGATTGATTTCTTATATTTGACCTTGAATTGTGATCTTGACCTTGGACCTAGGAACATGGTTCTTGCGCGCGACACTCTGTCTCATCATGCTTATCACTTCTGCCAAGTTATTTGAAAATCCATCAAGGCAGGACAAAGTTATGCTCCGGACAAAGTGTTAAGGATTGAATCCGTATATTTGACCTTTGACCTTGAATTGTGATCTTGACCTTGGACCTAGGGACATGGTTCTTGCGCGCGACACTCCGTCTTCATGCTTATCACTTCTGCCAAGTTATTCGAAAATTCATCAAGGCGGGACAAAGTTATGCTCCGGACAAAGATCTCCCGCCACCCCGCTTGGGAGTTCCCATAATACGGCCGTTTTCCGAACAGGCATATAAAAAGTATATAACCTGTATTTATTGGGTTTGCAAATTAGAATTTACAATCTATACTTGCTAACAAATTGTATTACCTGTATTTATTGGGTTTGCAACCTGGGCCTGAGGTTATAAAACTCTCGAGATCCAAGCTCAAATCTCAACTCCTAGCTCAGCCTGAGACTGAACTCAGGAAATCTGAGATTATAAAAATTTAACTCTGAGCTCAAACTCAGGCTGAGCAAGAAATCCTGAGATTGGTTGCTACCTGTCTCAGAGTCGATCTCAACATGTAAATGTGACAAATAATTATGTAAACAGTGACGATATCAACAGTTTGATGATAAAATCATCTATAGTTCTATACTTTAAGTATTTTACAACAGTGAACTTAAATCTAAATTCCAATTTAACTATTAAACAGCACAACATAAAATTGCATGTTTAATGCATTTGTGAAACGTCTATATCTACATAAAATATCCATTGTTATAATAGTAGTGTCAACCCTATTGATATTCACGTCGTTCTTGCAAGTGTCATACACATTATTGTAAAAACAATTGTGTTTACCCTGTTGCAGCCAATTTATCTACACATGAAAATGGAAATAATCGCACAAATAACGCAATATAAATACGTCATAACAGCTAATACGTCACACAATTTCCGATTTCATCATGGTTATTGCAATTTTCAAGTGTAAATTACTTTCTGTGACCATTGCCCTTTTAAAACAACTTGTTTACTTTATCCAGTGGTTATAAGCACTGTTTTCGTGGTTTGGTAAGTAACTTGGACAGAAAAAAGAAACTGCGGTAAAAATATACCACTGTTTACACAAATGGGCTGCTTAGGGCAACACCACGTAATGGATGACCGAATAGTCGCTTAAATATATTAAACTTCATGCTAAAAAAATCGTCTCCACCGAGTTTGATCTCCAAATGTTTAATAACCTCAAACTGAGCAAGAATCTCAGCTGAGCATGGAGATTTGAGCTGTGAGTTGAGTTTTGAGCTGAGATTAATGAAAGTTTTATAACCTCGGGCCCTGGAATTTACAAATCTAATGACTATACTTGCTAAACAATGATATTACCTGCATTGATTGGGTTTGAATTATACCACAGCTTGAAGTTCTTGTAGCTGCCAGCAGACGTGTTGGCGATGTCTGCGAGCACATCACTCAGTTCCATAGCACGCTGGAAGTCAGGAAAGCAGAAATGTTTTGTTATGTTATTGCAATGCTTCACTCGACAATGTATGGAAGTATTTATTTGTTTCAAAATGCATGTTCCATAATGTCTTTTGGCAGATGAAAATGCCTATCTACAAATGACAAAGCCTGTTAGCACACCAAAATACAAAATAGCATTGAAAATGTCTATTACAAGATGAAAATGTCTACTAGCACATTAAAATGTTTATTAAGGAATAAACATTGAGGGCTGAGCGGGAAACTGTTGTATCTGCTGATCATTTCAATATCAGATACAACAGTTTCACGCTCAACCCTTGAAATGTCTATTAGCAGATGAAAATGTCTATAACCAGATGAAAATGCTTATTAACTGATGAAAATGCTTATCAACAGATGATAAAACTTATTCACAAATAAAAATGCCTATATGCAGATGAAAATGCTAATACAAAAAAATGTCTATTAGCCGAAAAAATGCCTATTGGAAGATGAAAATTCCTATTAACGGATAACAATGCCTATTAACATATGAAAAAATACATATTGGTATTTTTTTCTTTACTAATGAAAATGCCTTTTAGCAGATGAAAAGACATGTTCACAAATGAAAATACGTATTTACAAATAAAAATGCCAATTCACAAATGAAAATGCCTATTAACAGATGCAAATGCCTATTAACAGATGCAAATGCCTATTAACAGATGCAAATGCCTATTAACAGATGCAAATGCCTATTCAAAGCTGAAAATGCCTATAAGCAGATTTTTTAAATGCATGCAATTTACAAATAACTATTTCTTGTTGTGTTGTCTTGTTTCGAAAAAATGCCTACTCACCTTGAAAATGCATATTAGCAGTTTGACAAAATATCTGATGGTCAATTTTGGTCATTGATGAATTTTATTATCTTTACTGAGATTTAATATGTTGCTGCATTGAATATAACTGGTATTGTGCCACCATAATGTATACAATTAAAGTTTAAAACATTTTCTTTGTTTTATGTTAGAAGCTTAGGCATGGCAAAAAAGAAGAAGCACGCAGTTATTGTTAAAAGCAAACAAATCCAGCCATACCTGGGTCGTAAGGTCTCGAAGTGTTCCGTTAGTGTTCATCCAACCCGTGCATGGTGAGATCTGCACATTGCAAGCATTAACTGACAGGTTTAAAAACTTCGATGACAAGAGACATATAGATTAAGTTTGTGTCATTATTTCACGACAATAACATTTGTTGGAAAACTAAATAAGTAGAAAGCACAAAGAGCGCAGACCTCTGCCAAGGAATTCGTCAAAATGTAGCAATTCGCTCTATCTCCCAATTATATAGCCCGGCTAGCTCAGTTGGTAGAGGGCTTGACTGTCAATCCGGGGATCGTAAGTTCGAACCCCAGCCTGGCCATATAACTTGTGCCCGGATTGGTTATGAAATTATTTCTAAGGCCATTCTCCCCCCTACCTCTGATTCAAGTAGGGCAGTTACTGGCATAGGTATGTGTACTTAGCACTGGTAAACCGCTTAGATCGGCTAAGCTTGCCCAGGAAAAGTGTGAGCAGGTTAGCTGACCGCCATGATATAACTGAAATACTGTTAAAAATGGCGAAAAATTCCAACAAACAAACAAACATAGTAAAAAAATCGATGATCCCGACCCCCACCACATTCTAATCATTAGTTTATTGTCCCATTTCCAACCTTCCCAGACTATTTTTCATGCAAATCTGCTCACAACTTTTTGTGCAAACCTGCTAACTAACAAACAGACAAACCAATGCATGCAACAATGTAACCTCATTGGCGGAGGTAATATTTTGGAACATTTTATCACTGATGAAGATAAAATGTATTGAGTATTACAACAAACCAGAAAAAGACAAATATTTGCAAGAGAAAACTAAAAATATTTGGTCAAATAAACATTGAAACGTAAAGTACCCCAGAAAATGACAAATGCTCACAAAGAAATATATTCTAAACACTTTTATTACATAATTTCATTAATTATTGTTTACCTCTAGACAGTTTAAATAGTCGTAGAAGTGAGCGTATGTGACGTCATTACGCAACGATCCGATCGGGTGAACACGATCATACAGACTGTCATACAAAACACGCCCATCTGCCAATCCCGTCAGGAAAACAAAGCTCCCAGAAGGCAACATACCATCCTGTAAATGAAATACTTTTAGAATGTTTTACCAAACGGGGCAAACAATGTGTATTTTTTTCCATAAATGCTAACACTGAAAGGTGAATAGGCAAATTGCATACAACACTTGCTATAAACCATTTCTTTGTTTGTATTACAGTAGACAAAAAAGCCAATGGTTACTATAAATTTAAATAACATTAAAAGATTTAATAGTTTCACATTTTTGGGGGGAGAAATATTTGAAAATATTTTTGCAAAATTGAACATTTTGAAATCGGTTACTAAGTTTTATTTCTGATATGTGGAGTCAGATTTTGTATACTCTTTATTAATCATTGGTCTGTTTTCTTGCCAATAGCTTATATATTCCACTGCAATTTTAATTCTAATGTCCATTGAGTCATATTTTCCAGTGTGTTATATTGTGCATAGTGCCAATTTTTCAATTGTGTTTTATTTTTAGTTGTACCCTATTTTCTAGTATGTCATTATATTTCATAGCAAATCTGATTTTCCATTCCGTTATTTATTCCATTGTGTCCATCGTGTTACATAAACCATTTCAATACCAAAACATATGATACATGTAGTGAAAAATGTACATTTATAAAACAGTTTATCATATCACATGTGAATAATCACTAACTTGCCCTTCTATGAAATAAGTTTCACTTCATTGAAACACTTACAAAGTATACGGATATCCAGAGACATGTAGTAAGTTGAATACCAGATACAGATTTCTCTCACTGGAAAATATTTATCTTTCGCCACCAATTTCGCCATTTTGTAAAAACTGTTGCCATTTGGTAGCCAGTCTGCAGTTACATTAAATGCGTGGAAAAAAAAAGTTTACTGAATTACTTCACAGCATCAATCCATGACATATGGCAACTGAAGCCATTTGATTGTGTTATTCATAATCTCATCACACACAGTGATACTAAGACCTAAAAATAGCTGTGTTTCTGCTGACACAACAAAAAAACATTTGTTTCTAGACAATTTTAATGGCTGCCCCAAGTCGGATCATGTTTACTTTTACTATTTTAAGTACGAGAATGTTGTCGCCACTTACTTTCGCCAATTTCAATATTTTATCGCCACTTTAAAAAAAATGTCGCATTTGGCGACATTTGCGATCGGCAGCGAGAGCCCTAATAATGATTTAGGGTACTGATACCACTCCTAATGTTGTGAGAACCATATTGATGTTCCTACTTACCAGAAAATCGAGTGTTTTCAGAGCATTCTTCCTCATGTCCTCGGGCGTAGTCATGTGATCAATGGTGTCAGGGTGACTGGAAGATTGGAGAGTTCAATACAAAATTAAAAACAAGAACTACACCAAAAACAGTCTGTAGTACTCTATATCATGAACTTATTAATTTTTTCAAAGTACCATGACTGGTTTTCCAGATAATGATCTATGACAATCTTTATTTACTTACTCCCAAAAGACAAAATTTTAGTGTGTTTTATCAAAATATTGTTATGCAATGTTAAACAGTAAGCCAATATGCCATTTCACATACTAGTTTTAGGAAAACTTTTTCCCTTTACACATGCTTGCTTTAGGAAAACATTACATCATTATGTCATTCCACATGCTTGTGTTAGGAAAACATTATGCTATTATGCCATTTCACATGCATGTTTTAAGAAAACACTATGCCATTATGCTATTTTGCATTATTGTTTTAGGAAAAAAAAAACCCGTTTCATAGGCTTGTTTGAGGGAAACATTACGACATTTCACATGCTTGTTTTTGGAAAACATTATACCTCTATGATATTTATCCCGCTTGTTTTAGAAAACACATATGCCATTTCATAGGATTATTTTAGAAAAAGATAAAGCCATTGCACAGGCTTGTTTGAGGAAAACATTTTACCATTTCACATGATTGTTTGAGGAAAACATTTTGCCATTTCACAGGCTTGTTTGAGGAAAACAGTTTGCCATTTCACATGCTTGTTTGAGGAAAACATTTCGCAATTTCATAAACTTGTTTGCAGTACACATTGTGCTATTTCACATGCTTCTTTGAAGAAAACAATATGTCACTAGGCCATTTCATATGGTTTTTTGTTTAAGGAAAACTGTTTAAACATATGCCAGACATTGCTCTAAAATTGTTTACCATGGTTTACAGCGCGGAGACTATACCACAGGGATGAAGGCAGTCCACCGTGATACCGATTCCAAAACCGAATAAGGACCAAAAGGATCCAAAATCTTATCGTCCAATAAGTTTAACATCTCAGGCAGGCAAATTATTAGAAGTAATGGTTAAAAACAGATATGAACACTTATTGGTGTCAAAACATATTTTGAACCCCTTCCAGTCTGGCTTTAGGAAAGGGCGTTCCACTATAGATCAGCTAGCACGTCTTCAATATGACATCATTCTTGCCAAAAATCGAAGGAAATCAGTATTAGCAATATTTTTAGATTTGACCGCCGCCTTCGATTTAACCTGGAACTTTGGAATACTTAACAAACTAGCTGATAATGGTATCACAGGAAACTGGTTCCATTATATATGGGCTTTTCTGGAAGGTCGAAAGATACAGGTCAAGGTGGATGGAGAACTCTCTGATGAGGCCATAACTCAACGAGGCACCCCCAAGGGGTCTGTTATCTCAGGCCTGTTTTAGGAAAACATTTTATAATACCATTTCACAGGCTTGTTTTAGGAAATCATTGTCATTATGCCATTTCACATACTTGTTGTTTTAGAAAAACATTATGTCATTTCACATGGTTGTTGTAGGAAAAAATTACGCATTAGGTTATGAGACATTTAAAGAATTTACCCGTTGCAGACGTCATTTCCAACGAGGGCGTACATGACGATGAGAGGGTAGTCCTCAGTCTTATTTCTATAGAGGCTGCAAAATATCAACAAAAATACTTTTTAAGATAAATAGGTCAAGAAATAGTCAATTCAAATGCTATTTAACTGTTTATGGAAAAATGCCCATAGGAAAATTTGTTTGGTTATCGAATCATTTTCATTTTTAACAAATGCAATAACATTTTGCTCCTTATAGATCCATGGGTGTGTTGGATACTTGAAATAAGAAAAAATATTGTTCCATGGGTGTGTTAGATACTTAAAATAACTGAAATAAGTAAAAACATACATCATATGCTAAATATAGCAAGACCTAGGGGCAACATGTGTATGTGATGAGGTAAATATAATAAGGGGACATGGGAGAACCAGGGAATGTGATTATGTATCTGTAATAAGGAGACATGGGAATAGGGACATGTGACTCTATACCCGTAATAAGGGGACACAGGGTAACATGTGTATTATATGACTATGAATCTGTAATAAGGAGACATGGGGTAACAGGGGCATGTGACTATGTACCTGCAATAAGGGGACATCTAGGAAAAGAGATCATGGAATTATATACCTGCAATAAAGTGCACAAAGGGGCAACTGGGATGTGTGTCAATGTGATAAATACATGTAGGAATCTTGAAAATGTGACAATATATGTGTAATTGGGTGACATGTTTTAATTAAGCGAAAGTGACATGGGCCATGTGACAATGTACTCAGGACTGTTGACCTTTGCTGTATATTTCTTGTCATGCCCAAGGAATCAGCACCTGCCAACAGGTACGTGTTCAAACAAACCATTTCCTCTTAGGTTTTGTGGATGTATGTAGCGTTCACTTTGTTAAAAGTCAACAAGAAATTTCACACACATGTTGGTGACAGAAATTGAATTTAAGTTTAAACAGCATTAATTAATAACTTGATTGAATTGATATTCAGCAAATGTAACAAGCCTTGTTGCATATCTTAACACCTACTAGTAATTGGGAACATACTACAGAGTGATATTACATACAATTTTATAACACTATTTAACTCCTGTTAAATATTTCATTTTAAAATGTTTTTTTTCCAGCTTTTAAAAATCAACAAATATGCAGCTGTGTAGTACTAGTATCTGTTGACATATGATCCGCAACATTGTGCTATGTCACATGTGTAAGGTGTCTATTGTGTGGTAATATTGCAGAGGACCATCTATGTCACATGTGTAAGGTGTCTATTGTGTGGTAATATTGCAGAGGACCATCTTAGTCACATGTGTAAGGTGTCTATTGTGTGGTAATATTGCAGAGGACCATCTATGTCACACGTGTAAGGTGTCTATTGTGTGGTAATATTGCCGAGGACCATCTATGTCACACGTGTAAGGTGTCTATTGTGTGGTAATATTGCCGAGGACCATCTATGTCACACGTGTAAGGTGTCTATTGTGTAGTAATATTGCCGAGGACCATCTTACCTCGCCTCAATATTATCAGCCATTGCACCAGAGCGCGCACCTAACACACGGTTTTATCAACATGTGTATTAGATATATATGTAAACTGTACTAAAAATCTGACCGTGATAAAGATTCCTCTTGTATTTCCAAAAAGGGATATATGACAATAGTCAATTAACCATAACCATTTTCACAGGGCAGTCCAAAGGACAGCTATATCCCCCGCCGTGATCCTTCATTAGATTTTAAAGGTGACTTTGAAGTATCACAATGACCTTAATCTGGCACAGTTGGACCAGATATGAAAGTACAGTTTCAGAAATTTAGATATGGAGCTGACATGAAAATGGAGGCTCAAACATTTGACCTTTAAGTGTGGCCTTGACCTTTAGGTGGCAAGACTGCCCATGGCTTCTGCACATCGCCTCAATGTGATAAACATTTGAGCAAAGGTTTATGAAAATCCTTCAAAAGGCATAGGAGATATGGAGCAGACACAAAAATGGAGGCTCAAACATTTGACCTTCAAGTGTGACCTTGACCTTGAGGTGGCATGACTGCATCATGCCTTCTGCACATTGCCTCAATGTGATAAACATTTGAGGCAAATTTCATGAAAATCCTTTAAAGGGCACAGGAGATATAGAACAGGCTCAAACATTCAACCTTCAAGTGTGACCTTGACCTTGGGTTTGCGTGACTGGCTTATGCTTTCTGTACATGGTCTCAATGAGCAAAACATTTGAGCCAAGTTTCATGAAAATCCTTCGAAAGGTATCGGGGATATGGAGCGGACACGAAAAACGGACACAAAAATGGAGGCTAAAGAATTTAACCTTCAAGTATGACCTTGACCTTGAGCTGGCATGAAAGGCCCATGCCTTCTGCACATCGTCTCAAAGACCTACACATTTGAGCCAAGTTTCATGAAAATCCTTCAAAAGGCATAGGAGATATGGAGCGGACACGAAATGGAGGCTCGAATATTTGACCTTCAAGTGTGACCTTGACCTTGAGCCAGCGTGACTGAGTCATGCCTTCTGCACATCGTCTCCATGACCTAAACATTTGAGTCAAGATTTATGAAAATCCTTCAAAAGGCATAGGAGATATGGAGCGGACACAAAATGGAGGCTTGAATATTTTACCTTCAAGTGTGACCATGACCTTGAGCCAGCGTGACTGACTCATGCCTTCTGCACATCGTCTCAATGACCTAAACATTTGAGTCAAGTTTCATGAAAATCCTTCAAAGGGTATAGGAGATATGGATCGGACATGAAATGGAGGTTCAAATATTTGACCTTCAAGTGTGACCTTGACCTTGAGCCGGCATAACTGACTCATGCCTTCTGCACGTCATCTCAATGACCTAAACATTTGAGCCAAGTTTCATGAAAATCCTTCAAAGGGTAAAGGAGATATGGAGCGGACACGAAAATGTTACGGACAGACGGACGAAGGGCATTCCTATAATCCCCCTCCCGCTTCGAGGCGGGGGATTAATAAATGGATAATATAGCATTCTACTATACAAGAGTTGTCGGAGGACAGCGCCCTCAACTTTTCTTGTGCTTGTCAGAGTTTCTGGCATTTTTTCTAAACAAACTGTAAAGTAGGGGCCAATTAAACAAAATTAATTTCTTTCTCTAGCTATTGAGTGGAAGCATTTTCCTAAATTTCAAAACAGTGACCTTGACCCAACTAACCCATATGTAATTTCTCATGCAATGTCTCGTTATACAGTTATATGTATGAAGATTGATTGTCAAGTTAGAGAGTGGAAATCAAGAGCTGACGCCGTCATTCCATCCATTTACACTTTTAAGTGTAAAAATGCCAATAATTTTGACAAATTTCAAACTAGAGTTATCAAAATTGGCCTATGAGTTCATTTTAATATAGGGAATAAGTGTTCTAAGTTAGAATGAAATCCCTCAAGCCATTCCTGAGAAACCAGCTTACCAAAAAACTTTAACCTGTTCATATAGCTTATATGTAAACTTTCTAAAAGCAAAAAGGCCCATAATTTTGACAAATTTCAAACTAGAGTTATCAAAATTGGCCTATGAGTTCATTTAACACACTATTATGTAAAGTTAGAAAAAGACATCAAACATACATGCCATATGTCCCGGATCATCCAGGATTTTCCCGTAGGAAGTGCCAGTCCCGCAGTCCCGGAATTAGTTCATATGTCCCGGAAATCATATAAACTGTGCATACCTATATTAGATTTACTTTTGACAGACCACTAATCCCCTAATTTGTCCCCAAGGCAATGCAAACCCGATTAGGCAACGTGTCATAAACGAGCAATTAACAGCAGTTGTAACACTGCATTTTTAAGCTGCAATCAGTCTCTGCCTTGAAGGCGCAGCTTAATTCCCACAGAAAAATCGATATAAGCCAATTAAAACGCAGAGTTATTTCAGTTTGCCAATGCCGCAAACAGTCGACTAATCGGCGTAATAAACATTAATTCACGCATTAGTAAGTGTATACATGCATCAGTTAATAACGAAAGTGTACTTATAATCCCGACCATAAGTAAAAGCAGTTTACTCAATGGTTTCTGTTGTTCAAAATATCTGCAGTTAGTTTACTACGTAATTGATGCATTGTTTTAAATTACTTTCCTTGAAATTTCTGGTAAAAGAGTCATCAACACATTTTTTTGTTATGCCATGTAAAACCCTTGTTTTGCTAGAAAAGAGCACAAAATGTCTGCTGGCACCAACGACGTCACGTTCCACGCATGGAAAGCGTGCTTGTACTGACCATTTGCTTTGCGAAACATAGACGTGTCAACTGGCAATAACAACTTTGTATTGAAAAAACTTTGAAATCTTTACTTTTTGTATAAACGTATCGTAGTGCAATAACTGCGATCTTAGGCATTTTAATGAATATTTTTATTGTTACGAGTACTTATTACAATAAAACTTTCATGAAAAAAAGTACATTGCCTTGGATTGGAATAAATACATGAACACACGCCCCTATTTTCCACCAAAACGACTTTACCGCCAAAAAAGAACGCTTATCTGGAAAAAAAAACTGTTTACTTACAACAATGTTTTATATACAGTTAACCATTTGTAATTTAAAAAATTTGCAAGGTAATTAGTGCATTAGACACATGCATATATAATTGCATCAGTAAAATTGATTTTACCACAAAACTGTAATTATTGGCATATACAAAATGTTCACCAAGAAATAGAACCGTGTCCATGCGTGCATGAACACAGTTTTTAAATACAGTAAAAAAAGATCAAAGACACAACAAGCTTTAACAAAATATGGGAAAATACAAATTATACCACAATCATTGACATAATATAACAAACATGCTTAAACACCATGAAATGCACAGTTTAACGTGAAAAAAAAATTCTTGTCCATTCTATGTTTGATGACTAATTATAACTTCACATAATAGAGTGTTATTTTAATATAGTGAATATGTGTTCTAAGTTTGAATGAAATCCCTCAAGCCATTCCTGAGAAACCAGCTTAACTTTAACCTGTCCATATAGCTTTTATGTACAATTTCAAAGTGTAAAACGGCCAATAATTTTGACAAATTGTAAACTAGAGTTACCAAACTTGGCCTATAGGTTCACTTTAATGTGGGGAATAAATGTTTTATGTTTGAATGAAATCCCTTCAGCCATTCCTGAGAAACTAGCTTACCAAAAAACTTTAACCTAGCTCGGACGCCGACGCCAACGCTGGGGCGAGTAGAATAGCTTGTCTTTTTTTTCTCGAAAAGTAGAGCTAAAAATGGACCTCAAACATTAGAAATAAGTAAACTCTACTACAAAATCTGACAGTGATAAAGACAGTGATAAAGATCCCTCTTCTATTACCGAAAGGGATATGCACTGTGTAACAATATTCTATTAAACATGCCTTTTTATAAATGGATAATACAGCACTATAATAATATTAAATGGAGCTAACACATTAGAATTAAGTAAACTCTACTACAAAATGTGACAGTGATAAAGGACCCAGCCATTTTAAATACGGATAATATACCAAAATAACAAAAGACTATCAACTGAATTGCAAAACAAATTAAATAATTTTTGGAATCACATCTCTTTAAATGCTGGGAGTAGTCAGCAGTTTTTGACAAACTTTTTTTTGTTTTTGTTTTAAATTCATATTTGCTAAACTATATCCCCTTTAGTAGACAATGTTAAGAACACAGCAACATGTTTGCAAATTATTTATGATAGAAAACTCTGCTTAATCATTTCAAAATCAAACTGTTTAAGCCACCTTTTCAAAGGTTTTCAATAGCGTTATATGACCATGAGGCAGGCTGTCAATTAATGCTGTGAGTTTCTCTTTAAAAAACATGATTACAAATTTCCACACAACAAGTGAACTTCCATATTTTACTGGAATATGGCATCATAATTTCTCTATATCTCTTTAAACGGGCATGATAACCAATTGCAATACAAAACATGAGCAGCCTGTGGAACACTTTAGCTTTGACATTGGGGATATATTTCTTGATTTTAGTGTAAGATCATGCTTTTTTTCATAAGTGGTCGTAGAAAACATATTTTTCAATATTAATTTTCAATGACCACTTGTAAATGAAATAAAATTAGATCTTACACTGTAATCAACAACTGTTTTTTTTTATTTCATGTTTTTTCATCTAAAATATTATTTTTTTTAAGTGTCACTATAAATACCAGAGTGAAATGATCACATTGTCCTTTCAATTGACCCACAATGCAATTGCCATGTTATCATTCACTGGTAATACTCCACTCTTTCACCACATAGCATGAAATAACTCGTCTCATGAAAGCCAGAAGGGGCTATCAGCCTTCTTTGTACATATGCTGATGACCCCTTCTGGCTTTCAAAGGACGATAAATAACGTTGTTACGCACCATTGACGGCAATATTCTGGTAGTCCTTGAAGTTACATCGGTTCCGCTGCCAGAGTCTGTGATAGACCGAGTCCGTCTTGCCGTGGATGACCTTGGCGAGTACGTCGGTAGCGTTCATGAAGCCTGGCAACCAGAGAAACATATTCCTAAGAATTGTCTATGAAATATAACGTGAGCCCATTCACATTTACTAAACAGATTTTCTATGTGGCCACTTTGCAAAATTATTAACATTTGTTTACCTGAGTATTTGTGCATTGTACTTTTTTGTTATCAGGGTCACTTTATTTACCCTTACTGTTGTAGGTTATCGCAAACAGGTATTTTCATTATAATGTTATGAAATAAACAACATTGCATGTGATTTCCTTTGTATTAAATTTTGAAATAATTTTGTACAACTTTGCTTAAATAAGATTATAGGTAAATGGTCACTAAAATTGCTCTAGGTACTCAAACATTATTATAATTTTTTTTCCAAAAGTTTAGTTCTATATAACCCACAGTGAAATAATAAAATGGTACCTGAGATTTGGGTACCATATCTTTGAATGACATTCTCTACTATTTTATCATAAATAGTAGGCAATAAAAACAATTCAAACAGAACTTTGGAAAATTAATGCAAGCAATGAAAACCGTAACAAGACAAGGCCATTCAAAAAAATTAAATGAACAACATTATATATTTGTTCTCCATTTGGCCTTGACAATTTCTAGTATGGTTTATGAAATTCTACTTTGGAATCCATGCTGGATTGAATGAATACTTGAGATATGACATAAAATTGTGAAGACAGAGAATCAACCATATAAAAAACAGCAAAATTCTGTTGACATGCAGTTTGACAATCTGAAATGAAGAAGGGTTTTCACAAGCTGCAGTTTGACAATCTGGAATGAAGAAGGGTTGTCCCAAGCTGCAGTTTGACAATCTGAAATGAAGAAGGGTATTCCCAAGCTGCAGTTTGACAATCTGGAATGAAGAAGGGTTTTTCCAAGCTGCAGTATGACAATCTGGAATGAAGAAGGGTTTTCCCAAGCTGCAGTTTGACAATCTGGAATGAAGAAGGGTTTTCCCAAGCTGTAGTTTGACAATCTGGAATGAAGAAGGGTTTTCCCAACCTGCAGTATGACAATCTGGAATGAAGAAGGGTTTTCCCAAGCTGCAGTTTGACAATCTGGAATGAAGAAGGGTTTTCCCAAGCTGCAGTTTGACAATCTGGAATGAAGAAGGGTTTTCCCAAGCTGCAGTTTGACAATCTGGAATGAAGAAGGATTTTCCCAAGCTGCAGTTTGACAATCTGGAATGAAGAAGGAATTTCCCAAGCTGCAGTTTGACAATCTGGAATGAAGAAGGGATTTCCCAAGCTGGAGTTTGACAATCTGGAATGAAGAAGGGTTTTCCCAAGCTGCAGTTTGACAATCTGGAATGAAGAAGGGTTTTCCCAAGCTGCAGTTTGACAATCTGGAATGAAGAAGGGTTTTCCCAAGCTGCAGTTTGACAATCTGGAATGAAGAAGGGTTTTCCCAAGCTGCATTTTGACAATCTGGAATGAAGAAGGGTTTTCCCAAGCTGCAGTTTGACAATCAGGAATGAAGAAGGGTTTTTCCAAGCTGCAGTTTGACAATCTGGAATGAAGAAGGGTTTTCCCAAGCTGCAGTTTGACAATCTGGAATGAAGAAGGAATTTCCCAAGCTGCAGTTTGACAATCTGGAATGAAGAAGGGTTTTCCCAAGCTGCAGTATGACAATCTGGAATGAAGAAGGGTTTTCCCAAGCTGCAGTTTGACAATCTGGAATGAAGAAGGGTTTTCCCAAGCTGCAGTTTGACAATCAGGAATGAAGAAGGGAGTTTCCAAGTATAGGGACTGAAGGGCTCTTTTTGCGAGACATTTTCAATCTGTACGACAGTTTCCGTATTCCTTGCTCATGAAACTGGCTTACCCTGAAGACAGTGATAGTTGCTGGTTCCTATTAAAGACCTAGTTTAAAGGCCTAGTTGAAGAAAAGTATGACGTCTCAGTGGGGTATTCCACTCTGTGTATTGGTCCACCATAAAATGTCCTATCATTATCTGCAATCTTTTCTCTCAGCTGACTGAGCAACGGCTGAGTCCACTGTTTCAATTGCAGCAGTGTATTGATCTCAGTTGATAAGGGTCATCACACTGTGTCCACACTGTAACCACAGCAGGGTGCCAAACACAGGAGTACAAAACACCAAATTTGTGTGTGTGTGTGTGTGGGGGGGGGGGTCCAATAAAGAAGGATTAAACTTGGCCTTTAAATAATAAAGGAAAACAATTTAACATACAAAAGTACAATGGGTAAATGTTGTGTACCTACCCGTGGCATAAGAGAACGCAGGCCAATCCAGCTCATTTTCTCCTATATATGGCAAGCCTTCAAACACATCCTGTAAAGGAACAAAACAAATACCCGGTATGAATCTGAAGTAAGTAAAGTAAAGTGTTTGTTTATTACAGTGTCACCCCTCGCAAATAAGTGCCAGCCAGTTTTGACTCATGAGACACCTTTACTGAAGAACATCTTTACTCCCGATTCCTATCCTATATCCAGGCATTTGGCAGGAAGGCAATCGGTACCCCTCAATTTAATTAGCTGCTGGGTAGGCAACGGGCCATATAAGAACAAGCCCTGTGTAGGACTCGAACCTTTGACCTCCCGCTCCATAGGCGAACGTCCTAACCACTAGGTCAGTGAATATCTTAATTCCATTAAATTCATCTCCAGTCAAAAGTTCATATGTAATAAACAATGATTAAAAGCAACCTTTAAAGTTCATATCTAATATACACTGATTAAAGGCAACAACTCGTGGATCAAACCTTAAGATTTTGTTTTACTGAGATTAAAAATAGATGTGAAGGTTTAATTCAAAAGGATGGACATTCAGGATATACTAGTAGAAGACTGCAATGATGTAATGGATAAGGTGTCCATCTTGCCATCAGGTGGACATGAGTTTGATTCAGAGTTTAAGTGATCTTTCTCAAGGAAGCACAGTATCCATGGGTCATATTCCAGAAACATCTTAAGGGAAATCTTATCCTTAGCCTTAAAATCGTCCTTTTTCTTAAGCATTTTTTCCCCATGTATACAAAAAAAGTCGCTAAATGTTCCCTTATTATAAATTTATTATTAACTACTACTTACTAAACTGAAATTGGAATCATTAATTTATATGTAGTTTTAAAAATATAACCTAACAAAAATTGGAACTTAAGTGAAAATAGTTTAATATAAACTTAAGATGTTTCCGGAATATGACCCCAGGAAATGTATTCAAGTTTGTGTAAATAAGGAATGCGGTGGTGTAATGGATATGGTATCTGCCATGCGATTGGGAGGTCCTGATGTTCATAAGGAATGCGGTGGTGTAATGGATATGGTATCTGCCATGCGATTGGGAGGTCCTGATGTTCATAAGGAATGCGGTGGTATAATGGATATGGTATCTGCCATGCGATTGGGAGTTCCTGATGTTCATAAGGAACGCGGTGGTGTAATGGATATGGTATCTGCCATGCGATTGGGAGGTCCTGATGTTCATAAGGAACGCGGTGGTGTAATGGATATGGTATCTGACATGCGATTGGGAGGTCCTGATGTTCATAAGGAATGCGGTGGTGTAATGGATATGGTATCTGCCATGTGATTGGGAGGTCCTGATGTTCATAAGGAATGCGGTGGTGTAATGGATATGGTATCTGCCATGTGATTGGGAGGTCCTGATGTTCATATGGAATGCGGTGGTGTAATGGACATGGTATCTGCCATGATTGGGAGGTCCTGATGTTCGTCCCCTGCTCAGGAAGCATTAGATGAATCAGGGCTTGCATTAAGGGAAGTTTTTGTCACAGGACTTCCAAAATTTCAGCCATGGAAGTTGCAGAACTTCCAAAATGGCAGCCATAAAAGTTCCATCATGTAAAGATGAACAAGTTAGAAGAATAATTAAGCAATTTAACTGAATAAATTGGCATATAATCACTTGATGAAAAAGAACTGACCTTAAAAAAACTTGAATTTTATACTTAATTTCATTTCTGAAATGCTCAGACTTATGTAGCATAATACTGTCAAAACTTCCAAATATTATGAGCAAAACTTCCAAAATCACAGGCCAGGAAGTTCAAACTTCCAGTTTTCAAAAGTTAATGAAAGCCCTGATGAATTTCCTCAAAAGACACCAAGTACTGGTTCTACCTAGGAATCGGCCTCTAGAGTGTCTCAATAAGCCTCAGGCTTTCGACACATTCGAGCTAAAATAACTGATGGGTGTCGTGAGGAAACCGGTCTTAATGCATGTGCGTAAAAGTGTCGTCCCGGATTAGCCTGTGCAGTCTGCACAGGCTAATCCAGGACGGCACTTTCCGCCCACAGTTGATTTATGTTTAGAAGAGACTTTCTTGAAACAGAAAATACCATAAAAGCGGAAAGTGCCGTCCCGGATCAGCCTGTGTGGACTGCACAGGCTGATCCGGGATGACACTTTACGCACATGCATTAAGTCCGGTTTTCCCACCACACGGCTTATTAGATTTAAACTAACTCTGATGAACCAAACCCCTCTATGAGCAGGTGGAAGTGCTTTCTTATTGAATGAGCCATTCCAGAATTATAGTACATTCTGTAGTATACAGTTAACTCAATTCCAAAACACTAATATTGGTTGTCCAATATGTTTATTAGTTAGAAACGTTATTGTAGACTTACATAAAGGACATATACTTTATTGTTATATTTGTACTAAGCCTCTGTTTGAGATTTTTATGTGTTACAGCACAAAAATGTCAACTCCGTTACAGAACAAAAATCTATTAAACAATTAAGTTTTTCCGATTTTTTATGCAAACAAATAACATATTGTCAATATTAGTGCCATTTTACTGAATATTCGTGTAAAAAGATATATTATAACATGTTTGCCCCCCTGAAAAGTAGACAGTTTATATAAACTCAGAAATTGTACAAAAACAAGAGCGGTTAATTTAGCATTAAAAATATATTTCTCCACATGCCTACTCATTTCTTGAGTAAATATGGTGAAATTGATTGCCACTGTATGACAATAATGTTTATCTTATTGATGTATAAATACTTACTCATATTTTAGTCATTTAACTTTGCGTAACAGAGTTGACATGTTGCGTAACGGAGTTGACACTATGTAACAGAGTTGACATTAGTAATTGTATTAAATCGTAAAGTTTTGTTTTTATAATTGAACACACATAAAATATTAATGGGAAATTGCTATTTACTTCAAATTGAACCACTCTGCAAAAGAAAATAAGCAGAACAGCAATCTTATTATATATATGTGTACCTATCATAAATACTTAATGAATACACTGTCAAAAATGGGTTCTCCTCCGTATTGCATAATACATGTATAAATAATAATGGATTGAATTGTAGCTATGCCATGTACTAGTAGCTATATGTCATCAACACCATTGTATGAATGTATCGTTTTGCAAAATAATGCTCAATAAACAATATAGTTTGAGCATGGAACAAAAATAGCTTTAACGGAACATATGTTGCAAACAAAGAAAACTTATGCAGGCATATATATTGACACTGTAAGCAGATCCGTCCGGATTGCCGCATTCGGCTCTCATGGAACAGTGTTGAACTCCGCTTAAGCCCCAAGCAATCTCATCACCAAAATGTGCACTTGAGCCAAATACGGCATTGTGGATCTTCAGTACCAAAAAAAACATTAATGTGTCAGAGATTTATACACTGTAAAGCTCAAAACTGGCAATACAAAATGCATGTAATTGCAATAATGACAAGTGGTATGGAATTCGATTCATTAGCACCATATTGATTCATTAGCACCATATTTTACAACAAGGATGGTAATCGATGCGCGCGCATCAAAGTTGGCATACTGCAATCTCTCGATTAAGTATGATTTTCATGGATAATCTAGAAATAGAAGACTAATATGTAAATCTTTAATAGCATACAAAGGCCTTAAATTTGCCCCCCCCCCCCCCCCACATGTTCTGTGATCATTGCACCACTGCAAAATCACCATTATTTGTGCTTGAAAACGTGACAAATCAAGTAAGTTGATATTCAGCGAAGCCTAAGACTTAAGAACAAAAACAGCAGCAGCATATCCCTTGTTATAACAATCTTTGAACCGATGAGAGAAACATTCATACTTTGTGCTATAAAAATACCACATACCTGTATCCTATTTCAAAGTATGACATGCAAAATCATAGTTTGCCGACAGTTTGCAGTCTAAATGTCAACTTGGGAATTGCAGTATGTTAACTTCGAATGCGTGCCGTTCAAGTCTAATCTTTCCACAACTGCTAAGACATAACTTTAGCAAACAGAGTAGAGTCTCATGTACTAAGCTAAGCTACAGTGCAAATAAGGCTACTCACAGCTTACATTTTATTTGTTACATTCAATTTGTGGTTGACAATGATCTAAAGGCACTTTCGTATAATCACACGCCTTAATTACCTCAATGCATTAGAACCGTTGACTTAATATTTATGTACTCTGATAAGTTTATATGCTTTGATTATGATGTAATAACCTGTAGGTGGTTTTCGTACCTGATGAAGTTTCATTGTATCAGAAAAAGCTTGCATTTTGCCAGATGATCTTGACAGTGTGTCCTACTGAATACCGTAAAGTTTTATTTTTTTTATTCCAATAGTATGCGGAATTACTTTATTAAAGTAAAATCAATACATATTGAAAACAATGTCTTGTTATTGTCAACTCTTTACCAATATGTCAACTCCGTTACGATTTTTGCAACGGAGTTGACCGTAATGGAGTTGACATTCTAAAACTTTTTTCCACATAGCCATTTTGTTTTTGAGCATTTTGTAAACAAACAGACATTAATGTGTTTGGAACGTCAATCTGCTAATAAACTCGTGCTTTTTATCAACAATAAATTCAACAGTTTTATGAAAACACATGAACGGAGTTGACCAAGTTTTTTTATACGCATGCAACTGCTGACAAATGGGCATATTTTTGTCATTCTTCCTTATACCAACCGCATCAACATCTTAATTTAAATTTTCGTGCTTAAAACATTTGTGTATATGACATCATCGCTTGTTGTGTAAGAAGGGACATAATCATTACTTTCATGATTTATGGAGTCGAGTTGACAGATGGTCATCGGGACAGACCATTCAAGCATGATAAATTCTTGTAGACACATCCGATACAAGTTTTGATAGCCTGTTTCAAATTATATTTGTATAAAGCTATCATAAACAGAAAAACTTTATCAATGGTACTTAATTAGAAGAAAATTACACCAATTGTTCTCCGTAAATCTGTGATTGCCAATTTGTGGTATCGCCATCCATCATTTTTTGATAACTGAAGAAAGTATTGGCACAAAAAACTATCTGAGCTTGAGATTATAAGAAAGACAATAAATAAACATGGGAATATTAAACATATCTTGTTTATTTTGTAAGATAAATTACCGGGACAAGGGTATGTACGTTAATTCTGGAATTACTGTCAGTCACCAGTTTCAGATATACTGCAAAACCATTAATATTCGTGTGACACCATTTTCCGTGGATTTCAGAACGATCCAGTAAGTAATAAATACTCACCAAGGCTAGCTCAGAGGAATTTAAACCACCCTCTGGCCATGTTCACCAAGTCTCGAGGCAGTTACCAATTTTAGATATCAGTAATACAATGTACTCACCAAAGACAGCTTTGAGGATTTAAACCACATTGGCCAGGAAGATATGCACTCTAATGAGTCACAGTTTTCAGAAATACTGCAAAAACATGTATATTTGTGCACCACTAATATTTAGGGAGTTTGTATGTAAAACGATCCAGAAAGTAATTAATACTCACCACAGACAGCTCTGAGGAGTTAAACCATTCTCTGGGAAGGTGGAAGTGTGCGCTGATGGAGTCACCGAGTACAGCTACCCCCCTGGGATCTGACCCTTCGCAGAATGACAACTCATAGGGTACCTTTGTATCGGGATCTGTACCCTGAATGTTTGACAAGATTTGAGTGAACAAACATACACAATGGTTTACAGTGCATGCAAGCCTTCAAATATGGCTCCATGATACATATGGCAACTTAATACTGGAATCTGTACACTGTATGACTGACAAGTGAGGAATTCAAAATCTATCAAACTGTTAACAGTGCACATAAGTCTACAAGTATGGCTCTTTAGTACATATGGCACCTTTGACGTGGGAGCTGTACCCTGTATGATTGACAAGTGAGGGATTCAAAACTGCAATCAAAATGCTGACAGCGTAGAAAGACTGTTGGATCAAAAGAAACTAAAAGCATGTGCATTATAAGTGCATTTTTGCTAAATAGGGAAACATTTGAATGAAGTTTAATTTCCCACCTTTAAATTTGAAAATATGGCTTCTTAATCTATAGTATATGACATCACAGTAAAAATTTATTTGTAAATTAAGTAATTAGGTAAGTAATGCACACATAATTTTCAAGCTAATTACCTATTACAAATGGAATTATATACATGCCAGTTAAGAAGTAAATCTGCAACGAGCTATGCAGAATAACCGATAGAGCGGGGTAGTTAGGAGCATCGATGGTTAGTGATTCATAGCCTACTGAGTCAAAAGTAGGTCATACCATGCGTGTTCTCGATTTTCCATACTACATCTTAAAATTCATATATTGCAGTAATTTATTGTCAAAATATTCAGAAAAAGAATCCGTAATGTGAGAAAAATACAATTGGTAACGTTTCACAACGAGTTAAAAATAACCAATGCAGCGCATTAATTTAGTGGTCTTATTCCAGGACACCGAGGTGAATATTTCGGTTACATTCAAGTAAATAGCGAAAACAGGGGTGCCATTAATTTGACATTTTTAATAAATTTACTTTTTAGAAACTGTAATTGTAATAAATCGCATAATATACACATTATAATAGACATGACATACATTATCTTAAATATTTAAAAGGTAAGAAAACGTTCGTGAATTTTTGCTGTTTTGAAGAAGGACTAGCTCTTTCAGGTTTTGATTTACTGACTCGTAGCCTGCAAAGAAAAGCAGTAGTTTTCCGCGATGCCTGTACAGGAAATTGCCCTCTCAAAAGACCGTCGGCTTTTGCCAATAGTCTAAAAATGGTTTACAGTGCACATAAGCTTTCAGATATGGCTCCTAAGTACATATGGCAACTTAGTGGTGGGATATGTGCCCAGTATAATTTCTAAATATGGAATTCAAAACTACAACAACGGTTAACACAGTGATTTTTTTCCTTATTAAACAGGATTTGGTAAAAGGACCCATTCCCAATGCCAAATGTAATTAACTGAAAAAACCCTAAATACATTGGAAATGTAAAACCCTAAATACATTGGAAATGTAAAACCCTAAATACATTGGAAATGTAAAACCCTAAATACATTGGAAATGTAAAACCCTAAATACATTGGAAATGTAAAACCCTAAATACATTGGAAATGTAAATCTAAGTTGACAATGATAAAATTACTTCTGTGGTTATGGTAAACACTATGAAAATACAAAGTTCAACCAATGTAGCGCTTGTTTAAGCAATTCATGAATAAAAATTATTTCTAAAATGTTTCCCAATTAGCCAGATTCCACTATGCGAAATTCCAAATTTGATGGTACCTGACCTATTGCCAAAGCAGCGAAAAAAATTGTTCCAACTACCTTCAGGGCTTTATATTGCCTTAGCTAAAATTAGTTATCGGGTACACAAGTTTGAGCATTTGCTTAAAGAACATTATATTCTGTTTAGCTACAGCTTTTTCTGCACATACATCATGTTTAGCCACAGCAAAGCCCCAGAACAAATGCCACAGAAGACCTATCAAGTTCCTAATTAACGTGTGCATATACGATCTTTCATATCAACTACTTTCAAAATAAGCAGATGAAACTGAAAATATAACTTGAAAACAGTTAAGCAAAAGGTAAAAATGATGAAGGAAATACTGCAATATCGAACAAATCAACAAATATGAGTGCCGACTTGCATTGTTTATTGGTGTTGTGTAACCTAATACAACTGTCAAGTCTCCACGTATATACATGTACTGAGTTTCCGGCTGTACAGCCGAATACTATTTTGTGATTAAAAACTAACTAATTATGCGTTTAACAACAATGTTGTTCTCAACTTTTATTTCATTTTAAATAGAAATATATGCTGATTAATTGTGCTCGGTTATTCGTATGTATGCCTCTATTTCTGTTGTAGGATCATACAAACACTTTAAAAGATAAATTGTGTTACCATAATGCCATTGCAGTTGGAGTCTCTGTCCACATCATCACTTAATGTCCTGAAAACAACAACAACAGAATATTTGACGTAGAAAAATATCTCAGCATTATTTCTGCTTTGTTTCACACAATACTTTCTTTTGTAGTAGTTTGAATAACAAATAATTTTTTTTTAATTCATTAAAATTAATTCTAGAATGTCAAAAAAAATGTTGCAAATAAAATTTCATTAGAATTATTGAAATAATTAAACCGTCTTCTTGCTCCTTTTTGTTCTACATGTACATAGCTACAATACCAGTTAATATGAAGCTAGCCAAATGTGATGTCTCTAGCTGAAACGATGCAATGAATTCAATAAGGTCAAACAACAGTTACAATTGACGCTTCCACAAATGTCAATCATATTCAAATTAGTCTGCAATATTATCCAATCATCACGTTTGGATATCTCGTAAACTATTTCATACAAAAAAGCATGTGCATAATGTTTGTGATATTTAAATGAGCATGTGGTAATGTTTGTGATTTTCAATGTATGGATATTAAGGCCATACCAATTTGATTCTATGTTAAGCGTCCTCGGGCTGGTAGGTTTTCGGACGCCTGGACGAAAAAAAAAAAATTTTGGCCATGTAAAAAATCGAGTTAAATGGCATTCAAAATTGGGGAAAAAATGGACTTTTAGGTTGTTTTACTAATATTTGTAAAAAAACAAGTGTGCAACCAGTCAACTTACACATTTAAAATACTGTGTTACAGTACGTTCCCAATATGAAGATATACAGCAGTTTTGCAAGTAAACATTTGCTTTAGCTTGTACCACTGCCATGAATAAGTTGTCAAAGAAAAATGTTTTTTATCGACTTTGTGTTTGTTGTTTCCTGCCTGGTTAGTAGGTTTCAACAAATCATGGGGATGCTAAACATAGAATCAAATTTGTATGGCCTAATCCTTTAACAATAGCTGGGGAGGAGTTTCAACTATTCGTGACAAAACCCGGAAAGGTCTATATTACCTGGCCCCAGCATGCACACCACGATCTTTATCATCACAGTCCTTCCCTCTCCAGGAATATCCACGCAGAGTCTGAAATGCGCAATATCAGAGAAATATCACCAGCAAATAACAGGTGCTTCACCATGGCATGCTGCTATTTCGTCCCCAACCTACCCCGGCTGACCCCTTAGGACTAGGCTGGTCAGCACAGGAATTTTGATCATTATTATTTAAAACCAACAAGTAAGATTTTCTCCTAACAAATGTCTATGTCGGAAATATAATAGCATGCAACATGTATAGTACAGCTTAAGTGAAACAAATATTTTACTTGTTGCTGCAGCGTAAGAATGTTATTTTTGCGTAATAATTAAGAAATAATTTTTTATTCATCATTGTTTATCGGCCAATAAACAACGATGTGTAGTTCTGATGCAAAGGAATTAAACCTTGAGGGCATTAGACAGAGTGATTAAATAGCCACGCATCAGAATGACAAAGAGTTGTTAATTGGCTGATAAACAAAAATCCTGCGAACATTATTTTGATTCTAACATGATTAGACAAATATTTTTGCAATTGTAATCAGAACTACATTTTACGATGCTCTGCTCACAATCGGGACTACTTTTTGCATCGTTGATCGGGTAGTTTAACAACGATAATTTTGTTCTTTGTCTATGGAAAAATTAGCTAGTATCATGTTAGAATTTAGCGTATCTTCGTGAAGAGGTAGTCTGCCACGAAATCACACCGAGTGACTCTGCACCTACAACTGATAGCTGATGCCAAGAGATACCGAGAAATAACTCTGTGATATTTCACACACTACACAGGTTATGTCCGCATAGACTCACCTCTAACCTGATGGTCCAAACTCACAAATCATGATATGTTTGTTTCCTGCGACACATACTGTAATAAACACGCGTGATAACACTCACCTCATACGGACTGTGCTTGTCACCATCAAGATCAACAGCTGGCTCGTGACTGCTAAAAATTCTGTAATATTGAGTTAACTGCAAGGTTACAATGCAAAATTAAACAAAGTGCAACAACTCCATAGATACTGAAAATATAATACTGTATCTGATTCTCATATTCTGCACTTCTGCCAAAATTCACAATTGCATGAAGTTTCATTCATATCTGTATAATTCTAAATTATTGCTATTATTATTGCTAAGCAAAATAACCAAATACAGTAAATCAGGGATCTCACTAGGATTTTAAAATAGGAGTCCTGCGACTCCTTCCCCCTAAAAAGTAGGAGTCCCAAATATAAAAGAAATAAAAGTGAAGTATGTGACACGCGAGAGGGAATGGACTTCTTACAATTTATACAATATAATTATGTCAGTTATAAATAGAATAATAATCATGATAATAATACTACTACTACTACTACTAATAATAATAATTATTATTATTGGGTTATGTAATTATAATGATAATAATACATAATACTTAATCATGTCTTATAAAACAATATTTTTGTACCAATAATTAATTTTAAAACAGGTAAATTCTGGACAATTACCAATTGATGGTCTAAACTTTTTAACTGATGTGTACTGTAGGCTTAGTAAAGTCATGATGCCTCGATTACAGTACAGCAGGCAGGTACCAAAGCGTAAGTTACTGTCAAGTAGTGTAATTGTGAAACAGGTTTTACAACACAAAAACGTATGAAAGGAGCAATTATTGGTGATATTAAACACCAAATTATGTGTTTGCATGTGTTTTACAAATGTTTTGTGATCTGTCAAGTCCGCGACGAAAATTTTCGTGGGGTCGCGAAAATATGTGACATTGTAAAATTGTGTACTTAAATTGCCGCCAGTATTGTTAATTTATGTCTTGTCATAGGTATTATATACTAGAAAGTTCCTTAATATATGATTATTGAACAATGCTTTTATATTCCTGTCAAAATTCAGCCCTAGATTTTCATGTAAAATTTATGTCAAAACTCCTATCACCGCATTACTGAGATTTAGTTGTTATTCATGAAATTTGATTGGCAGTATAAATTAATGAAATCAGTTGAAGCTGTTTTTCACTCATTTTAACAATGTTGTTTGTTTTAAGTTGTCAACTATGTTCTAATTGTTCTTAATTGGGGACGCCTTTTGTCACATTTCGGCGATTTCGCACATTCTAATTGACTTATGGATTAAAGCACAGCAATGAGTGACAATGTAATTTACCAATGAACATTAACAGTAACTGTCTGGAATGGTGTGGGTGGAGCTAAGGGACTAGACTTTGACAGCTGCAGTGTGTACTGGGGCCGATATTGATTTTGTCGCGACTACTGCCGATTTTACTGCAGGCACTCATGTATGTGTTAAGTAAATTTTCACTTTCTTTGGATGAAAATACAAAGCAAGCCTGTCACAAATGTTAATCTAAATTGTGCTATCAGTCCTGTAATTTTATAGTTTCTGCAAAACAGGATCCTAAAGCTATAGTCGCTTAACATTTAGTTGATAATGAGGGGATAATCAATTTACTGAAAATTGGGAAATCATGTTTTTTACTGCTTATACATATGCTTGTCTATACATAAATCATCTGATGTATCTATATATTTTTGTCCATGTTTATAACTATTCTCACTTGCAGCGACCGTACTTAAATAAACTGTTGTTTGATTAACTTATATTTTGTGTTTAGTAAAATATAATACACAAGACTTACGAATCTAGCCATGCACAGATCTCCTTGATTCCTGGCAAATCACAAATTTTAGCACCAATCTTCGGCTGAAAATAAATAAATAAAATGTTAACGCATTTTCCATAATACTGAAATTATTTAAGTATAATCTTTTTAAGTGAGCTGGTATGACCTTCATGTATACGAATTAAGAGTTACAGTGTCATCATAAACATGTAATGTTTCTTAAGGTCGCCGTGGCGTAGTGGATGTGGTGTCCGCCTAGTGACAGGGAGGTCCCGGGTTCGATCCCCACTCTGGAAGCATACTCAATATCTCCCCCAAAGACACCAAGTACTGGTTCTCCCCAGGAAACGGACTCGAGAGTGTCTCTATAAGCCTTAGGCTTTCGATGCAATAGAGCTAAAATAAATAGGTTTAAATTAAACTAATGTTTTTAAGAAATGTTACGTGCATCTATACTTTGAGTTATATTAATAGTCTCATCATTGTAAACCAATGATTAAGGGTCACGAAGATCAGGGGTGAGTTGCTCAAAACTTTAACAGCCAATTAAGCTAACAGCTGTTAAATTTTGGATGAAGATATTTATGTAAATTAAACATAAAAATTTATTAAACTGTGAGTTTATTCTACAAACAATATTCTGCTGGAATAATTTTAAAATGTTTTATAAATGAGTTGCTCCTAATATTAATATTATTTACATCTAACGTTAACAGGCTGTTAGCCTAACTGGCCGTTTAAGTTTTGAACAACTGGGCCCAGATGATAGCAATCACTCCCATGATTCTATTATTGGCCATTCAGTCCCCCTGGTGCGTACTCCAGACAGACTTATTATGAAACATACCATCATAAACCTTTAGGTGTAACACATGTTCCACCTTACTAGAAAGCTATAGCTGTAGAAAATACCATGCCAATTAAAGATCAGGCATTTTGATGAAATACTTCATAAACCTTGTTATGGACACACAATAATATGTTGGTGACTATCAGAGTCAATGTTCAGAGCAGTAAATAGCTAAAAATGAAATCAAGATAAAACACTGAGCAAGTAAGGTTCAAGTTATAATATGCTGTATAGGAGTTACACATCGACATAAATAGATTATAATTTAATAATAACCTGATGTTTTATACATATTCTTACACATAGGTTGATGAAACTTGGCATGTGGTTTTATTTCACATGGAAATATATCATACATAAATTTCCAAATGCTGCACTTTGTAGTTTTTCTTCTATAAACAAATTCCGCAAACTTTTTGCTCAGCCCTCGTATAATAAATAAAATACATGGTTATGTATTCTATACATGTAGTATTATATAATATTCACCACTTTGAGTTTATCCACCAGCACCTTCTGCTTCAGAATAGGGTCCTCAGAAAAATGTCGAAGTTTCTTCTGAAATACAGTATAAAACGTTGGAAGATTTTATACTGGATGAAAATTTGGTAGTCTTTCATACATACATTATACAAGATGTGCAGTGCTCCAGATAAGCTTTTGGGGGGGTAAATGTATGCAAACATCTGACAATTTGGAAGTAAATGTACACTCTCTCCAGAATCTATAAGGGTTATTATAAGCGAACTTCTGAAAATTTGGGAGTGAATGTACATATTCTCCAGAATCTATGGGGGTAAATGTATGTGAACTTTCGAAAATTTGGGAGTAAATGTACTTATTCTCCAGATTCTATGGGGGTAAATGTATGCAAACTTCCAAAAACTTGGGAGTAAATGCACTTATTCTCCATAATCTATGGGGGTAAATGTTCGCAAACTTCTGAAAAATTTGGGAGTAAATGTACTTATTCTCCAGAATCTATAAGGGTTATTGTACGCCAACTTCCAAAAATTTGGGAGTGAATGTACTTATTTTCCAGAATCTATGGGGGTAAATGTACGCGAACTTCTGAAAATTTGGGAGTAAATGTACTTATTCTCCAGAATCTATAAGGGTTATTGTACGCGAACTTCTGAAAATTTGGGAGTAAATATACTTATTCTCCAGAATCTATAAGGGTTATTGTACGCAAACTTCTGAAAATTTGGGAGTAAATGTACTTATTCTCCAAAATCTATGGGGGTAAATATATGCAAACTTCTGAAAATTTGAGAGTAAATGTACACTCTCTCCAGAATCTATGGGGGTAAATGTACACTCTATAAAGGATAAGTGGTGGTAAATTTACATGCAACAAAACATTGAAATATACGGAAAAAACACAGTATTATCATATTAATCCTTCATAATGTAGCAACACCACTGGTACGTAATAATGTTACAATTAAGACTTCTGAACATTGTAAGACTTTTATTGCTAACTACTGCACATTCAGGTAGACAGGCCTGTCAAAACTTCCATCTTTTTCTGTCTTCCAGTTACTAAAACATTGATTTGTGTGAATATGGGAAAAAGTGTGAATAACTGTACACCCAAATTATATTTGGTTCTGCATATCTTCCATATCTGCGTGCCTAATTTATGCATGTATGCACCTTATTTGGGCCTATGGATGTGCAATGTGATAACATGAATTTTTTATAGCCTGTAATTTATGTTAGTTTCTAATGATGTTTACAACCTGTGCAGTTGACTAAAAATTGCAGAGAGCAAAATAATCCAAATAACCTGAAAATATCCAACATTGTATTTACTGATGGATTTGGATTTCTTTTTATACTAACTTATACATTATGTACAATCATGTAATAGGAATAACAGAAGAAAATAAAATTTTGAAATTTTTGCATTGTATCTTGTTGCATTTATTCTTAAGTCAGTGGGTTGAGTTGGGTTGGGTGAATATAGTCCTGTACCAATGTTTTTACTTACATCTGATTTAAGGGGGAACAAAGTACACTGGTACCCCTTCTCTGTGGTGCACAACCCAAGCTTGTGGCATATCACGTCGGGGCTGTCTTTGTCCTCAACTCTGCAATTGGTTTATTGAGACAAATTAAAGGTTTTAAACAAAACATTTCAATCATTTAATGACTTAACAGATCTAACATCATATCATTTATAGTACTTTCACAAATATTTAAAACAGAATTGTGTGTGAAATCAAAAGGCACACATGTGGCCTAATTTCAGAACATTAGTGACAAGACAGAATCTTGTGGATCTTTTACAGGAATATAAAAAAAGGGATTTTATTTAATTACTAAATACTGGTACATTTAAGTATATAAGAAGCACTGATTCAAGTTCATTTTTAAATTTTCTGACATGTACTTAGTTGAAGGGTTACAATTCTGTGGTGGAAAACACTGACAGTTTTGCATCACTTCATATTCAATAGTTTGTGTTATGGCAACATGAATTCCAAATACAGTACAAGCAATATTTATAAGTACTTTAATTTTAACAATAATATAATAAAATAATAGAAAAAAAAAAAAATAAACGTTTTTTAATTTACATTCATTTTGTTGGAATTTTATATATACTTTGCTAAAAAGACTTCTATAGAGGTATATTTAACAATATTCTTTTACCATACATTACTGGCATTGCTCGACACTTAGTCTATTACCATACATTACTGGCATTGCTCGACACTTAGTCTATTACCATACATTACTGGCATTGCTCGACACTTAGCCTATTACCATACATTAATGGCATTGCTCGACACTTAGTATATTACCATACATTACTGGCATTGCTCGACACTTAGTCTATTACCATACATTACTGGCATTGCTCGACAATTAGTATATTACCATACATTACTGGCATTGCTCGACACTTAGTCTATTACCATACATTACTGGCATTGCTCGACACATAGTATATTACCATACATTACTGGCATTGCTCGACAATTAGTCTATTACCATACATTACCATACATTAACCATACATTACTGGCATTGCTCGACACTTAGTCTATTACCATACATTTACCATACATTACTGGCATTGCTCGACACTTAGTCTATTACCATACATTACCATACATTTACCATACATTTTACTGGCATTGCTCGACACTTAGTCTATTACCATACATTACCATACATTTACCATACATTACTGGCATTGCTCGACACTTAGTCTATTCTTACCCTAGTTTTAACAAGTGATAAAAATTATGCCTTTAAATTTTCAAATAATTTGTCAGATTTTAAATTTTTTTAGAAAAGTAAAGTAAAAGTAAAGTGTTTATTATAGTGTCACCCCTCGCGATTAAGGGCCAGTTTTGACTTATGAGACAACTTTACTGACAAACATCTTGACTCCAGATTACTATCCTATATGCCGGGCGCTTGGCAGGAAGGCAATCAGCACCCTTCGATTTAACTAGCTGCTGGGTAGGCAACCGGCCATATCAGAACAAGCCCTGTGCAAGACTACAACCTTCAACCTCCCGCTCCGTAGGCAAACGCCCTAACCACTAAGTCATGGAGATGGTGAGTACAAGAAACAGTTAAATGGATGTGGGAGTATTCCTAGTTAAGGGTGGTATAAATAGTATTATTTCTAAAGTAAAAATGCAGCTAGTGCACTGCACCCTGCCCTTTTTTCGGTTCTGCCCGGTTTGCCTTTAATGTGCGCCTGTTTGCCCATGATAAAATTCTCAGTATCTGCATGAAATGTCAACATTATGCGCCGTTAACAACAGGTATGTTCTTGTTAAATCGTTTTAATATCTCTATCGTACTTAACTTGAGATAAAAGTCATTACATTGCATTTCATTTAGGTCAAACATATGTCTTTACATGTATTTGATTTAGAACAAACATCTGTATGACTTTCAGGGCCAAGTGATATGGCTGCATTATCATTAATCCTCTTTGTAAATTAAACATAGATAACCTATATCCGGTTGTACTAAATTTTCCAACAAGTTCGGTCCGTAGAAGCAAAATGGTCAAAGTGATTTTTTTTTAAAGATTTATAAACAAATGGCAATTGTTAGTAACGCAGTAAATAAGAAACACATTGACCTATAGGCATCATGATCAACAACACCCATGGTTTGCTTTAATCGGTACACATGACAATTGCCATTAATAGTGCCTCTGCAATAATAATACCTATAGTATCTTAGAAAAATCATGCACATTTTTCGGTGAGAAGTTTTCACAAAATGAAAATAAACATATTCTCCGACAACCAACGATTGAGTAGTTACAACATTTTGAAAACCTAACAAAATTAATTCATTGGATTTGAAAATCAACCAAATGTAAGATGTTTCACACTTAAATTAAAAGATTACCTACACAAGAAATAGTACAACATTACATTAAATATGACATATTAGACTGGCAAACTGACAACTTTTTACCACCCTGGAAAATAGGCTTCTTTGCTTTACTTTACTTATTGTTGTATTTATCTATATGCTTTAGCTCTTGCAGTGAAGTAATTTGCGTGGGTTTTTATGTTTCTCTCAAAAATCACAAAAATCAGTAAACAAGCTTAAGACCCATTAAATCCCTTTAGCCATTAACTTACATTACAAACAGTATCGGCCCAATGTAGTCTTTAGCCATTAACTTACATTACAAACTGTATCGGACCAATGTAGTCTTTAGCCATTAACTTACATTACAAACAGTATCGGACCAATGTAGTCTTTAGCCATTAACTTACATTACAAACAGTATCGGCCCAATGTAGTCTTTAGCCATTAACTTATATTACAAAGAGTATCGGCCCAATGTAGTCTTTAGCCATTAACTTACATTAAAAACAGTATCGGCCCAATGTAGTCTTTAGCCATTAACTTACATTACAAAGAGTATCGGCCCAATGTAGTCTTTAGCCATTAACTTACATTACAAACAGTATCGGCCCAATGTAGCCATTAACTTACATTACAAACAGTATCGGCCCAATGAAGTCTGCAAATACTTTGCACGCTTTTTCAAACTGATCTGGCAGAAGCTTGCACAGGCGTTCCAAGGACTGGATCAGGGACTCGTTATGAATTATTGACGTCTGCTCAACTAATCCCATAATTACATCGCACGCTGAAAAACATCATATATACATTTTCTATTCAAACTGGTGATTTGCATAATTATAAAACGTTTAACAATTTGACGATTAAAAAGCTATACATAGCTTATGTGTTATTCCTATGCGCCGACAATAAACAAATATTGACTTGAATTGATTAGATGAGAGACTCTATCATGATGAATAACTGACATCTGCTCGACCAATCCCCTACATTACATCACAAGCTGAAAAATGTCAACATTTACATGCCACTTAAAACATATGCAATTAACTTATGAAGCTGTCCAATTTAAAATAAATTAACACTGAATGTTAATCAAGAGTGTATGTCAAAATAATGTCTGCATTTAACATTTAACAACTTATAAGTGTTCCAATTTATTGAAATTTACATTTTAGATTAATAAATCCAGCATGTTTTTTTAGCAGTTTAGTAATGTTTCCTAGGATCTGAGGCCTAGGTTGGGAAAGTATACAGGGTTTTACTTCAAATGAAAATGTATGAAGAGTATAGGGAAAGATCTAGAACATGAAAACGTACAGGGTGCTGCAAAAAAAGGAGCAGGGGGGAAAGCCAGTCCAGTTTGATGATATTTTCTAAGAATTTGCTAAATCCAGGGTTTTAATGAGTCCAATGCTTTTAATTAAGGTTTTTAAGCATAGTCTATTCATTTGTCATTGAATATATTGATTTTCAGAAGATATTCAACATTCCTATGTTTACAAGCCCAGAGGGGCAGCAGGGGGGAACCAAAAAGGAGCAGGGTGCAGCACCCTGCTATTTTGCTCTATATCTTTCCCTAAGAGTAGAATTTACTAATACTAGTCTTGTGTCTGAATTATTTTTGTGGAATATATTAATGTTTTTTTCTCGTTTTTATGATGTTCATTATGCAAATGAAATATATTTACAGTTAAAACTTTTTTTTTCATTTTTATGGAAAAAAAAAGACATTTAAAGTGTGTATAATAAATTAGTTTAACATATGGGGATTAACTTTGAAAATATTATGTTTTTTATGTTCTGTCCCTTCCTTTCCAATATTATTATACAAAGTTTCATTTAATGTCAACATTGGCTATTAATTAGAAAATAACACTGTGTAATGAAGCTTGGCACAAAAATATAATGCAAGCACAAATGATTGACATGTATATAATCAATAATGAGTTAAGACTTTTTTGATTGTAAGGCACTTGGTATAAATCCCTTTGCTATTTTGAAGTTATGTTAATTAATAATAAAATCACTTTAAAATTGTACAATTTTACTTTCTCTAACAGATAAATGAGTTACTATTTTATAATTTTTTATTATTTTAATAAACACGATATTATAACAGGCGCGTAGGAGCAGGGGCAGCAGGAGCCGCGTTCGAGGCTCCAATATTTTGGGGAGCATATTTTTGTTTGAAATCATCATTACTTTAAGAAGATTTCTCACTGGTCCGGGGCTGTTAAGAGATAGGTCCGCTGCTGCAATTAGATTGAGGCAGCGGCTGTTACAGACATGGGGCCGCGATCCTGATCACTTAACCAGTGTCAAGAAGCTTTTGAGTATCGGCGGATAACTGCTTTAACAAATCGAAACACAAGGTAAAATATCACAGTTATGAAATGAGAATTGTCTGGAAACTGCTCTAACTCAAATTGAAACACGAGTAATTACCACAGTTATGCCTTGAGTCAACAGATGACATTATTTATCAAAACAATAACCATTGAATGTTTTTCTAATAAATATCATTTTGCAACGAAAAAAGATGCGGAAACTTTCTTTTTTTTTAACGGTCCTGTCGAAATACTGATGAAAAGAATTTCCGATAATTAAATGTGTAATTGAGCTTACTCGATAAAATGCTTAAGTTCTTTTACTGAACTTAACATGCAGCTATTTTACTGTTTCTTTCTTAAATCCAATGTTCATTAAATTGTTTGTTTTAAACCAACCTCAATTTTTTTTCTCTAAATGATCATTTTGCATCAAAATGTGCAGTGGTTTGATACCTATTCTTGTTAAATTACTATTAGATAACGGATGGCTTTTTTTAATGTTGTTACATGCTATAAGATACTTAAATCAATACTATTGTTAAAACCCTGTGTCTTTATTCCATTAAAGAATTTATCTGACCTTGAAATAATGAAATAAATGATCAAACTGTGTATCATGAATCACCACTTTTTCCAGCTGTCCATCTGGGGTAGCCTAATACAGTAAAAATACAAACAAGAAAGTACAAATAAATCGCACAGACAATATATAAAGAATAAAGTTAGTTTGTTACAAATGAAGTGGAACTTAAGTCAATACCTTAATGGTTTAAAATAAAGCAGATAAAACATTTCATTTATTAATACAACGATAGAAAATACACAATTTATTACTTGCACAGTTTGCTCCACCGTTTGCATCTGCATTGCAAAATTTTCCAATGCACAGAATGCAAAACGCAGCAAAAATTAACTTCAAATTCGAATCCATTGCCAGCATGAAACTCGCTGTCAGATGCCAGACAGTCATGTGATTGTAATCTTAAAATAGCAATCACGTGATTGTGATCATTTAAGAGCAATGCTTGATACATTTCAGCGATATTTTATAAGCGTCTGCTAAAGTCACGTGCACCTGTCCCGATAGGCGATACACAACGTTATTTCCAACCGCCAATTTCAAACAAATTAGGTCAACACACAGGTTCAAAAGCACCGCTAATTTCGAATATACTCGTGTAAGTGGTGTTTGCGAACAATGGATTCTGACACAGAGGTGAGAATTATCAATAACTTGAGCAATTATGCGACTGATTAACCGTTAAACGGATTAAATGCTGTACACATTTCTAAAAATAAAATTGGCGATTCGTGTTTGATTTGTTTTGAATATTTGGAGACGTGAGTTGACATAACAATTTATTCTTGCTGACAGGATATTGTTTTTAAAACACATGGATGACGAAAGCGAGGTGGTTTGCTAATATTGTTGATACATTTATATTGAAATGTATTATTTTTGTTAAAATGAGTAAATGCTGTTTTTTGAAAAGAAAAATGGAAATGTGAGAAAACAAAAGTTCAAAAATGTCAAAAACAACAATAATATTTGGAATTATTTCAACTTCAAGTTGAAAAATATGTGATTATGGTCCTTAGGCCATCCTTAAAAAATTGTGTGTTTGCGGTATCTTTTAACGTGGGTAGGTAGGTCAATTATTTTTATTTTTATTTTTTTTTGGGGGTGGGGGGGTGGGGTTAATTCAAGAGCAAATCACATTGCTAAGTTTATACCAGTGGCATCAGGGTACTTACTAACAAATTTTGAACGCAGTGTTTTGTTGATAAAAAAAATATGATGAATATATAACAGTCTTCGAAGTAGCACTCGCCTGTGGCGAGTCAAATATTTGTCGGGCACAGAAAAAATTCTCAGTTGATCGCCCCACTGGCAAGTAATCGTATCAAATTTAGAACTGCCCATCATGTAGCGAAACATAACAAGTCTTTTAGAGACATTGTAGACATATGCAAATGCAAACTGGATCAGGCAAAAGGCGAAAAAGAATAATTAAACACTTGTTGAACTGTTATTAGTTAATTCCTAATTTGAAAAAGTTAGGGCTAGTAAAAAATGTTTTGGGCGAGTACAAATTCTTAAGTTACAGGCCTGATTGGCTAGTAATTTGTGAAAGTTAATTTTGAAGACTGAAATAACTTCCAATTTACGAATAGAAAAAATAGCTTTATGGAAGCCTATATGAACTTGAGAGTCGGGCCCAATTTTGCAAGTCAGTCGGGTTACCGCAAACAAACAATTTTTTAAGAATGGCCTCCTTGTTCTTTTGGGAAGCTACTCACAAGCCTCAGAGGGTTTTCTCATGTGTATATTATTAATATTAAAATTTTGGTTTGAATAATTTCTTCATTTAATTTATTTAAAACTCAGTTTTATTGCGTATGGTTCATGATCATGCAAAAAAGTATATGAACTGTTGTGACATTCATATAAATGAACAGATAACAATTTCTACTAGAAAAATATGTTTGAGTAAAGCATGGAATTTATCATCTATATTTAGGCCAGATACCGTCTATATGCACCTTTAAAGGAATACTAATTTATATCTTCAGAAATTAGCATAAGTTCAACATAACTGTGATGTTTATTTAAATTCTGAGACACAGAAGAAAATGTAATGATCCCATGCACTTAACAAATGAAGCCGAGATGAGAGTTAAACAAAGAGCATGATTCCTATTTTACAGAGAATAATTGAACGGACTCGGCAGCGGCGGGCTATGCTTGACCAGAAATTTGGTAAAAACCCAGACCCTGCGCCAAGAAAACGTTTTCTGGAAGATGCAACTAACCAGCCCGTACGTAAAACGGTTCTGGTAGATGATGGTAAGTTTTGTCTATAAGCGATTTCTTTCTGTGTTTTTGGTAAGTGCATTTACAAGTTAATGTTCAAGAACAGAGTAGCAAGGAATTGAGTCCAGATGCAGTTGTTTTTTTTCACTAATTTGGGAATGAGTCTGGTACCCATCAAATTGGAAATTTCACGTCGTGAAATCTTGCGATTGGGAAAATTTAAGAAAGGAATTTAATTAAAAATCAATGAAACTAGTGTTATAATGGTTATATTTCCTAAGGCGAAACAGCAGGCGTTCAAACGTGTACTTTACAATCATGAATCAGGGATCTCAGAAACGCAAAACAAAGCGTTATCTGGACGCATACTTTTTCATAAGGACGCATGTCAAAACCATACCAAGAGTCCTGGGACGCATGCATTTCTGCTTACTGCGTATACCCTGTTTACCCTGTTACATAACACATACATGAAAGCCTGCAATAAACTCTGCAGTAGTGGCGATATCAATATCGGCCCCTAGTACACACGGCAGCTGTCAAAGTCTAAGTTACTTAGCTCCGCCCACAGCAGTCCCTAAAGCTCCGCCCACACCATTCCAGACAGTTACTGTTAACTTTCATTGGGTAATTCCTATGTCACTCATTGGTTTGCTTTAATCCACAAGTCAATTAGAATGCGCGAAATGTGACAACATGCGTCCGCACTTAGGTCTAAGGACAATTAACACAAGGTTCAAAACTAAAATCAAACAGCATTGTTAAAATGAGTGACAAACAGCTTCAGCTGTTTCAATTTATTTACATTGCCAATCATATTTAATAAATAACTAGATCGACTAAATCTCAACAGTACAGTGATAAGAATTTTTGTGTTTAACAGAAGGGCCATTCCCCTGCTTAAAAAGTATATATTTTCCCCCTATATTAACCTTCCATTTCCCCTAAAAATGTAAGCTTTATTTTGAAAAAAAAATTGACCAAAATCGGACAAAAATTGACAAAGATAGAGAAATTTATGTAAACAATCCCAGCATTTTTTTATCAAACCAAGTTTTGCATAATCTAAGTTATCATTTGTAGCAAAACAACTGATTAATGTTTTATAACAAAGTAGAATATAAAATGTTATAATGCTTTTCTACAAAACAATTCCCCTTTTGCTGTAAAATTCCCCGTCTGAAGGGCCCCGCCACCTTTCCCCCAAAGGTGAAAAAAAAAACTGCAAACATTTGTAAAACACATGCAAACACATACTTTGGTGTTAAATCTCACAAATAAGTACTCCTTTCCTGCAATTTTGTGTTGTTCACACGTTTCCAATTACTTAACTGGACAGTAAATTATGCTCCTTTGCCTGCCTGCTGTCCTGCAATAACTACATTTTTTTACCAGGCCCACACATTAGCACAACAAGTTAGGCCATGTGCCAATATTGAGCTACGTTTTATATGGGCAATATTGGCCTGGAGGATTTAGCCCAATCTAAGCACTAAATTCGAGTTAAACGTCTCATTTATTAGACTAGCCCACACATTACAAAGGAAAGCAGTTCACTAGTCTAGACCATCAATTGCCAGTTGACCAGAATATACCTGTTTTAAAATTAATTCTTGTTAAAAAAATTGTTGTATTAGGCATGATAATTATAGTGTTATATATAATAATAATACAATTAAATAACTTTATAATAATAATACAAGTACAACATAACCCAATAATAATAATAAAAATAAATTAAATAATAATAATAATAGTATTTATTATTATTATCATTATAACGGTCATATATTGTATAATATTAACAATTTCATTCAATGTCACTCGTCGCGTGCTATACTTGCACTTTTATTTCTTTTCTATTTGGGACTCCTACTTAGGGGGAAGGAGTCCTTAGGGGGAAGGAGTCCCAGGACTCCTATTTTAAAATCCTAGTGAGATCCCTGATGAGTGTTTCTTATGTTTCCTTATTATGTTAGCACATATACATTGCAACCCCTCCCATATAAACTGAAGTCATTTGTGTGGTTGTGTGATTCAGTTGCCCAGTCTTCACATTAATTGTTCCAATCCACTAGCCCGAATCATTATGCAATCATAGTAAACGGGTGAAATTTCACTAGCCTGACTATTTACATTACTGAATTTCTACTAGCCCAAATTACATGTCACTAGCCTCGGGCTGTCGGGCTAGTAGTTAACGTGAAGAATTTTTGTTGAAAACTTGAAATTTGGCATAACATCACAAGCCCTGATCTGGTAAATTTTGATCTGGGGTTGCTCAGATTCTCTCGCATATACTGGTGGGCTCGTAGCATTTTCTTGCTGTTAAGTAATAATATAAGAAGTGTGCTTGCTTGCCCATATGGCTGATTTCGACGACTACAGATTCCCCAAAAAGACAGCGCACATGGGAGGTGGATGGTCAGGACAAGTGTGACACCCCAGCAATCAAAGGTGTGCAGTCAAGAATGGCCACCATTGCAGCTGAAAGGCACCATCTTGAAGGTAAAGCATCCATACAGTTGTCTCAGTCATGCAGAAAGAAGCATGGCAACATTTTTAGTACATCAAAACGACATTTTGCCACCATTGCAGTTATAATCCAGGAAATGTCATTTTCGTTTCAGGCTGTGTTTGACAACAGTCACAGCACATGTTTTGTTACTAAAATTAGATAAAATCAAATGTCACAACACCGTAAAATCCTGTGAGATCCTCATTTGACAAATGTCTTGGATGTGGCGGATTTCCTCCACATTTTAGTAACGAATCGGTAGTTTAGATGTGCTTTAGACAGTATTTTGTCACAAGTATGCTAACTAGAAGTTAGCATTATCCATCTTTACAATAATGCTGCCTATTTGGTTAAGTAGTGCATTTTAGTGCCGTTTTGGGCAGTTTTTTTGCTGACTGTTGATTAACAGTCAAATTCTTGAGACTTGCTTGTAGACTATACAATGGGGGTTGCTCCATAACTATTAACTTTTATGTCACGTAAAGTCAAAAAATATATAAAACAACATTTTAAGTTAGGAAGCCAGAACTACCGTTTCGTCTTCTTTGACCTTTACCTCATTTGGACTTAGAATAATTCAAATGGGTTATTTCTTTGTTAACTAGATTTAACTTTTTTGTCAAGCACCAGCACTGCTTACTTTAGCACTTGGATACTTACACAGTTGTTGCATATGACCATTCCGAGTCCACCCATATCACCCAACCAAACTTTGACCTTGACCTACTTTGGACTTAAAATAATTCAAATGGGCTGTCTAGCACTAACTGGGTGTATGTGTTTTTATCGAACACAGTGTCTTGTTTATTGTTAGAAACAGAACTTATTTTGCTTGAAGATAAATTTGTTTGTTGTTAAAAATAAATCACCTTTATCACATTCACCACATTTTCATGCTTGTTTTCCAGATACTCGTGATGCCGACAGGAATGTTCATGGCCCAACAGAGACCAACCACAGTCCAACAAAGTCGCCAGCTGGCATCAAGTCACGATTTGCAAAGCTGGCTCAAGACCTTGACACCTTTGAGTGTGATATGTCGCACCCACGAATCAAGTAAATAACTTGGCTGAACTTCTGATGTTAATTACTCAGACTACTCATGTTGCCACATTTTGCCATATAATATTGCTATTTCGGCATTACGTTGCATTTTAAAATAAGTTGTTTATTTGTTCTCATGCCTTTTCATATTTATGAAAAATTAAAACAGGGATTTGAGCTAATTTTGAAAATCAGGATTGATTTAACACTTTGCTTGAAAGTTCAAGGGGTCAAAATTAAACACTGCAAATGGTAATTTGTGTTAATATAGGTTAAGAAATTTTGCAAAAAGACACAACATTTTTATGATAAAAATATTATTTTCTAGTGTTTTTGATTTGAGGTGGCAAATGAACATGTAAAATCCAATTGCTTGCATAAAAACGTAGGATTCTGCATCTATTGAAATGCATGTTAAAAGTTAAATTTATTTTAGAAAAGAGGAAGAGAAGAAGCCCAGGTGGCAGCCTCCAAAACGTGATGACGACCCGCCTCAAAGTAACTTTGATGCCAAAGACAGACACGTGTCCTCTCCGCAGAAGGAATATGAACTTTACCAGGGCCCGAAAAGGGTAAACAACAATGGTGGCTCCCACCCAGCGCCCTCACCAAAGAAGACCATGGCCCCTGCGCCGCCCGTGGCCCCTCCCCTGCATGAAATGCCGCCGTCCAAACCCCCAAGGGCTCCATCCCCTGCACGGGCTCCTTCGCCTGCCAGGGTCACCCCGGGCCCGCCCCACACAAGCGCCCATACTGCGACCCTTCAGCAGCCACAAAATGTTGCTTCACCAAAGTTCACACACCACGTAAGAACATGTGATGCTATAGGAAGCTAATTATACGCCCACAAACGAAGTTTAGGGGGGGTATATAGGAGTGAGCTTGTCGGTCTGTTGGTTTTTGGTTTCGGGATGATAACTCAAGAAAAGCTTGACATATTCAAATAATTTTTGGTACACATGTGTAACATCTTAGAATACAGGTCAAGTTCGATGTTGGTTACAAACCACTAAATTTCGACAGAGTTATGGCCACTTTTTGACTTAAAATTCCCAAAAAACATTATTGCCTGACGATAACTCAAGAATGGCTTCACATATATTCAAATAATTCTTGGTATACCAGGGGTCTGGATCTCCGTATTTTGATGCCGAAATTCGGCATCATTCCCCCAACGAAAAAGTATATATTTTTCCTCCATTTCACACCAAAATTCCCCCTAAATGAACTGCCATCGAATGTGTTTTTGTTTTGTTTATGGGAGTAATTTTCAGGGATCAAATTTACTTAAGCACCGTTACAAACGGTTAACGATAAAATCCGAAGAACACCACATGGTCATGTTAACTGACCGTTTTGACTTGTCTGGTGTCCGATTATTTGTGCTTTCATAGTAAAACTTCATTTATATACAGTTAACTGCTACCTTATTTGCCTGGCCGTAATTTCTGTTTTGGGAAAATGACTTCTGCTTAAAAGTTATCAAAACAGGTGAAGCAACAGTCAAAAACACAGTTTATTACTGTATTAAAATTAGTATAAGTAGTTGAACAAAATTAATTAAGGTTAAAAATTGGAAGTTAAAAAACGATTTTAAAAATCGGAAGTGAAAAACTATTAAATTGCATGAAAAATTATCTGTTGCACTTCTCCACCTTATAATTGTCAAGTGGTAAATAGTTAATATAATATTCAATTTATTGATAATTTTCAGGAATAAAGTTGGGCCAGTCCTTTTTTATTTTCTGGTTTACAAAATTTTTTGGGGAACATGTCCACTGGCAGGTTGAAGAAAAGAAAAAAAAGTGTTCAAATCTTAACACAACACACGATTTCCCATTAGCAATTTATATTTAATAACAATATCAACATTAAAACACACTATTATGTGAAGTTAGAATAAGACGTCAAACATGGTATAAACTGTTTTATTACACCAATGTTTTATATGCAGTTTAACCATTTGTATTTATGAATTTTACAGAGTAAATAAGTGTAATAGATGCATATATTTTAATGGCATCATTTAAATTGATTTTACCACAAAGTTGTATACTTGTATGGATTTACAAAATGTAAAGTGAGATGCCTTTTTAAAAGAAGACGAGTTAACCTGTGCAGGACTGGAATCCACAACTGCCCGAACACAGACCTTGCAAAACGAGCTTAATCTAACCACACGACGCAAATTTTGAAAATAATTGCTGTGAGGTCTCGAAAAACATTTTAAATTTAACTATATCAAGAGAAAAGTCCAAATAATATGACGTTAATTGTCTGGATTCTCATTAAGTCTTAATTCTTATTAAAAATGAGAAACCAGTTTTAACATATTTTTTTTTAAATATTCAACTCTGTGTAAATGCTAAATCTTCATGTATATATGAAATTTATCAGATATAAACTGCACTGCTAGTGTGTGTTAAATTATTGCATTACAATTGTGACAGAAACACAATACATGGCAAATAAGAAATTCTCATTGTGTCACGAAAATATATATCAACAAAATGCAACCATGACTTTCTCTTTTAAGTGTATACGAGACAAAGCTGTCTGTCCCCACATCCTCATTTCGATGTGCCCGCAAGAAGATCTTGTTACTAATGATATTATTTGTTACAAATGCCACCTGAAAATATACATCCAGTGCCTTCCACAGGATTTTTTTTGGCGTCCCCGTCCCGAGAGGGGTGGGTTAGGGAGGGGTATCCCCTACGTACGTCAATTTTTTTTGCGGCATGTGTCAAATGACATTATCTGGTGCATTTTAGCTTTTAAATTTAAGGCTAAGATGTTTTCAATTTTTTGTACAAGTTTAAACGAAATGAAATAAACGAAACATCACCGTTTGAACGGCATACCTCTAGCCTTTTAAAAGCAAAAGCATCATTGTTGTTGCGAAACTGAAAGTAATGATTTTTTCCGGATGTTTATTCCAGTGCGCATCACATTCGCACAGTGACGTCATGTCCAAACCCACTATTCTCGTCGTTCTCGAATCTTTAGGTTACACTTGATCTACTGATGGAGCCTTTTTTATTCGATTAATATGTTCATATGGGCATGTATTTAGTGTTTTAGCACTGTTTTAATCGTTACAGCTGTTGAACATAGTACTGACTGGATAATTGGTGAATTGTAAAGATCTTCATTAAAATATATTTATATTATATACATGCTTTGTTCTTGCAAAAACGGCGGGAAATTTTCCTCGTGCACATCGTGCCTGCGCCAGACATGGCGAAAGACCGTCGGCCCGTCGGACATTGCCGACGAAAATTTCAAAAGGCGGGCGGTGAAATCCAATATCGTCGGACTTACTGTCCGGTAATTTTTTTGTTTCCATTTCGTAAGTTTGTAACCTCTTTGCAGTTTTCACAACAAAATTATTTCGCGATTACCGGTTCCTGTGTTTTCGGACATTGTTCGGTGATATTCGTCAACATTCGTGAGTTATCGATACGAATAGTGTATGTTATACGGAAATAGATACTGAAGTGTTCGTGAAACATTCGTACATTTTCGGAGATACTCGAGCGTCCTAAGTAACCGTTTTTCTAGGTCGATGCATCATGAGTTTCTTCGACAAATTGAAATACGTTTCGGGCGCAATGCCGAATAAAAAAACAACTGCTCCGTCAGGTAAAACCTCTTCCCCACCCACCAAAGTCAAGAAATACGAACGTAAATTTCAATCTTCGTGGTGTGAAGGGCGTCCATGGCTTCAATTCAATGCTGTAGATAACACCATGACATGCACTACATGCATTGAATACTGGGTCAACCAGAATCATTTTTTATCCAGTTCAACACAAAATCTGAAAGGTGTGAATTCTTTCCAAACTGGCTGTTCTAATTTGAAACTATTGAACAATTAACAGTAAATTTAAATATTGGCAAATTAAAATTTAACAATAAAAACTGTTAAATGGTGTTTTTTAAAACACGAAAAGTTGAGGCCTGTGAATTTTACAACTGGCCTGTAAATTTTTCCTCTTCGTAGGACAGTCTGGCCTGTAAATTGTGACGGTCTTTCGCCATGTCTGCTGCGCGTCAAATGTTGAAGACAAATGTCACTCTATTGTTAAAAACAGTGTTGATTTTATCATGTTTCATTCTTTCCATGAATAACTGTACTTCTAACGGTAATATTAACTGTCATCAAATGGACAAGTCATTTTAAGGGCCGTCTATGAAACATGTTGAACATTATTAGAAGTTTACAATATATAATAAATTCAACAATTACGAACTAAAAATCACTTGCTAATTTTTTGTCCACCAATAAGTAAATTTGCATGGAAAAACCACGCTAATTTGTTTATAATTTACCTATTTTTTCTCCATTTGCTGTACCAATCTTTTTGTTCAATTTTGGATACTAGTACAGATTTATGAGACGACCCTCAAACTTGAAACACTTCACTGACCACAATAATGGGATTTCTCCCTGCTAAAGTCATGCATGGGATTAACATTCCTTTGACGGGAAACTAGGACACCCAATGTCTTTAAAGACCTGTATTTAGTAAAGCACATGATCGGTACACGCACGCTTTCCATGCGTGGAACGTGACGTCGTGTTTCAGCAGACATTTCGCACTCTTTTGTAGAAAACACGGGTTTTACATGGCATACATGTACATAAACAACGGCGGAGGCCTTGCTTAAAAAAATTGTCCGTGAAATTCCGGAACAATTTGTTGATCTCGATTGGCAGTCATCGTGTGATACCGTCAAAAACAAAAAGCAGTTTCACGGAAGTAAACAAAATAAAACGGACTTACCGAGCAAATTATTATATTCTTACTCAAAATATTTTGAAAATTTGAACGTTTCGTCCCCCAACGGTAAAAAAAAAAATCGTAATTGTAATTTATTTATTTTTGTCACTTTCGGAAAATTTATGTTCGCCGGTTTTGTAAACCGTAAAATCAAAAAGTCCTGGCCTTGTCAGGTAAAGAGTTAGACTAAATAAAGTGATTTTAAAAATATATTTAATAGTTTTTATTTTTGATCCGTTTGCTAAGTCGAAATTTCCCCTTCTGTGTAAAACGCCGTTAAAATTCCCCCGCCTGAGGGTACAGGTACTCTTCCCCCAAACCAGAGAGAGACCCCTGTATACATGTGAAGCATCATAAAATACGGGTCAAGTTCGACTTTGGATACAAACCACTAAATTTTGACAGAGTTATGGCCCTTTATTTGACATAAATTCCCTAAAAACATGGTTTCCTGGCGATAACTCAACAAGGGCTTGACATATTTATATAATTATTGGTACACAAGTGTAGCATCATAACGTACAGGTCAAGTTCGACTTTGGTTACAAACCACTAAATGTTGACACAGTAATGGCCCCCCCTTTTTGACTTAAATTCCCGAAAAACATGGACAGTAACCAGCGATATTTTTAGGATTTGAAAAGATGGGTCCTGGGGATGCATATGTTTTGAAACAATGGTTTTTTTAAGAAATCAATGGGTCCCAAGTATTTCAAGTGAAGTCAAATTTTATTTTGACAATATTGAATAACAAACAGTATAACAACAAACTTAGTTTAACTATGACTCATAGACATAATAACAATACTTCAAAACTTGTCCATGTAACATTAACAAGCATTTAACATGTCAGTGTCTGATGATCTATTTTTTAAGGTAAATGCGCCTATTTTTTTCCATTTTCCACTTTTGCAAGGCTCCTGTGAAGTCAAATACCTCCCTTGCCCCAGCCATCTTCACAAGCATGAGCTTGTGCTGGTTTTCCACCAGGAGCCTGCATCTGTCCTTTGTTAGGATGGCATTCTGAGATGAAAATCCCCTTTCACACCCAGCAGTGTGGACTGCTGAGGTGAGTGCCAGACTAGCCAATGTCAGGAGGTTTGGAAAGTCTTTCTTGTGGTAGGTGGAAATGAGCTGCCAGAGGTTAACCATGGTGTCCCTTGGGTATTTCTCTGGTACCACCACTTCCTTCACAGACGCCCACTCTACCATACACTGCTTGGCATCAACAACAGCATCAGAGGTTTTCTCACAATCATTGTTGTCTTCGTCCTTCCACTGAACTGTCCGACTACTGCCGTAGTAGTTGACCAGCCTGGACATCTCTTCATCGCCATACTCGGCTCTGTCAGCTTTAATCAGAAAACTGACTGGTCTCATAGCCAGCACAGAAAAGGACATGAGACGATCGTCTTCTGGAAACCTGAAAAAACAGAATGACCAAGCAACTGTCTACTTTTGTTTTTTAATTTAACATTAAGTTTTTTTTTATATATTATGAATATGAATTCTAGTGCAAAGTGGGCAACAGTTTAAAAGATAACAAAGCAGGCACTAGTTAGAATGTACTTCAAACATAATCTGATCTGTGCACACTTTGTTTGCAAAATTAATTATTTGTGTATAAATAAATGGTTAGGTTGACTATATATGGTTTTGTCTTTAATGAAATAGGTTTATTTAGAATATTATATACATCATCAGGTTTGTAAAGACTGCCGACTCTATAGTTTTTATCAATAAACCCACAAACCTCTTGAGCATATTGGTCTTGAGGGCATCTATGAATTTGCATGTCAGCTGCTGCAGATCAAAGTTGTTCATGGTGATGTGGTGACCTTTGAAGTTATCACCTTGCAGATCGACCTTCAGCTGTTTGAGGTATGGTGTGTCCAGCTTCTTAACCATCTCCAAGTCTGCGATACACAGATCCAACTTTACCTAAAACATACATACAGCCGAACCTCTAAAACCACCAAATATAGATGCAATTAGCAGTCATGGAAACAGAAATGGGATGGCTGCTTGCTACAGCATACAGCTGTAGGTCTTTAAATTTAATTTATGGTCTTATCAGTGGGATTCAACAGTAGCTTAACTTCACTTTGAAATTTCAAACAAAACTGCTAGCAGTGCAGATCCAGACCAGCTGCCACGTTTGCTTTATCAAATTAAGATAACATTGACATTTGTATTGTGTTTATTGTTTTACCTTGACAAGTGCTATGTCCACATTTTCTGTATGGAAAAACTGTGACAACTGAGTGACTGGGGCCATGGCATCCATCATCATGTAGGTGATTGACAGGAACTTGTCACAGCCAAGCTAAAAGAAAATGTGTAATAATTATTATGTAGTATAAGTAAAATGTTTCATCAACTGCATTGGTGCATTTTCTTTCAGCTTGGCACATATGCAGCTTACAGAAAATAGATAATAGTAGACAACTCATACAAATATTTGTAAGATAATTTATCTACATGTGGACAGTTTCAAGTAACACTCTATGATTATCATAGAGTGTTACTTGAAACTAGCCACATCTAGATAAAGACATGTAATTAAATTAAGTTATCAAACAAGACGGGTGGATGAGAAATTACCTTTTTCTTCAAACCCACTGCCTTGGCATCTTTGCTGCCATCGCTAGCCTCCGCCAGGTAAGTCAGCAGGCTGTCCATAGTTCTGCATACAGCCGTAAGTGCGTTGAAGTAGGACAGCCATCGCACTGAATGTAGTTCCTTTACAGTTAGTACTGGGTCGTCAAGTACAGCCTGAATGTCTCTCAGGCGGGCTTCACGCTTGCTGCTACCCTGAAAAGATGTGAATCACCTGGTGAGATTTCCAGCCACAAAGCATCGTTAAAAGTGTAGACCTGATCAGCTGCACCATTAAAACGTGGCATCTGATATTGGTCTGCACTTTTTATAATGTTTTGGTTATAAATTTAACAGGACTTACACCATAAAGTCAAATTACGTATTTTAGTAATGGCTGATTGTAATTGAACAAAATATTGGGTTATCACGTTCATTTAATAATTTTATAATCTGGCAGCCACATATTAAATTATGTGCACATGTACCTTGAAATAATAGGAGAGATCTGTCAGTGTCTGCTGGTGCTCCTTCGACATTGGAATGGTTTCGGCTGCTTGTGAAGTACACAACGCCAATCGGTGTGCGATACAGTGCACGTTGGTCATGTGCGGGTTGTCTCTCCTCAGAATAGCTGCAGTACCTGCAATAAAATAATGATTTAATCATCATTTAAGTTCATTAAACAACATCTAAATAAATAGTTTTCTAAAATATAACTTAAAACTGCATTAAAATTGAATAACAACTTTTCATTATGTTGAAATGTGTTAAATAAACAGTGGTGTTCTGTTCTGTTAAATTTTATGATTGATCCATCATTTATCTTATAAATAAAACAAAAATAGTCCCGTAGGATTTCCAACTTCAAGAATTTGCAAAATGAGTACACCCAGATCAGCTGCTGCGTTGAAAATACTGTCTCAGAATATGTAAAGTTTGAATAACTTGCCTCACATATTGTGTAGTCTCGGATCAGATAATGCAGCATTTCAACTGGAGCAGCTGTTCTGAGTCCACACTGTTTTGAATATATTGTGGATGGAAATACAAGTGGCCGTTAATGTTTAAAAACTTACCGTTTGTTTTCCCTGTCATGACAGATGCCCCATCAGATCCAAAGCTCATGATTTTGTGCGATGGAATACCTCGTTGAGACATCTCACTGGCTATGGCTTCGGCTATGCCCTTTCCAGTGGCATTGCCACACTCAACATTGCAAATGTAGTGGGTGGATGGTCGCATGTTCTCTGAGATAATCTGGCAGTATATCACCAGTCTCTTTTTGTTTGAAATGTCAGTACTTTCGTCGGCCAAGATGGTGACTACTGGGGATGAAGCTATCTTTTCTTTAGTTTCCTGCTCTGCCTGATTTGCCAGACTGTCAAGTAACTCACTGGCAGTGAACTGAGAGTCGTAGTTAATTTTACCTTTCTGTAGTAGTTCAATGTCAGGCACACTAATGTCAGTGAGCAAGTTAATAATAGACCTGTACTTTGCCAATGGTACATCTTCTTGACACAGCCAGTGAACGCACTTCAAAAGAACTGTCACTGCTTTATCTTCTTTTGAAGAAGACTTGCTCTGACAGGCACGTAGGTTTTCTTGCAAAACAGGCGCCTGTTTCGCCATTCTGTGGCTAGGCAGGTCAACATGTCTGACCAAGGTAGAGTGTTGGAAGTTGGCGTTGCGACACTGCTTCGTCATACTGTTTTGCTGTCCAGTGTTTGTACATGCCTTACAATACATATATGGCGATTCTGTGTTGTCATCATACGACAACCAACAGTATGTTTTAAGCCATTTCGCCAAGAAAAGCAGAGGCTTTTTGGCTACCGTAGTACTCGTTGACAAGGATTCATCAGCTTCAGTAGGTTTGGCCTTTTTGGGATTACTTACATCGGGCATTCCCATCCCGAAAAGACTTGTAATCGTTTGCTGTTTACATGTAACTTCCACTTTTCTTTTGGGAGGCATGATTCTACTAACTTTTGTATCTGTTTACCTGCATGATATACACTGCACTTATTGACGCAGTATAGTACACCGGGTACCAGTACAGCGGATATAGGAAAGCGGTGTCGACATAAATTTCGCCTCGTGTTTTAAACGGGAGGTTACACTGCACCTGGATTTTTCAATTTTCGCGATCACAATACTATGCGTCCCGCGGACGCTTATGATTAGAAACAATGGTTTTTTTGGTGATATTAGTGCGTGAAATACGCAAAACGCAGGGGTAAAAATATCGCTGCAGTAACTCATAAAAGGCTTCACATATTTAAATTATTTTTGGTACATTTTGGGTTACAAACCACTAAATGTTGACAGAGTTATGGCTCCTATTGAAATTAAATTTTTCCAAATACCCTGTTGACCATTCACAAATTAATATCTCTCTCTGTCCATTTCTTTCAAATGGATGCCATAGTTTTGTGACAAGGCCATATTGTGGGGGTATATCCGTCACTCATGTAACAATTCTAGTTATTGATGTAGATGCCAATTGTTTATTTCAAGAACTGAAAATTGCATATTTGTTCAGTCTGTCAGTATTGAAACAAAAAACATCTACAATAAATTGTATGATCCATTTACTGATCAATTGGTAATAATTCTGAAAGTAATAATTTTATGTTCTGCTAAAAATTTTAAAATGTTAAAATTCTACAAGCTTGTCCTAAGTAAGTTGTTTGAATACAATTTACAATTTTCACATTTTTTAATAATTAGAAATCTGTTGTTGTCAGTAGTCATTTCTGTAATTTAGACTCCACAGTAATTCCTATATTATCTGCGTACGCGTAGGTACGCACAATGATGAACCAAGAACCAGTCAACAAGCGTGTAGATGATTCAACATCCGGGGATGAGCCAACTGATAAACCAGTCACTGAACGTCTGGCAACGTGGAAGAAGACGGCCGGGACTCCAAGTAGACCAGTCGATAAAGACCCCACTGACCTACCGTTGTCAGAGAGATTTGCAGGTAACTAACAGATTCCTTTCTATGAATGTATTCAGGGCTTTTTTGGGCCAATTTATAGCCATTATTGGGTCATATTCCCAATGGCAAAAAGCATCTTTTTTCCCCAAATCCATTCCCAGAATTCCGAATTGATGGTTTGACTTTCAAATATTTGCATATAAGAGGAGTTCAGTGTAGAAATACAGACTGTAGGAGTTGTAATAACTGATTATAACCCCACAAACAAAGTTTAGGGGTGTATATAGGAGTGAATTTGTCAGTCTGTTGGTGTTTTGGTTTCCGGATGATAACTCAAGGGCTTGACATATTCAAATAATTTTTGGTACACGTGTAACTTCATATAATACAGGTCAAGTTCGACGTTGATTACAAACCACTAAATTTTGACAGAGTTATGGGCCCTTTTCAACTTAAATTCCCTAAAAACATGGTTTCCGGATGATAACTCAAGAATGGATTGACATATTCAAATAATTTTTGGTATACATGTGTAGCATCATAAAATACAGGTCAGGTTTGACTTTGGTTACAAACCACTTAATTTTGACAGAGTAAAGGCCCCTTTTTGACTTATATTCCCTAAAATTATGGTTTCCTGACGATAACTCAACAATGGCTTGACATATTCAAATAATTATTGTTATGCATGTGTAGCATCATAAAATACGGGTTAAGTTCGACTTTGGTTAGAAACCTCTAAATTTTGACAGAGGGGTGGCGGCGTCAACTTTTTGTTTCCGCTCTCTAACTCGAGAACGAATTGAGCTATTGTTATGAAACTTCATACATAGATACGTTATATGGAGACCTCGCTTGGGATTGCATACGGGGTCAAGGTCAAGGTTACCGTTACTAAAAGTGCATTGAGATATTTTAATGAAAACATACATACATGTACATAAATACCTTATATCGAGACCTTGCTTGGGATCGCATATGGGGTGGGTGGGGTCAAGGTCACCATGACTAAAAATAGAAAGACAGTTTCCACTCTATAACTTGAGAACACATTGAGATATGTTAATGAATATTCATACATAGATACCTTATATTGAGATCTTGCTTGGGATTGCATATGGGGTGGTGGTGTCAGGGTCAAGATCACCATTACTAAAAATAGAAAAACAGGTTCAGCTCAATAAATTGAGAACGCATTGAGATATTTTAATGAAACTTCATATGTAGATGCCTCATATTGAGACCTTGCTTGGGATAGCATATCGGGTGGATGGGGTCAAGGTCACCATTACTAAAAATATATATAAAGTTTCCACTCAATACCTAGAGAACGAATTGAGATATTCTAATGAAACTTCATATGTAGATACTTTATATCTAGTCCTCTCTTGTGATTGCATATGTAGTGGGTGGGATCAAGGTCACCTTTTCTAAAAATAAAAAAACGGTTTGCACTCAATAACTTAAGAACTTATTTAGATATTTTAATGGAACTTCATTTGTAGATACCTTATATTGAGACCTTGCTTTGGATTGCAAAGTCATTGTCACAATTTCCAAGCCATAGGTGTATTACCTTCACCTTGCACCCAGACCTTTCTTTCATTATTTTGCTGACTTGTGCATTTCGTTAGAAAAATTTGGTTTTGAGGGAATTTCCACATTTCTTGTTAAATTATATTTGGTACACAGGTGTAACATCATAAAATACAGATAAAGTTCAACTTCAGTTACAAACTACTAAATGTTGACAGAGTTATGGCTCCTATTGAAATTAAATTTTTCCAAATACACTGTTAAAAATTCACAAATTAAAGCATTCTCTCTGTGTCTATTTCTTTCAAATGGATGCCATAGTTTTGTGAAAAGGCCATATTGTGGGGGTACATCCGTCACTCATGTGACAATTCTAGTTTGTTTTTGTTCAGAACATTCTCTTTATGTTGTTTATCTATAATTATTCAAATTTTATTAATCAAACAATTATAATTTTTCCCAGTTTTAGGTGAATTGACGCTATAATTCCCAATGTCATGGGTATTGGTCATATTCCCAAAACGGTGAAAAAAAGCCCTTGGTTTTTAAGAATTTCTCCGAGGTCCCCTGGCTGAAAATGTTTCTTTTGCCAAATTTTATTTACCTTGCTTTGTATAAACAGGATATTTTTTCACTAATTTGTATCTTGTATCTTTTTATAAAGAATATGTTGTAGCGTAACAGATTTTTCTTTAGCCATACATGTTTGTTCAAATTTGTAGCCATTGCCTAATTGGCAAATTGCAGCATGAGCCCTGATTTCTGTAGTACAAAGATATTTGTTGAAGCTTAAATGTTCAGTCGAATCCCTAGCCTGAAAATAAAATAAATGCCTGCAAAACCTAGTAATTTTTACCTTTCAGTTTGAAGCCATTTTTTTTGCTTGCCTATACATGACATTGGGATGACATTGGCTAAGGAAAAAATAAGTAACAATGTATATATGTATGTCCTAATGCTTAAAAATAAACATTTTAAACTCAACAAAAACCAATGTCCCTTAATAAGTTGTTATCCAGTTTTTTACCAGTCTCAATTTTATAAATTACTTCGAAAGGATGGGAACAGCGAGTCTCACAGACTCCCAAAGGGGACAGCACACCTGCCAGGAAGCCGCCCCACGGTCAGCCGCGACAACAGATTGTCACACCAGGCGGCGGAGCCTCCTCGGCCGGCGCACAGGGTCACATATCAGATGATGATCCAGCAGCCAAACCTGTGTCCGATATCCGGGCCAGCTGGAAAGAGCAGGAGGCCAAGAGCAAACCACCCAGAGACGATGAACCCACCGCTTATTCCGTTACGGACAGAATGTCGGCCTGGGAAGTAATGTCATCTTCCAACCAGGTGATTGCTAAGCTTGTGAAAAACTTTAAATCAGTGTTATTTGTAATGATTTTTACAGCATGGTCCATTCTTTCTGAATGATTCATTTAACATTCGATTGCAAGCCAACAGGCTGTCATGTTTTGGGATATATAATCTTTATTCAGTGTTGTTTGATACCGTATGTACAGAATGGCACATCCTTTCCAAATGATTAATTTAAAATTAATTTAAAGCACAAAACAGAAGCCCAATTTTTGTGATAAGCAAAATAAGAAAAAAACAAACCAGTTAAGTCGGGATGCAAATAGTGACAAGATTCCAGAGCCCTCATTCTGCCAAAAATTTGTCATAAAATTTTATTATGGAATTTTTACCCCCTCCCTTTCCCTTAGTTAAAGCAATGCAAAATATGCCCCCATCTGAGTGCATTGGATTGCCAGTTTTTCTATACTACTTTGGTAATGGTACCGGGACTGGTCAAATTGGGAAAATTAGCATTGTTTTTAGCCAAATTTACACTATTCATCAAAAACTTCCAAAACGGATTTAAAAACAATAAGTAACTATACATAAACTGTAACACATCGAGTTCGCGAAAAGACACCACAGTTTAGATAGCAAATTTATGTAGCGAAAAAACACTGGTTGTCCCCCATAAAACAGAAAAAGGGCCCGGGTAACACATATTTTTATAATATCCATTGACAGGTTAGCAACATCAAGAAGGTGGATCCTGGTACCCCCAGCCACATGCAAGCCAAGGGCCTGAAACCATCGATTACTCCCAACAAGAGTCCAAGCTGGAAACCAGCTGGCACTCCTAATAAAGGCCTCGCTCCTCAGAAGAGCTTCAAGGAGTCGATAGAGGAACGGGCCGCCCAATTGGGCCGCGGAAAACCAGGGGTCCCCAGCAGCGAGGGACTGCCACCAAGACCCCCAGTGAATAATAATGCTGCAAGGTATGTACTTTGTTTAAAATGTTAACTTTTCCACTTTATTTTGTGGTTGCTTATTTTTTTGTGGGATTCAAGGGTTGCAAAACTCTTATTGCCTGACTTGTCCGTTTTTGACAAATGATGTTTAATACTTGTCTGTACAGTAAGTATTGAGTAAATATTGGCAATACTTCACATGTCCATACATGCTCTGGGAAAAGCTGGGCCATACAGACAATTGATTTTGCCATTCCTGATGTTAGGATACATAGAGTGTTTTGCTTTTTATGCCCCCGGCATCTTGATGCAGGAGGCTTATAGTGATTGTCCTGTCCAACCGTCCTTCCGTCTTTTGTCCTTCCTTCCGTCCGTGACAAGGTTAAGTAGATTTTACCGTTTCCTTTCACACCAACACCGCTTACTACAACACTTTAATACTTACACAGTTGTTGCTTATGACGATTCCCTATCCACCCATATCACCCAACCCCGCTTTGACGTTGACCTAATTTGCACTTAGAATAAATCAAATGGGCTGTTTCTAGGTTAACTACATTATACTGTTTCGTACCAACAAGCTTGCTACAACACTTGGATACTTACAAAGTTGTTGCTTATGACTATCCCCATCCACCCATATCACCCAACCTCACTTTGACCTTGACCTAATTTGGACTAAGAAATCGGCTATCCAGCACCATCCGGGGGCATGTGTGTTTATCAAACACAGAATCTTGTTTGAAATTTCATTTGAACATTTTGTATTTCCATGGAAACTACACATGAAGCTTGATAAAAGTGAGCAATGATGATGTTCAAATTTATCCATATAGCCCAGTGTTTTTTTTATGACCAATTTGGGGCAGAAATTCGGTCCCATTCCCCTGCTTAATAGGTATATATTTTCCCCCTGTAGTTACCTTAACATTCCCCTCAGAATGTAAGCTGTATTTTGAAGAAAAAAAAGACCTGAATCGGACAAAAATTGACCAAGATAGAGTAATTTTCGTAAATATCCCAGCAGTTTTTCATTAAACCAAGTTAAACTTAAAGCAATTATCATTGGTAGCAAAACAATTGATTAATTAATGGTTTAAAAAAAAAGTAGATTATAAACATGTAAATATACTAATAATGCTTTTCTAACAAATATCCCCTTTTGCCGTAAAATTCCCCATCTGAAGGGCCCCACCACCTTTCCCCCACAGGTAAAAAAAAACGCTGTCTGTTATATGTTGACCAGGTCTCCAGTCCGATCCCCCAGCAAGGCGGGTCAGTCACCAACCCGGGTCCCCAGTCCCCAGGCTGCCTCGCCCACGGGCCGGGTGGGCGGCGCCACCAGGACCCTTCAGCAGAAGATACTGGAACAGGTCCAGCACAGCAAGACCGACATGGTGAGCGTAGTGCTTCTCTGTCACAAGCAGAGGGATTTTTCAAGGTTTCTCTTTCAGTCAGAATATAAGCCCAAATGTGGAATCTGTTTTAACAGCTTAAGAGTGTGGATTTGATATTATCTTTTATGCTGTTGTGTTTTAAAGCTGTTGCTGTATGCAAGAAAGGGGACGCTTGCTCAGGCATTTAATACTTATTGTTTGCCATCATATGAGCAAAATTATTAATTGTCCAAACTTTGGAGCATTTCCACTCCCATTTTTTAAGTGTTTGCACACTCAGAGTAGAATAAGGCGTATAATAGAGCTATGTTAGCATATAACAAATAGCCAATACAGCCATTGGCTACTTACATAGATTATCGTCAACGCATATTTACGGTTGTAATAAAGAGAGTATATTTCAGCTTGCTGACAAGATCCGTCAGGAAAGGATGGCCGAGGTGAATGCTCTTAATAATCGCTACCAGAATGGAATCCTCAAGGATGACAGAACATTGGAGTCCCAGGTAGTACATATGGCCTTTCCGAATGCTGCAGTTTAGTCTAGTCATACCAAAAAAATAAATTTTGTGTTTCGGGCATCCCGACCTTGTCTAGCGAAAGCCCCCCAACCCTTAAGTTTTTAACGACTTTTGTTTTCCGTGAAATCCGTTTTCGGCTGATTTTATATAATTTTTAATGTTTTTGAACAAAATGGGTCTTTAAAAAACAAAAACAAAAAACTACACCCTCAATCCCACCCTACCTAACTTTTTTGACATCATTGCCCGAAATACACTCTTTGTTTGGCCTTATGTTAAACCCAGTAATTTTTTTACAATTTCACAGCCATGAGTCCTAGGACTCCCTGGACTAAAAATCTATGAGTCCCAAAGTTAATGTTTGAGTTCAAAAAATTTAATTTATTCAAATGGGAATATAAGCAGTCAGTTAATAAGATGAGTAAGGCAATAATGCAATTAACTCCTTATTATATATAATAACACAAGTAATTTTAGCTGTGTGTTTTTTGAGAAGCATGTCTAGCTAGAGTAAGTAGAATGTTGAAAAGTTGTGCAGTGTGCATTTTTTACCATACCATTACACCTTTTAGCGACCGTACACAGAGTGCAGTACATGTTATTAAACTGTTTAGTTCCATTGTATATGCTCACCAACTAAATAACTTCTCCCAATCTGTATTCTATTAAGATATTTTTTGGGAAGATTTTTGGTAGAACCTGACCAGAATTAACTTCAGGACTATTGCGTTTAGTCATGTGTCATTTTTCTTTTGGGACCCATGTTGCAGACGACTTAAAAAAAACTTTCCCCCAAAATTATTATTTTACCGTCACACCATTACGTTTAGAAACGTCACGACTATTGCCATTGGCTATTCGCAAATCGATTCTCCAATGAGAATGGTCGTAATAAAAATAGACGGAACGGTGCGATGTTAAATTTTACCCACTATTATGACAGTACTCGTACACAAAATGCTTCGAAACAGCCAGACAAGGGCTCGCCATTTGCAAAATGCATGCATACCGCGAACGCACATAAACTGAAACTTTGCGTCTACCGCTGTATTACTGCGTCCTGGACGCAGGACGCAGAGGTAAAACAATCACTGTAAACCAATTTATCTTTGCTCAATTGTGTGAAAAAACCAGATTGCATTTTGAGACACTTACAAGCTGGTTCCTGGGTAAAACCAGTATTCTGTGTCAGAAAGATCATTTTAAAGCTCCCGGAGTACTGTAGTGATTGAACTCACACGCACATCCACTTAATGCCAAACTGCCTGCTGAATCATACAATTTTAAAACCTTAAGAGTCATTAAGGCCTTTAAAATTGTTAATATTTGGGAAAATTCTTGATGGGAAGCAGACTTGAAATAAAAAGATATGTTAGTTGATCATAAGTAATTTATAACTTTTCATATATAAAACAATTTTGATAAAAATTTGCTTTCAAAGTAGATTTTACTTGAGTTTCAAGCTTACTTGTCTTTCAAAGTTTTGTGCAACTGGATTCAGTTACTTCAACAGATTGATAATGTGTTTTTGCGTCTTGTACACTGCAGTCCAGTGCGGACAAAGATAACAGAGCCCCACCCCCTGCCCCACCCGCACCTCCCGCCCAAGGAGTATCCAAGGGAGATAATCTGGACATGAAGGGTGAGAAGAGAGAGTCTGTCAGGGCCAGAGCCAGAGAAGGTATTGCTAGTGTGTTGTTTACATAAAATAGAACCTCTTCTGGGCTGGTAATTGTAAAGAATATGGTCGAAAATCTTAAAATTCTGAAATATTATGATTGGATTTCTGACCAAGTAATGCGCTGTTTGAAGATTGTGACACATCATTTGCAATATAATTTGATGTGTGTTAGATCTATTATTTAGTATAATTTATGCTAATGTTCATAGTGTTTCAAGAAAAGGTTTCACTATGAAATTGGCAAGTTGATCGTACTCATACAGAAAAATGCTTTTGGATTATGTTGTGTAAACTATATCAGGCATTGTAATATCTTAAATTATTGGCTAAATCATAATTTTGTGTGAAATGTTTGTAAATTATCTGTTATTCAGGATTTTTATTATATTAACAAAATTTGCATGATTATATGGTTTCTTCTCGTTTTTATTCAATTTTCTCCCTGTTGGTTAATTAACAATATTATACTCAGCATGTTTTTCTAACCCTTTTTGCACACTGTTTTGCCTTGACACATTAGTTCTTTTATGCAGTTGTCAAGATGAAAAGGATTACAAAGCATATAAAATATACATCATTCCATGTTTAATGAGCTAATTACTGGTGAATGTTGGCTAATACCTAATAGGCTTTTTTCCATTTGTGCGTTATTTCTTGCTGTTAACTATTTTACTCAGATATTATTATTTATATAAGCCGTTTTGCACTGTTCTTAGCACGCTCACTCTAACCCATCGTTCATTCCCTCTTTTCCCATCAGATTTTAACCGCAAGCTTCAGGCCATGGGGTTTGAACTTTCAGACGAGGGGGCGTCCTCGTACACCTTCGACCAGGCGGCCGAAATGCGCCAGCCGTCCTCGGCGAGCAAGAAACCGAGCAGCATCTACAGACTGGTTTCCAAAAGATGCAACGAGGAGGAGAAACCAGTCCTGAAACAGCAGTCGAGTTCATCGCTGAAGAAGGTCAAGTTCCAGGATCCGAACTCCAGTTTCGATAGCCAGAACAGCGAGGACAGAATTGAAGATCATCAGGTATTTCTGGGCTTGCTGTGTGTCCTTTGTTGGATTTCCTCCAGTTTTTAGGGCCAATTCAGTGTCCGCGAAAGTCCCAAATCCGTTACTGGTCACAAGGTCTGGTAATCTTTTAATAATTACTGCTGGCCCCTAACTCGATTTTACTGGCCACTCAAACAGATTTAGCTTACAAGAGGGTATTTGACCAGAAGTTTTCACCAGACAGGAGGGCCAGTGTTTTACTGGCATTTGTCCGAGGTCTGACGACTTTCCCGGAGACTGCCAATTTGAGTCCGACATTCGGCCCCATTTGCCTGCTTAGAAAGTATCATATTTTCCCCCTATATTTACCTTAAAATTCTCTTCAGAATGTAAGCTTTATTTTTGTTTTAAATGTATCAAAATCGGACTAAAATTGACTTAAGATGGAGGAATTTTCGTAAACAATCCCAGCAATTTTTCATCAAATCTAGTAAGTGCATAATCTAAGTTACAATTTGTTGCAAAACAATTGATTAATGTTTTATAACAAAGTAGAATATAAACATTTAATAATGCTTTTCTAAAAATAAACTTTTGCTGTAAAATTCCCCATCTAAAGGTCCCTGCCGCCTTTCCCCCATAGGTGACAAAAAAACACTGTCCTTAATAGTCTTTAGATGTCTTTTCTAATTGTAGATTTGTCATTTCATATAAATTATATTAGTCCCACAAATTTTTTGATTCACTGGAATTTGTATGGCCTACAAAGGTTTTGTTTGGATTTTTGCGCACTTAATATAACACAAATGTATGCTAATCAGTCATACGGATATGTCAGACAAATTTCGAGTCGGACCGGCATTTATTTGCCAAGATTTGGTCTGAGTGTCTGACAGCTTTTTCAAGGTTACCAACATATAAATTATGAAAACATTTTTTGGTCCGGCAAATTTTATTTGGTCCACCAAGTAATGAGATGTTTGTCAGACTGATGTCGGAAACATTTTTGTTAAGCTTTGGGAAGTCTGTACATGTTTGTTAATTAAATCGGCAGTAATAAAAGAGGTTTCATTGATTAGGTGACCGAGACAGACACAGATGTCATGGACGATACAGAGGACAGCATTGACCCGACATCCGAAGGCACACAGTCAGAGAGCCAAGATTCCTTCGACGAAACCTATGATAGTGGCTCAGAGTCTAGTATCCCGGAATCATATAAGAGCCCATCCAAACGTGCCGACTACAAGCCTTCACCGCAGAGGCCGGTTCATGCCCCGGTCCATGATGTGGACAACGATGACGTCAGTCTGAGTGCATTTGTACCGGCCTCTGTTCGCCGGGAGAGCCTCATGCCGCACAACCGAGGTCAGGACGACACAGCAAGTCTCACCAGCGAGGACAGCTATGATGTGGAGAGACAAGAGCATCAGCAGTGTTGGTAAGTGACCATAACGGCTTGCATGAGGGAAAGTCTGGGAGTTATTTACCCCCATTTTTTATCACAGGACTTCAATAATTGCAATCATGGAAGGCCCTTGAAAGGAAAAAAGTCAGAAAAAGTCATGTTTTATGAAATAAAATAGTTGTAGCCAAACAGAGTTTGTTAGCCATTTTTGTGGCCGTGATGTAATTTGGTGAAAGGTCGCTTGGTTTCAAAATCATTAGGTCATAAGGCAGCTAAAGGACCTGTGAGTTTTCTCAGTTTTAACTCTCCAATTTCCTTGCTTGAATGATTTGATACGTAAAAAGTAACATACTTGTAAGAAAATTGTGCTGTTCTTTGAAAATGTAACAAATTGGCTATGTGTTGTAGGCCTGGTGCTTCATATGACATGCATGTCGATCAACCCAACCAGAAACAGAGTCCAGATGAGAGCGGGGCCAGCGATGATGGCTGCAACCGCAAGGAAATGGATGATCTGCTGGACGAAGCCTTTGATGATATCTCTGAAGCAGATGTCGAACTGAGAAACAAAGATCCAGTCCCTCAACCTGTAGGTTACATGGATTATTTGAAAACATATTTTCCCTTATTTTTAACAAAAACAATATGTTGATCTTTCTGTGCAATTTTGCATCTTCCCTTGCAAGTAAAAGACCCATTTCTTAATTTACAATGCAGTTTTGATGTCAAAAGACCCTTAATTATCCCCCCCTTCAAAGAAGTTGGGGTATATTGCTTTGCACCTGTCCGTCGGTCGGTCATTTGGATGGTGGGTCTGTCCGTAGACCATTTAGTTTCCGCATGATATCTAGAGAACGCTTTGACCTACGATCATTTAAGTTGGTATGCTGGTTACTTGGGAGGTAAGGAAGATGCCTATTGATTTTGGGGTCAACAGGTCAAAGGTCAAGGTCACAGGGGCTGGTAACATGAAATTCGTTTCCACACGATATCTAGAGAATGCTTTGACCTACGATCATTGAAGTTGGTATGCTGGTTACTTGGGAGGAAAGGAAGACACCTATCAATTTTGATGTCAAAGGTCAAGGTGACAGAGGCTTGTACAGGGTTGCCAGCAGACTTGAAAAGTCAGGGAAATCTGAATTTTTTTCAAGGTCAGGAAATTGTCAGGGAATTTTGAAAAAAAGTCAGTGAAAAGTCAGGGAAAAACATACTTGAAGGTAAAAAAATAATTTATACAAATTTGAAGATTATGGCTATAGCAGTCTAAATGTGTTCTGAATTACTAAAATGTATGTATAAATACATAATATGCTGATTTTTAGTCAAAAATATATATCTTAACAGTTTTTGTAAATATTCTAGTGTGACTTAAGTATGATTTGTTGATGGACTTCCCGTCCTGAAGATTTGGACAGCTAAAAAGGGAGGAGGAGGCCGATGAAAATGGGTGATTTTGGTCAGTGAAAAACTGGATTTAGTCAGGGAAAAGTCAGTGAAAAGTCAGGGAAGTTTTTTGCCCCAGGTGCTGGCAACCCTGTTGTAACATGAAAACTGTTTCCTCTGTAGACCATTTTGTTTCTGCATGATATGTGGAATACGCTTTGACTTACGATCATCCAAGTTGGTATGCTGGTTGAGTAACGGGAGGAAAGACGCCTATCAATTTTGAGGTGAACAGGTCAAATGTCTAGGTAACAGGGGCTTCTAACATGAAAACTGTTTTCTCGGTAGACCATTTTGTTTCAGCAGGATATCTAGAGATGTTTTGGCCTATTTGATGTTTAAATCAAACAGAAAACAGGTATCCTTATATAATAGACTGTAAAAATAAATTCATAATTATACTCTATCTTTTTTTCAGCTTTATATTTACTTTCTAAAGGATCAACTTTAATTTCCTCCCCATTTGTTAATGTGCACATACAATATTAAAAAAATCTCATAACAATTGCACATATTGATGACTTGGCTGCAAGTCGGGGGCATACATGTTTTACAAACATCTAGTTTTTATTTCAATTGATGTTTTCTTCAAAAGCAGAAAATCATTGTTTATTAAATGTTTTAAAGGTGGAACCTTATGAAGACTTGTTTAATCTTGTAAGAAAATTTTCTACTGTAGAGTCTCTACATTAAATAACAAAAAAAACTTTGTTTTTAGAATGTTTTAAGAACAATTATTTGCTGATATAAACATTATGCAAATATCAACCTTTTGACAATTCTCAGCGCAAGCGACAGAGTCACATGTACGCCACCACAGAGGGCGCTTTAGGACTGCCGCAAGATAATAACGAGGTCACCATGCGGGCCAAGAGTGACGGCCTGGCGTACAGTGTGTCCATGTACAGGACCAGTCGGTATGTTACTATTGTGTACTGGACATGCCTTATGCAGTGGCGGCAAAATCTTATGAGGCGCGTCATGAGAAAACCGGGCTTAATGCATGTGTATGAAAGTGTCATCCTGGATCAGCCTGTGCAGTCCGCACAGGCTTAACCAGGACGGCACTTTCCGCTTTTAAGGTATTTTCTGTTTCAAGGAAGTCTTTTCTAAACATAAATCCACTGTAGGCGGAAAGTGCCGTCCAGGATTAGCCTGTGCGGACTGCACAGGCTAATCCGGGACGACACTTTACGCACATGTATTAAGACGGGTTTTCTCACGACGCGCCACATATTGTCCAGGGGCCATATCCACAAAACTCCTTAGGAAAATCTGAAGTCCAATCTCATTAAAATCATCTCCAGTCTGATGCTACTATATTATCCGCTGACTGGATCTTATGACTTCACATTAGGGGTCACGTTCAGATGACCTTTTCAGGAGCCAATCAAAATGTTGCCTTCAAAATGTTGTGCTATAACTTCATATATAAACCACAAATACTATGCACTAAATTAACGTGAACTTTGGATGTTTACTCTCCTAAGGTACCACTATAACCATTGTTATCTGCTCGAAAATTAACTGTAAATGATTTATTCCAAAGGATCAGCTGGAAATGATCACATTTCAAAAACCGCGGCCAAACATTGCTGTGCAAAAGGCAATTTCATTGGGCACAGCAGGGCTGATATTTTATTGTTCGGAAGGTCATTTGAACGTGACCTGTTATACGATGTCTTCAGATCCTAACAATGTTAGGATTTGATTTTAATGAGATTGATCTTAAGTCATATGTAAGTAAAAATTTGAATAAAATTGTCCTTGTGAAAATTTTTATAATTGAAAAAGGTAATTATATGAAGCTTATAATAATTCTTGACCAGATTACGAGGTGTGTCTAGAAAGTTTGTGGACATCACTGAGTTGCGCATTTTTAACGTCATCTATGTGACGAAGTCATTTCTTCCAAGTTTGGTTGTTATTGCATGAGTTGTCTTCGAGAAAATTTATTTGATGTATTTAAACATAAGATAAGGCCATACCAATTTGATTCTATGTTTAGCGTCCTCGGGCTAGTAGGTTTTTGGATGCCTGAACGAAAAAAAACACAATTTTGACAATGTGAAAAATCGAGTTGAAAAGCATAAAAAAAGAATACAAAAATACTTTTATGTGTTTTTAGCAATATTTGTAAAAATAGTGTGCAGCTAGTCAATTTACACAGTTAAAATACCGTGTTAAAGTAAGTTCCCAATATGAAGATGATATATAACAGTTTTGCAGGTAAAGATTTGCTTTAGCTTGTACCACTGCCATGAATAAATTGTGAACGAAAAATGTTTTTTTTATCAACTTATTGTTTGTTTTTTCCTGCCTGCTTGGTAGGTTTCTAAAAATAAGGGGGACGCTAAACATAGAATCAAATTTGTATGGCCTAAGTTGCAATTTAAACGGATTTTCTCTTCCAAGTTCAGAATGTTTTATTTATAAAACGTATAGTTTCCGATTATATACATGTACTTACATTTGATCAAGGGACGTTAAAAATGCGTATTTCAGTTATGTCCACAAACTTTCTGGACACACCTCGTAAAACCATTTTTTTAGTAAATAAACTTGAAACGAACCAGTCACAGATTTAAGGAATTTGATGACTTTACGAAATTTACCGTTATTGGGTCATATTCCCTATATAGCAAGAAGTCTTTTTTCCCCAATCCAGCCCCAAAATTCCCAATTGATGGTTTGACTTTCAGATGTTTGGAAATAAGAGGTGTTCAGTGTAGAAATAAAGACAGAAGTTGTACGATACATTTTACTGATTTGTTTTTGTTCAGAACGTTCTATTGTATGTAGTTTTATCGATAAATTCTTCAATTTTTAATAATCAGAAAATTATACCTTTTCCCAATTTAGGTGAATTGACGCTAAAATTCCCAATTCACGGTTATTGATCATATTCCCAAAGTGGTGAAAAAAAACCTGCCCTTACAGCTTAAATTTACTAGATCTGTTTGGAAATTAGTGGTTTCACTTTAGTAGCACACTAAGGGAGTTGGGGTCATTTCCTCCCCTTGAGTGGGTCTTAAACCACGCACCTGATTGTCTTACTTCGAACCCTGCTTTTGACAAATGCTGATTGCTGTTGGCCACTTATCCGGACAGTAATTGTATAGTAACTTATGGCAAAATTGATGTGGTCAGCTCATGCTCTGGGGCAAACTGGACAATATAAAATATTAATTTTGCTACCCCTGGTGTGGTAGTGTGCTTGCAAATTGGTTGCAGAAATAGATAGTACCGGAAACGCAGGCCAGCCACTTACATTTGTGGCGCGTCGTGAGAAAACCGGTCTTAATGCATGTGCGTAAAGTGTCGTCCCGGATTAGCTTATGCAGTCTGCACAGGCTAATTCGGGATGGCACTTTCCGCTTTTATGGTATTTTCTGTTTCAAGGAAGTCTCTTCTAAACATATATCCACTGTAGGCGGAAAGTGCCGTCCTGGATTAGCCTGTGCGTACTGCACAGGCTAATCCGGGACGACACTTTACGCACATGCCTTAAGACCGGTTTTCCCACGACGCGCCTCATTTGTAATCTGATGTATCCATGAGTTCTGCTATTCAGGGTTCGTATGGTTCTGGAAATGTCATGGAAATTGGGCTTTGTCTGGAAAAAATTAAGGAATCTGGATTATTTGGATTTCATCATGGAAAAATCATGGAATTTTTAACAATTGTCATGGAAAGTTAAAGAGAATCCTTAAATATGCATGTAAGTGCATACAGATGATCATTTCCATTGAAATATCATAAAGCAAAAAAAAAAAAAAAAAAAAAAAGCGCGCAATAATGGACAGACATGTATTGCAACACTACAAGCAATTAAAGAAATTGGCCTAGATAATGTTATCATGTAGATCAAATACAATGTGGATATCAGTGTATCTATTTTGACTTCTGTATGTTCTGATTGTATCATGGGAAACTTGGCTACATGTATGTCATGGACAAATCATGGAATTTTGGTTTTAACAGTTTGTATGTATAAACCCTGGCTATTACGTCTAACATTCATGATACAACTAATGGCAAATATTGTGTAACTTTCAATGATATTATTCACATTCTCATCATTTGATTGCTAGTGTTTCTTTACTCTCTGAAAACTTTTGTTTTCTGAGTTAATGTGTGATTAGCAGGAATTTGTAATTTTTTTTCCATGTACCTGAAATTGGAGTGGTTAAACCTGTTTACTTTCCTGTACATAGTAAGTGCGATGAACATTTTAAAGATGAACATAATACATTTTGATACACCTGTATTGAAGGAATAATCATTTACTGTAATCGTTCTTTTTATTACATCCCCTAACAGATAATTTACAAATGTACATAAGTAAAACAACCTGAAAATTTCTCACTTCCAGTTACTACTTCACTATTATTAATATTACGGTACTTGTGTAAATTCCAGCCATACAAAGATTACAACCACGGTAGATTTCCGAGAGTAAGGACCCTTGTGTTGTTCCGCTTGGGAAGAGGTGTACTAACCGTTGTCATATAACCTGTGTGAAATGCTTTCTAATTTACTGTTGCTTGTAGTAACATATTTTAGATCGGTGGTGTACTGTATAGATTGTGATTTTGGTTAAGGTAGTATTAGGTGATGGCAGTGTTTATGCGCCCCTTTCAGGGTTGGCGGGGCGTGGGGGGGGTCATATACCTGAGTGATAAAACATTATAATCATATTCATCACCATCTGAACTTGTGCACCTGTGTATTTTGTGCAGATTTGTCATAGATCATTGGAGCTATGGCCCTTTTTTAAAGCAAAAATTGACATTTTTGGACTTTCTGGCATGTAATTCAAGAAGTATAACTGCTAGAGTAATGCAACTTTATAAACATATTCATCAGCATGTGAACTTGTCCACCTGGGTATTTTGGTGCAGGTTTTTCAACTTTGGCAGAGTTATGGCCTTTTTTAGAAAAACAAAGACATTTCGGACTTGTGTCGTGTGTAACTCAAAAATTAGAACTGCTTTAGGGATGAAACTTTATAGACATATTGATCAGCATGTGAACTTGTGCACCTGGGTATAGTAATTGCATAGGGTTTTATGAAAATCAGGGGAATATGGGGGTACCTGTGTCCTTTGGACACATGTCTAGTTTACTGAAGTAATTTATTCTGCAAATGACTTAATTACATTATAACTAGTCTGTGTTCCCTAAAAAATGATCCAAATTTATTTTTACTAGATGGTTTATTCTTCTCCTTATCTATTGGCAGGCATTGTTTGTGTGCTTGGCTAGATTTCATTAACAATGTTTGAGTCTCCAGTAGTGTTTGTATGCTAGTTTTCTCCTTATGAATATTTAGCCAGTGCCTCTGAACTCTGTTTTATTTTGAAGTAATAAATTGGTAAAACATGTTGCTTAATCACTGTAAAAATGTTTTTTTTCCATTTCTGTGGTGGTCGTTGACTTTATATTTGCGCTGTCCACATTCCGAGTTCATTTGTGGGACAATAAACTATACAACAATCAAACTGGATTGAAAAGGGCTGACGCAAAGCGTCTACCGTCGTTTATTAAAACAGAGAAAGAATTTGAAAAGCAATATATATAGACCCGTATGCAAAATTGTCCCATAAAGTTGGACGAACCACAAAGTCCATAAAATATATTATGCAAGGTACAAAATGTCATATTATGCAACATGGTGGTAAGTTTGCAAAATACAAAAAGTTAGTAGTAAACAAAAGGAATACATAATAAAAAGATACTACGTGTCAAATCAATTTAATGTACAGTAAAACGATGACGCAGGAGGAAGGGGAGGGATTGTGGTTAAAGTTGAGCATGTGCGAAATGCAGCTGCATTGTCCCGATCTTGTTGAAGAATGATTCAACTTCCGGTAATTTGGGGTTACAAAGCATTAATTTAATATTGGCAATTATAGGTTACACACCAGTCACGGTGTTAACAAATAGAAAGGAGCTCCAATATAAATTAATTTATAATTCCTGCGTCTTATAAATTATAGTTTTTCCCAATTTAAATAAATAAATTTTATATTGACTGTTACTTGAAATAAGCTGCAGAAATGCAATTTAACTTGTCTGTAAACAAAACTTGGGATTTCAATGGGTACCAAAGTTTTCAGATAGTATGCAAGAATTATTTGAAAATGTGTATGAGTATCTGTTTGTTCAACAGTGTAATACTCCTGCTAACTAGTAATATGTCTAAACATTTACCTGTAGTAAATTCAGATACTGCAAAACCATTTATATTCGTTGGCATGAAATTTCGTGTTTTTTTTTTAAATGACAATTTCGTGGGCACTTAAATTTGTGGATTATTAATTGTATTAGTAATAAAACATCAAGAAATGCGTCAATTGTATTTGTGTTTTCTGTTTGTAACACCTTACGGTCATAAATTGAGCGTCCCCGTGGTAAGTGGGCCCTATTATCGACCTGTCAATTAAGCCACAGACCCTTGTTATGAAATGAACACGGCACATCACTGTGGGAGGTAGGGTCCGACTACAAATGTGTCAATTAAACAATGGGCCTAAATAAACAGGTTAACATGTTTGACCCTTAAACGAGCGTTTAAAAAAAGAAGCCAGTCACCAATCAGTTCCAATCAATAGCAGTTATGACCAAACTGTAGTCAATTAAGCCTTACTAAGTGCCAATTAACAGAGGTGGGAATATTAGTTAATTTCGTAAGCAGTGCAGCACAGAATCTTCACTTTTATGTTATGCTGCATTTGTCAACTTTGATCTTCAGCCGACCGTTGTCTGCCAAAAAGCGAAGTCGTAAAATGTGGCCCACGCTTTCTGCCTGGAGAGTGTTTACTATGCACATAGATCTTTACTAGTCTATCTGCAAGAAGATAGCAATGTATATACAGCGTTACTGCATAGGCAGATAAATCGGATATGTCAAGTGTCAATAAGGTAGGGGCTATTTGTCACACAAAAAATAAACTGGATATTAAACTGATCCATAAATGCACATCATGTTTAAGGTAATGTATTTATCATAAACAAACTCTTATACTTCATTTAACTTCTATAAACATTATATTTACATTGACTTCATGTAGGTATACGTACTAGAAAACATCTTAGAGTGGAAATTCGGCCGAAAAAAATAGCTAGCCGAATAATTATTCGTTACAAACTTAAATTCGTGGTTCGTTCCATCCTCGAAATCCACGAAAAGAAGTGCCCCACGATTATTAATGGTTTTACAGTCCTCTATATCGAATTTGGTATCTGTCGACATCTGTCATACACATTGATTGCTATGGCTGGTTTCTGATATAAACTGTCATTGAGACTTTCAAACTGATTCATTACACCCCCACAAACGAAGCTTAGGGGGGGTATATAGGAGTGAGCTTGTCGGTCTGTTGGTTTTTCATTTCCGGACGATAACTCAAGAAAGGCTTGACATATTCAAATAATTTTTGGTATACATGTGTAGCATCATAAAATACAGGCCAAGTTCGATGTTGGTTACAAACCGCTAAATTTTGACAGAGTTATGGCCCCTTTTCGACTTAAAATTCCCTGAAAACATGATTTCCGGACGATAACTCAAGAATGGCTTGACATATTGAAATAATTCTTGGTATACATGTGTAGCATCATAAAATACGGGTCAGGTTTGACTTTGGTTAAAAACCACTAAATTTTGACAGAGTTATGGCCCTTTATTTGACTTAAATTCCCTAAAAACATAGTTTCCTGATGATAACTCAACAATGGCTTGACATATTTTTATAATTTTTGGTACACATGTGTAGCATCATAAAATACAGGTCAGGTTCGACTTTGGTTACAAACCACTAAATTTTGACACAGTTATGGCCCCTTTTTACTTAAATTCCCGAAAAACATGGACAATAACTAATGAAAGGCTTCACATACTTACATTCTTGGTACATAGGTGTATCATCATAAAATACAGATCAAGTTCAACTTTGGTTACAAACCACTAAATGTTGACAGAGTTATGGCTTCTATTGAAATTAAATTTTTCCAAATACACTGTTGACCATTCACAAATTAAAGCATTCTCGCTCTGCCATGTCTTTCGAATGGATGCCATAGTTTTGTGACAAGGCCATATTGTGGGGGTATATCCGTCACTCGTGTGACAATTCTAGTTGTTCAAAATTTGATGTCCTTTATTCTAAGAACGTATTAGCCAAACTGTTTGATTTCATAAGAAATAAACAGTCATTTTGAAATATTTTTATCAGAAAAGAAATAAGAAAACTTGCCATGTTTTAAAATAATTTAAGAAATTTTAGTAGCCATGTGCTCTTTTGGCTGCTGGTAATACTGACATAGTTGGTAATACTGACATGGTTGGTAATACTGACATAGTTAAGTTTATTTCACTCTGCCAAAGAGGGAAAAAAATCACTGATTAACTAAAAATTTTCAAACCTTCCATATAAGAATTCTTAGTTTGGCATCTTTACTTACTAACCAGTTTGCTCATCAGTCCACTGTATTATACTGTGTAAACCGTACCATGTTCTGTGCGTGTTTCAGCCACCTGAGCTCAGAGGGGCCCCCGGTGGTTCAGCGTATTGTGCGGAACAGCGACTACACGCACCATGCTCCCAAGGAGGAAGACATCCAGATGCCTTCACAGCTGCCGTCAGATGTGCAGAGGAAGACTATCGAAGAGAGAATCAAGGTACGACCTCATATTTTTGTATCCAGTATTTCCCCATTGAAAAAGTATATGAGGCATGTTGTGGGAAAACTGGGCTTAATGCATGTGCGTTAAGTGTCGTTCCAGATCAGCCTGAGCAGTACGCACAGGCTGATCCAGGACGACACTTACCGACTACAGTGGATGCTTTGAAACAGAAAAAACTATAAAAGTGGAAAGTGCCGTCTCTGTGATGACACTGCGCACATGCATTAAGCCCTGTTTTCCCACAACACGCCTCATATACATGTTTGAAAGGGTAAATTAGCTGATTTCCTTGGTTTTCATTGAATATTTTTATCAGAAAAGTTGTAGAACTTTGTCAGATCTGTGTAAAACAGACAAGACTGGGGCGTTGGGTTTCAGCTGTTTTTCAAAATTTCCATTCTCGTGCCTGTTATAAGTGCTTTACATTCGTGCTGTATATCTTCAAAAACAGGAGTTGAATGAGCTAGTGAACCAGGAGCAGAGTGTGATCATGCAGACGAGTAACGCCCTGAACAAGTGCTGCATGGGTGACTCGCAGTTTGCAGGGTCTGCAGAACAAGTGGAGTGTAACCGACTGCTGCTGGTCTCATGTAAGATATCTTTGTTTGTAGGAGCTGTTGGTGATTTTGAAAAACGGTATTTAAAAATGGCTTTACAATCGACACCTGATGGCTCGAAAATTGCTTGTCTCGAATTTTTCGTTGGCTCGAAGTTTCTTCCAGGGACGGATATTTTATTGCTTCATATTCATATAAATTCTGTTGTTTTGCTCGAAAAGCGAGGGTCGAATTTTTGGATGGCTCGAAGTGTTTGTCCTGGTTACAGTTTACAGTTTTCACACATTCAATTGTTCGTTTGGCTCGAACATGCTTCAATCGCACAGAGTCGTTAATTGATTAGATGTGATTGATCACTGTTAAGTATTGAGGAAACGCAATAGTTGATTTTCTCAGCTTTCATAAACTGAAATAAATAACAATAATAAAATATATAATTTATAATATAAATAAATGTTTGAAAGCAAAATAATTGTTTGAAGTCAGTAAATAACCATTATAGATGTCTGAAAACTCTTCAGTTGGAGATCTGAAAATTAAACAGACACATTACTCTCTCTACTTGTATAAGTACACATTCTAGAACTCCGTTTAGCTCGAAGTTTGGATGGCTCGAACTTTTCTTGCTGGTCCCTGCGTCTTCGAGCCATCGGATGTCGACTGTAGTTCTGATTTCTGTCCAGCTTTTTCAAATCTTTCAAAATGGGTTTCCATGGCTCAAGTTGCCATTGACCAACTTAGCCAATATCTACAAATTTGAACATTTGGCTAAAGAAAATTCTGATTGGCTACAACGTTTTCTTTTTAACAAAAAAAAAATCTAAAAAATATCCCAAAAGTATGATTTTAGCTTAGAAAGTTAAATTTGGCTTAAAAAAATTGTAAGCCATAGGTCTCATTCATTTTCTTAAGAAAATAAACTGGTTGATAGGTCTACCCAAGTTTGACGCAATTAACATTCTATTATTCAAAACAGACATGATAAGGAGCAGTAGCCGATTGTATAAAACTGGATAACTTTAACCTATCCAAAAGATATCCAGAGGTTAAGTTTATCCATTTTTGGATAAGATATCCAAAGTGGTTATCCTCTTGTATAAAACTTCAAAACGACTTGGCTAACTATATCCATTCTGGTTAAAGTTAGCCTAACCAAAACAACCCACAATGCATTTTTCATCTGGTTCCGGTCAATAGCGATTTCGCGGATTGTGTCACTTGCAGACGACAGTGGACAATGGCCGATCAATTGAAACGAAAGAAGCGGTCGGTTAATTTTTCGAACAAAGAAAAGGGGATTATAAGGGAAGGGGTGCTGAAATTCAATAATATAATTAATAAAAAGTTCACAAGCGGCGCCACTCCTATTACAAAAAAAATACAGGACGAGGCGTGGGAGAAAATCACGGACAAAGTGAATGCCACTGGCCGAGCATGTCGCTCAGTCAGTGAAGTGAAAGGTATGTTATTCAACGGCCTTAAACAATAATTGTTAATAGCATCTACCAAATATACATATGCTAAATTAATTATTGACGCATATATACGGCACATATTGAAAACATGTTATGCGGCATACTAATAAATTTATTATTTATGTGGCGTAATTTATAGCATATAGTTGCAGCACAATTCCGTTAATTAATAAAAGCGACATACTAGCATTAAATATTTTAAGGTGTGATATAACTATGTTTACGGTGTGATATAAAATTAGATACCTTCATTTTGGTCAGACATGTCTAACGGGGTTCGCGTAGCATTGTATAGAAAGGATCAATTGGAATAAAAATAAAAATCGGACTCTATTCAAATGTTTTACTGCATATATTCGTTTCTTGATAATTAATATTCAGAGAAGTACAGGAAAATGGTCGGCGATGCGAGGGGACTTGTAGCGATGGACATGAAAGATGCCCGGACGACAGGTGGTGGGCAGCCAATGCCAAGCCCGGACCCCATTACACTCTCCATCATAAATACACTGACGGACACTCCTTCCTTCAGTGGAATACCAGGAGCGTCGGCATCAGAAACTGCTATTTGTATGACACTTAGTGCACGATAGTAAATCATTTTTGTATACATTGAAATCATAATACTTAATGTTCTATCATGCCTTATTTATGCAACGCAACATATTAAATAAATAGAAACATAAATTGAAACAACCATACTACACTTGGAATTATATTGTGTTTCAACTTTTTGAAAATGCCCTTACCTTTAAGTCGACTTAGTATATTCCATTTTAATCCACATTATGGTAATTATATCCATTGTATATAACTTTCCCGTTAAACAAACATAATTAAAATTCCACGCTTGTCATGCTTTGCGACCTCACTGGCACTGACCAACTGTTAGTGTATATGCATTATGTGTTCTCAGTCGTGTTTTCACCGGAAGAGTTCATTTATTTCATAGGTATATTGGAAATAAACTCAGCACACTGTTTGACTTTCCTATACTGGAATTAATTGATATTATAATTTTATAACTCTATTTGTTTGTAATTTCATTAAACTATATGCTGTATTATTAATAAATGATCATTTTCAAATTAGTAATTACACGTATCTGTTTGTCACACCGGCAATTCAAAAATGGGCAGTGATCATTTTGTCAGTACCATTGAGGCTACCTTTGGGGAATGAAATATTGGTTAATTATGTCATATACATATCTTTAATTTACGTATGTATCATTTAATTACTTCTATGTATTTTAAAACTAGCTTTCCTGAATTTTGCCGAGGACATTACTGTGGATTGGAAACGCATGAAACATGTACTAGTATGTTTTGATATTTAGTTATTTAATGTACAATTGTACCTCAGTTATATGTCAGTTATGGTCAGAGCACAATATTTTGTTGATGTGACAAGTAATGATCACAACACAATTGGTAATTAATAATGGTTATGTATTATATAGCATTAGGCATACACACATTTTGATCATACAAATCACATAACAATAGTTTAGGCATTAAAACAAAATGCATGTGTGTTGTAAATTCTGTACATGCTTATAACATTTTATAATAACAAATACTAGTGTTATTATGATATTATGTCATGAGGATATATTATGTCTGAAGACAGCATGTGTGACAATGGTAACACTTTTATCAACTTAATAGCTAGTAAATAATTAGTTAATAGTAAATTAAAATAAACAAAATCATATGGCATGACATGGCATGTTTGCTTAAAATATACCTGTATATAAATCATGTATGTTGAATCAATTATTATTTTAATTATTAAATTCTGTTATTGACTCATTACAAAAAAATCTCACACTTTTGAATTATATAACTTTATTAAATCATTTCAGATCTAAGTTTGCCTGCAAAAACCATCACAGTTCTTACACAGAGCAGCGCAAAAAAAACCCAAAGAACATGATGGTATACCTTCTAACACCATAAGGTATACACAACTTAATACATGTATCAATAATTAAATACTTAAAATACTTAAATTTTGTTTTCGTTAGCAATCTTAATAATGTTATAATAAACATAGAATATATCAAAAGTTAAAAATACAATTAATTTCCATAATTGAGTTGTAACACAAATATATAAATAATATATAAATATAACATTACTGACATCAGTTGCTTTTAAATTTATTTAACAATAATGTTAAGCTGGATATTTATAAGACATTATATATCTATGTTATTAATTTTAATTAAACTGTTTAAAATGTAGCAAAAAAAAGAAGACCCTGAAGCAGCTACAAATGGAATACTATGCTGGAGCCCTTGAAGTACAGCGAGAGCAGCTTGAGTCGATGCAGACTGAAAGAGAATTTTTGTGTGATTATTAACATGTTGAATTTAAAATTGTTTGTATTTTAAGAACATAACACAAAAGCAGTATATTCATTAACATAATCCAATGCTGCTCCATAATTGTTTAAAAATTTGTCATTCTGTCTTACTTTGATATAAATTACAATCACATGCGTCTATAAAGCACATTATCTGCTTGATATTTTTTTCTCTTGACCTAACAAATTTTAATACTTTTTATACTTCATACTTGAAACATTTTTTTTCCAGTCTTCACTGTGCACTTTATCTGTACACTCTATGTAGTAGGCTGTATGCTTTCACCTGCAAAAAAGTGTTTGATAATTTCATTTTCAAGCATTTAAATATAAAAAAAGTATGTAAGTTGAGTATGTACCAGTAATACTGTTCATGTATATTATTAAGCGGAGGTGTTTAAGTCTGTAAACTATATTCGCTATTATGTTTAATTCACAAATATATTCTGAAATTAATAAATATTTATTAATACATTAACGTCATGTTGTTACCTTTATTTATATGTGTATATTTAATTGTATATAATTTATAACATTATGCATATCAGCGTTTTATGTGAGATTTAACAAGATAAGTGTTTTTAACATGACAGTTAAGTGATTACTTCTCTCTTACACTGTTTTAATATTGATTTTTTAAGCTAATTACTTCAAAGTGTTATAAGATAAATTTGCAATTGCATTTATAAAGCTTAAAAATTGTAAATGATATTGCATCAATTCAGTCATTTATTTTCAGTTTTGAATTGCTTAAATGGACACATTTCCCTCATTATACTTTTGCCAACATGACTGCTTTTACAACACTTCTCTAATACTGCAATGTCTTCTTTCAAATATGTTTTACTTTATACATTACCTTGAATACAAATACGGGTATAAATGTGATGTAATATAGATTAATTAGTGATGCCGAAGATAAGTTTTGAATTAAATCCTATTACCGGAAATGTAATTGAATGTTGTGACATCATTCTTTTAACAGTGTTAAGTCTTCGTGTACTGGTATATATATTATTGAGCTAAAGTTGCCATATTATTTATCATTGTTTTAAAAATGAATTCATTGATAACAACTTTCAAAAATGATCACAAGAACATAAAAAATGAACTTTAAACCTGAAATAGTTCCTTGTCATCATATCCCTGGCTGCCTGACCATCAGGGTTACCATCCATCTGTATCTCCATCTGTGGTTGAGGATCTTCCTCTTCTGGAAATTCATCCCGCTCTCCAAATGCAGTAGCCAGATTGTGCAATACTGCACAGGCGACAATCACTTTTGACACCTTCTCTGGCTTCATTCTGACCTAAATTATTGCAAATATGATCTTCAATATGGAAAATGATTGGGGTTGTTCTGAACTTTGGTTAAAAACCATTGCTAGATAACACTGCTTAACATAAAAGTCTTAGTGTGTCGTTTTTTGGTTCGAGATATATATATATATATATATCGAACCAAAAAACCAATATATATATATATATATATATGTCCGGCCTAGCACGATTATGCATGTACACAGAAGGGAGAGGGGAGTACAATATATATTTAGATATATTTAAATTGTCACTAAAAGTATTGATTAGTGACACAGCCAGTAATATACAATTGTAAAAAATGTCTAGGTTAAAACCTCCAAATGCTCTTCTGATCAATGTATATTTTTAGAAAAAATGTTCAATATTAAATACAATTAGGTTTGCGAAGAGTAGTCTCCCATCATGGGATTACAGTGATAATTTACAGATAGATGAAGAATTTGTTTTGACTAGTGTTACCGCCATGTCATCAGGTTAAATATAAATAATTTCCCTATTGATATGGGATTGTTATGTAGATATATAAAGTAATGTACTGAAAAAAATGTAAATTATTAACGAGAATCTTCATATGTTCAAATATTTATGTAACATTTTATGTGTGACATTTAGATGCACTATTTCCTAATGACTATGAAATAATTCATTTTAAATACCTCTCCATGAAGAACATGAAACCTCCTTTTCAAGACTCCAAATGTCCTTTCGATTACATTTCTTGTAGATGCGTGCGCATCATTGAACCGCTGTTGCTGTGGGGTAGCTGATATAAATAATTGAAAGCATATTTTGTATTTATAAAACATAAGTATATAAATTTAATTCCATATACAAATAGCACATGCATTTTAATTGAGTATTGTTTCATTTGATAATTTATTTTTTAAAGACAGTTGATAATAAACAAATTAGATATAAAATGTAAACATTGGTCATTGGATGTACTATTTTTTAAATGGAAAAAGTACAAACCAGGGTGGAGGTAAGGTGTCATGAGGAATTTTCTACATGGATAGGCACTATCACCCAGCAAGAGTTCATAATAAGATCTAATTTAAAAATCTTCATTATATATCTGCTAACTCTAATTTACAATGTGCATTATATATTTTCAAACTGTATATATCATAGCAATGAAAACATACATAACAGTATAGATGTTAACACTACCATGATGATGTGTCTCCAAATAGTCAGACAACCCAGATGATCTGAAAACATGGGCATCATGGGTGCTTCCAGGCCAGGTGGCATTTATACTGGTGATTATCCCTAAAAATATAATTACATATTTAATGATACCCTACAATATGCTAACTCATACAAATAAAATAACATAGGCCTGTTTTAAAAATAATGTTAATGACAATAAGTTATTACAATGGTAATTATACACAGTATAACAATGATTTCAAATTCACCCACTGGGTGCCTCAGTTAAACAATAGATCGGACTATAAGTACACAATGAAACGGATTATAGATTTCATGGAATTGTTACGTCATCTACACTTTACACGTTTTAGTTTTGGGCGCAAAATATGCAGTTTATATTGGAATGTTAGAGAGGAAGGACGTACTGTGTTTACAGAAAATTATTTACAATACCAGATCAATAATAAGTGTTACTGTATGTGTTGATCTGGTTTGTAAAGCGCCATACTAGTAATTAATGTAAGTTATTGGATTTATAATATTAAGGAATAATTGGAACTAAAAGGTAAGAAATCTTATTTCTCATCATACCTCGGTGGTCACAGGTGGCTTGAACATTAACACTGTGATAGTGCTTGCGATTCACGTATTGATCTTCGTGGTCATGGGGTGCAATGATTCGAACATGCGTTCCATCAATCGCAGCAATGATTGAAGGAAATCCCGCGACTTTATAGAAATTTTGTTTGATAACTGATTTCTGTCTGTCCGTCGTCGGAAATTTAATGAATCTGTCTTTCAGGTCGAATAGTGCATCCGTCACTCTAGTAACAACCCTTGATACAGTGGCTGTGTCAACCCCAAATGTATCCCCTATTAACTGTAGAAAGTTCCCAGAAGCAAAAAATCGCAATGTAATTAGAATTTGTTGCCTCGGTGTCAATGGTTGATTCCGTTTTGTTCGTCGCTCCAGTCGATGTCCAATCAGCCATTCTATACGGTCAATGTTGTCCGGTGTAAATCTAAATCGTCGCCTTATTGCTTCAGGATCGTTCTCGTCCGTCAGTCTGTCAATCCGTCGAAATTGTATAGGTCGTCTAGCGTTAGGAATGTCAATGTCCGCCATATTTTCAGTGTGTTCTATTTTGGATAAAGATAACCAAAGTCAAAGAGCTTGGTTAAATCTTATCCAAAAGTTAACCAAAACGTGCACCTGTTCGGCTATCTATTTTTTTTATACAATCGCTAACCAAAAAAGATAACCAAACCAAGGAGTTAACCAAAAGTTATCCAGTGGATAAGAGATATCCAGTTTTATACAATTGGCTACAGATGTCTGTCAGACACCATAATCAGTCTTCACGAATAAGTTTTAAAAGCAGTGGACTGTCGTCGGTCCACCAAACCAGCGAAATCAACTGGACCGTACAACAATTTAGTGGACCACATTTTGTTTGTAGATTTTCATTCACTCTGACGTATATCAATGATTTAAAAAAAAAAAAATTGAATGCAATTATAGTTTTCAGACTTTTATTCTAACATGAATCATGTATTTATTACATTACTCTCAATAAAAATATGGCGAAATATTAATACAAGATCACCAGTTAAATCAAATACCAGGTGTATATTCCGTTTTAGTCTATTTGAGTTCAGTACTGGCCCAAATGGCCAAGCTGGTATGGGGGCTGAAATTTACTCGAATGGCCAAGCTGGTATGGGGGCCGAAATTTACTCGAATGCGCAGATCAAATGGAAACTGCTCCGCTCTCTAGGATTGCAGAACATGGACTCCCTACTCCTAAAGAGTTGGGGTCCCAGTAATTGTTACCAAAGCACCCCTCCCCACCCACTCCTAACAATAAATGCTTTGTGTACAAAAATTATTTTAATTCTATAGTAATAAAACATGTTTACTTTCACTGACTTAACTTTCGTGAAAATGTGGCAGCATAAGTTTTTGGGTGTAATCAGTGTAGTTATACTTTTGAGTATCTCGTTTATTCGAAAACACACGTAGTCATAGCAATATTTACTTTTAAAAGAAATGAAGACGTACCTTTGACATTACACACTAAAATTCTATGCGATCTGCAAACACAATTTGTCAACATCTCATTTTGTATTTTAAGTAAACATTTTGCAAACAATAATATACTGACTTCTTTTAGTATGTAGTATTTTATTTATTATGTGGGTGTTACAAACACGCAGCTAACAACATTCATACCTCTCGAAAATGTGTTACAAATTACTTCACCTTTACCAACAATGAGGGCGTGATAAACATTATATCGACTTCGCTGATCTACATATTGGAAATTTAATGCGTTCTCATTGGCTGACTGGGTGACTGTAGTAAATCTAGCTCCTCCTGCTTACAGATTTTATCGATAATTGACACACTGATGCAGAAGGAGAGTGCGTTTATTGCCGAGCAGGCGTTCTTTGTTTTAGAAAAACATGCGTGCGCAAGCGCAAATGGTTGCAAATCTGACACTGAATTTTATGGCGTCATTTCGTAAAAGTATGCATCCAAATAAGCCGATTTTCGCTTTACCGAGAATTATTGGCTGAACATTTGTAGGGATTTCTGGTATCAAAATTATTCAGGGAAATTTCTTTGCTGGACCGCCGGTCCAGTTTACTTGCAACTTTTGCTGGACAGAGCGAAAATTTGGTGGACTCGGTCCACGGTCCATCGCTTAACGTCGAAGACTGCATAATTTGCAGTATCGGTAGCACATATTGAAAACATGCATTGCTAAATCTATGATTATCATGCATGTATTTGGTTTAACAAAAAAAATAATGCTTTTAGCTAATTGTTCCAGCATAACATCCATTCCGTACTAAAATACATCACACTAGCATACAATATTATGTGTATGATTTGTGTTGTAAATTTTTCAGACACCCACAGCTTTTGTCAGACATGTCTCACTGTCTGACAGGTTTCGCAGTGTCATCCCTGGAGTTTTCAATGAAAATCTTTCCCCACAGGTCAGCGCAGGCAGGCCTACCTGACGGAGGCCCAGAGGTTGAAGGAGACGCGACAACTGGAGCCCCCTAACCAACAAGGGCTGAAGGGGTCTCTCAGCATCAGTGATATTAGACTGCCCTTGAAGAAGGACTTTGTCACCAAAATAGGCACTGCCACAGGTACAAACTTGAAAGTACAGAAAAAAAAGGATCCAAACTAATATTGAAAAAATAATAAACCAACAAATGGAACTGTTTTCCCCACTGACGCCATATTCCTTATGAGTATTAAAAGAGTTTTCAACTCGCAGTTATAATTTAAAAGCACGGTGAAACACATATTAATCCATTGTAAATCGTATTGCCTTTAAATACATGTTTATTAACAATTGTTTTATTTGCATCAGTTGTATTTTTATTTTGTCCTGTATGTTGTAAAAAAAGTGTGTTGATACCAGTTTCTACTATAGATGCTTGTCATAACTTGTATTTTGTTTGTCGTGATTCAAAAACAACAACAAATTATAGGCCTAATAGTTTAAATGTTTTTTATTTTGCAGATAACACCACATACTACTTTGTCATATTAATCCGCAACGGACCCCAAGTGATCACTACCCAGATGCTGTCCACCCACGATCCACTGATGCGCGGCAGTCTGGATTTCCCAAATCTGATAAAAATACACGGCATATCGGCCAGCTTCAACATAAACCTTGAGATCTACAGCATGGTAGGTGCATGGTGTGTTTTTAGCTCGCCTGAGCACAAAGTGCTCATGGTGAGCTTTTGTGATCGCCCGTTGTCCGTCGTGTGTGCGTGCGTCGTCAACTTTTCATTCAAACAACATCTCCTCCTAAACCGCTTGGCAGATTTTCACCAAACTTCACAGGAATGATCCTTGGGTGGACCTCTTTCAAAGTTGTTCAAATCTTCGCATTCCGCTGAATATGTAGGTAACCAGAGCTAAAAATAGATTTAAACAGTGAAAACTTTAAAAATCTATGAAACCGCAAGGCTCAGAGGTTTCATATTTGATGTGTCACATCCTCTAGAGGTCCTCTACATAGATTGTCCAAATCATGCCCCTGGGGTCAAAACGGGCCACGCCCCAGGGGTCACATGGTTTATATAGAATATATAGGAAAATGACTTTAAGAATCTCCTCTGAAACCGTAAGGCCCAGAGATTTCGTATTTGGTATGTATCATCCTATTGTGGTCATCTACAAAGATTGTTCAAATTATGCCCCTGGGGTCAAAACAGGCCACGCCCTGGGGGTCACATGGTTTATATAGAATATATAGGAAAATGACTTTTAAAATCTTCTCCTCTAGAAACCGCAAGGCCCAGCAGTTGCATATTTGATATGTGACATTTTCTAGTGGTCCTCTACAAAGATTGTTGAAATTATGCCCCTGGGGTGAAAACGGACCACGCCCGGGGGTCACATGGTTTATATGGAATATATTGCAAAATGACTTCAAAAATCTTCTCTGAAACCGCAAGGGCCAGATATTTCTTATTTTGTGTGTATCATCTTATAGTGTTCCTCTACAAAGTTTGTTCAAATTATGCCCTTGGGGTCAAAACTGGCCACGCCCCGGGGGTCACATGGTTTATATATATTTTAAATAGCAAAATGTCTTTATAATCTTCTTCTCTGAAACCACAAGGCCCAGAGGTTTCATATTTGGTATGTAACATCCTATAGTGGTCCTCTTCAAATTCTGTTCAAATTATGCCCCATGGGTCAAAACTGACCACACCCCAGGGGTCACATGGTTTATATACACTTAAATAGCAAAATTACTTTAAAATTCTTCTCTGAAACCGCAAGGCCTAGAGGTTTCATATTCGGTACATAACATTGCATTTCACTTGACCTAGAGTGAAATGATCGGGTTACCATTCACTGGTATTCTCCACTCACTCTCCGCATAGCATGAAATAAATTTTCATCATATTAACAATAGGCGGCACTAATATATAATTTGGATATGTGTTTGTTAAACATTTTAATGCATGTATTACTCTGCCATGTATGGCAATTGTTTTGATGTACATGTATGTTAGTTATCATTCAGAAAACTGTTGAAAAAGTAATTGGAAGTTATACTAGTTGCATCTGTTTATGATGACTTAAAACTATTGGTTTATTTGCAGTCTGTTTCTCGTGAACATCTCAAAGACAAAAAGAAGAAAACTCCAAAGAAACACAAGCACCAGACTCACATGCCATGTAAGTACTTGAGTAGCAAGGTCCATTGTATGACTTGTTTTTTGTTAGGCAGGAACCAGCTGGTGCATTTGATTTTGGATATATGCATTAGTTTTGATACCAGTTGGAAAATCTGTGCATTGCTATAGGCCAGATTTTATCCACACTTACACGTTTACAATTACAACACAAAAGTGTGGATTATCTCTAAATAATGGAGATACAGTCTATGCCCAATAAAGAATGACACAGTATGTTATGAGCTCGTAAAGCCAAGCTGATCATTACAATGGCATCGTTCAATTTTCCCAAAAACCATCGTATCGAGGATTGAAAACCAGAAGGTACCAGCTGCCACTGAAATCAATAGCAGATGCTACCGTTGGATTTTCAACCCTCAATATGTGGTTTGAAAGCCCCATTTTTAGCAATGATACACCCAATTCTTATGAAAAAAAACCTTGAAACTCAGATTTTACTTAAAATGTGGCACGTCGTGAGAAAACCGGTCTTAATGCATGTGCGTAAAGTGTCGTCCCGGATTAGCCTGTGCAGTCTGCACAGGCTAATCCAGGACGGCACTTTCCGCCTACAGTGAATTTATGTTTAGAAGAGATTTCCTTGAAACAGAAAATACCATAAAGGCGGAAAGTGCCTTCCGGATTAGCCTGTGCAGACTGCACAGGCTAATCCGGGATGACACTTTACGCACATGCATTAAGTCCAGTTTTCCCACGACGCCCCTCAAATAATGTCCATATGGAAGTGTGTTATGAATGATGGTTGTTACTCAGTCATTCCTCTCTCCAATTGCAGTGGAGAGTCCAGGAGGGCCACTGGCCGTGCGGACCACAAGTTTCTTCCTGATTACAACCCTGCCCATAACCATGAAGAGTCTGGACAAGAGCAGCTTCTCTCTAGAAAGGGTAGGTCGAATCATGACCATTTACTCCATGCCTGTCAGTATTCACACATTTTTCCCTCACTCGTTTGTGGACTTTTTATTATCTACCTCTCAATAAAAATGTCATACATATAATGTGTGTAGAAAAACTGTAGTAAAAATGTCTAAAAATGGACAATAGTGGCCATATACGTGTGCTCACTGTCGACACTATGCAGTGATTGTACCAGTAATTTGACCATTAAGTCAAGGAAAATTGCAAATGAGGCGCGTCGTGGGAAAACCGGGCTTAATGCATGTGCGTAAAGTGTCGCCCCGGATCAGCCTGTGAAGTCGATCATATGCAAATTATTCAGCAATTTTATCCCATCAATGCATCTGGTTATCACATGTTGCTGTCTAGCTCAGTTGGTAGAGTGCTGGACTACAAATCCGAGGATCGCAGGTTCGATTCCCAGCCCGGCCACATAACTTGTGTGGGGATTGGTCATGAAATTATGTCTACGGCCATTCTCTCCCTACCTCTGTTTCAAGTAGGGCAGTTGTCAGTTACTGGCTTAAGTATGTGCACTCAGTACTGGTAAACCAGCTTACCCAGGAAAAGTGTGAGTAGGTTAACTGACCGCCATTATATGACTGAAATACTGTTGAATACGGCGAAAAATCCAAATAAACAAACAAACAAACAACTGGTAACCTATTTAACACAGAAGCACATGGTAAAGCTTGTGATGCTCGATAAATGGAACATTAATCTGTTGTCAATAGCTGGGGAGGAGTTTAAAGTGTTCATGGCCATAGGTCTATTACCAAAAAACAAAAGAGGTGTTATTTTATCACGATTGTCACTCGATCCACAGATCCCGTACCTGTCGCCGCTGCACGGCATGATCTGCATGCGACTGAAGTGCATGATGGAGCAGCATGTGGAGGAGCGCGGCTTCCTGACGATGTTCGAAGACGTCGAGGGGCTTGGCTCGTGGCACCGCCGCTGGTGCGTGCTCTCGGGAAATAAGCTTTGCTACTGGAAGTATCCGGATGACGAGACAAGAAAGGTACAGCAATGGTCGATTGCTATGCTGTTTTACTGGTATTTTGTTTTGTAATAATAAGATTATACCAGTGCTTTTTTAGGGCCAATTTGGGGCCGAATTCCCCTGCTTGAAAATTATATGATTTTCCCCTATTTTTACCTCGAAATTCCCCTCCGAATGTAAGCTTTATTTTGAAAAATCGGACAAAAATTGAATTTTCGTAAACAATCCCAGCAATTTTGCATCAAACCAACTTTGTGCATAATCTTAGTTACCATTTGTAGTGTTACAATTCATTAATGTTTTATAACAAAGTACAATATAAAAATGTAATAATGCTGTTTCTTAAAAAAAATATCCCCTTTTGCTGTAAAATTGCCCATCTAAAGGGCCCCACCACCTTTCCCTCAAAGGTGAAAAAAAACCCACTGATACCCATGATTGCAGCCTTGCAGTTGAAAGCTTGAAGTAATATATATTTGTAAAAAAAAGCCTTAAGTTAAACTCTCATGAGATTTCTACCTTTTGAGTTTGTCATTACTTTTCGTTTTCAACTGGAAATGACGTTAGTTTAATTAGGCCAGCTGTATAATTGTGAAAACTGTATTTGTAATTCACCTTAGGAAGTTTTTATGTCAAATCACCCCTAACTCACTGACTTGACACGTGTCTCGTTTCAGGATCCAATGGGTTACATTGACATGAAGCGTGTGATCACAGAGAAGGCGGGGCTCATGCCTAGGGATATCTGTGCGCGGCCCCACACGTTCGAGCTGGTGGCAGTGCGACCCCCGAGATGCGGAGAGCAAGACACCCTGGTTACCAAGACTTACAACACCATGACTACAACAAGGTATTTCTTGCTGAAAACTGTATTTTCCTTAGTAAGTTTACTAAAGTGAAAAATCAAAAAATTCTTCTCGTAATTATGGGTTGACAGTTGAAGAATTCAATAGGTATTTTTTTTTTTTTTAAATGTATTTAAAAAAAAAAAATGTTTGTTTCAGGTAACCCGACCTACCCTAAACAAATGCCCCGACCCTAGAACATTTTATTGGGTTTGTCAGATTGATTTTTGGTTTATTTACCTTTTTCAATAATTAAATGTGTTTTTGGATAAGTGTTTTTTTTTTTATAGTATCCACTTATAAACAATGTTTAAGGATATTACTGATACGTATTGAATATTGATTCAGTTTTTGAATCTTCGAGTCGACCATTTACCAAAAAAAAAAAATAAATAAAAGAAAAAATCCCGACCTACCTACCCTAATTTTTTATGTTATGTTTACCTGAAACAAACATATTTTTTTACGCCTAAATATTAATTTTGCTGGAGTTAAAAATTAAAAAGTTCTTCTTGTAATTATGCGGTTTACACTTGAAGAAGTCAATAGGTATTTATTTATGAAAACTGTGTATTTTTCTCGAGTATATTTATTTTATTTCAGTAAAAAAAAATCTTCATGTAATTGTGGGTTTATAGTTGAAGAATACAAGGTGTTTATTGCTGAAAACTGTTATTTGTCTTGAGTATTAATTTTGATGAAGTAAAAAATATATATTCTTTTAATTGGGGGTTACAGTTGAAGGACACATTGTGTCAAGGTATTGACATGTATTTTTTAAAACTGTACTTTAGTCTTAAGTATTTATTGTGCAACAGTTATAAAAACAAAACAAAAACAATCTTGTAATTATGGGTTTAAAGTTGAAGAATACTTTTTTTGTATTATTTACCTTTTACCAGTAGTTCTTTCTGCCGATTTCATATTACCGATATTTTTACCCCCAAAAAGTCAGTTTTAACTTTTTTCATTAAAAATTTAAAGAATTTTAAAAATTATAATAGTTTCTTTACCTTAAAATAACAGTACGATATGTACAGCAACAATTTTTTTAGACAAGCGAGTGTGAATGTGTCACTGTTGTATCTTCGTAACCTTTCTATATCAGATACACAAGTTTCATGCTCAACCATAGCTTTTTTTCTCCAGAGGTAATGTTAAACATATTGTAATGTTCGTGTTTCTGTTGTCTTACAGGTTTATGTTGTCGGCTGATACCAAGGAAGAAAGGATTGTTTGGTGCAATAAAATTAATCGTTCTCTAGCAAACATTCGAACATGGCACGCCGACGCAATGAGGCCAATCAAGGCCCCAAAATAATTCAGTGTTTGCATCCCCGTGCAATCGGAAAGCTACCGTGTGGGAAACAAATGTGTTCAAAACCATATCCAGAAGTTGAGGCCTGTTGGATGTTTTCTTGACAGTGGTTGGTTTTGGACTTGAGGTGTTCATATTGGTATATGAAAATGTTATCCTTATATATATATAAATTCAATATAGATATTTTAGTAGCTGTGTAATTGTCATCACATATTTTTATTGTTCTGCAATTTGCGTGAAAATTTGTTGTTGAACTTGTCATTTAATGTATGTTTTCCTCTCAAAGTTGACTGCATTCATCGTGTTAAAGGATGGCCTGCTAAATCATGTGTAGCTAGCATTTGAATAGCCGTAAATTTAATTCTAAAATAGGCATTCTGTGCATCATCGTTTTTACAACGTGCGTTAGGGTAATTCTGGAATTTGCCCATTTTAAAATTCCAATTTACTGTGCATTAAGGGTATGTACTATTAATTTATCATAATTATGTGGTCCAAAACATCCAATTGAATATTTGTACATGTTAGTTGAAATATTACAAGAATGTATAGTTTGATAGTTTATTATACATACTTTAGGCATTATGCCCATGGGTATACATTGATACACATTCTACACACAAATAATAATTACAATGCAATTGTCAATAGCTTACAGGTGCAAATTATTTTAAATTAAAATACATACATACATAAACAGAGTGTCTTTAAATTGTTGTATACACGTTACAATAATTTCTATTTAGTAATATTAATTTACAATGAATAAACGTAACATAATAAACATTACTAAAAATGTCTATATGTATATATTGATGTTCATGACATAATGTTGTTTCTCCCAAATATTGTTATTGACGTGCATTGGTTGATATTTAACATTTTCATAGCTTTGCATAATGAAATAGCATAAAAATAATAATTGAACAACTTTCAAAAGCCTATTTTTTAACATTGATAGATTATTTAATAAATTCATCAAGCATTCATTTAATAGTAATCGTAACAGTGACCATGTGATCTAGGTATGGGTATGTGTTTTAAAAAAGCAATGGAGCATGGACATGGAAGAAGGCTGTATTCATTTTAACCATTTGTCTTTCATTTATTGTAAATATTGCATGATTCATTTTGTATAGCTCACGTGTCATTGATATTCTAATCTCTAATTTAACCTATCCATTTCTGACTTCTGTGTTGATGTGTTTTTTTTTTCAAGAACTAACAAAATTGTATTACATGTGTTGAGTCTCTTGTGAGATTTCTTTCTCTAAATTCAGATATGATTTTTAAAATGAAACTCTTTGAAAATAGTTAATTCAGTAAGACTTTATTGAGTTTATAGCACATATCTTTGTGACTATGTATGTTGGCGAGCATAAATAAATATATATTTTAAAATGTTTGTGTTACAAATAAAAAGAATAAGTGGCACGTCGTGAGAAAACCGGTCTTAATGCATGTGCTTAAAGTGTCATCCCGGATTAGCCTGTGCTGTCCGCACAGGCTAATCCAGGATGGCACTTTCCGCTTTTATGGTATTTTCTGTTTCAAGGAAGTCTCTTCTAATCATAAATACACTGTAGGCGGAAAGTGCCATCCCGGATTAGCCTGTGCGGACTGCACAGGCTAATCTGGGACGACACTTTACGCACATGCATCAAGACCGGTTTTCTCACGACGCGCCACTAAAATATTTCATGAAAAAGTCAAACTTCCAACCTAGCTTATTTATATAATACAACGTATCGGCTGAAAAGTCTTCTTCAGGTAACATGTTATGACAAAGACGTTATAATGACGTCATAATAATAATTTGGCGTACTTACAACAATATATGGGATTCACAAAAGATAAACCATACATGTAAAGTGCAAATGGAGTAACGAGTTAATAAATACAAGCATGAACTATATATATATCATGCGTACACCTGAGACAATACAACTATTAGTAAAGTAATTTTGTGTTCATACCATTAGGCATGATGGTAGTAAGTGTATACATCCACTCAGTTTCTTTTAAAAGTTGCCGCCAATTGTTATTAACTTTATCAATCGGCATAAATGAAGTCATTAATAGAGTGACCATTAGAATTGAAAGGGTATCTGGCATTTAAATGGCAAAATGCCATGGAATAAGATTCCAGTTAGGTTGTTTTTACATTTCTATAGCATCTTATTGAAAGTGTGTGCGGAAAAAAAGAAAATATCAACTGTTGCAATTATAATTATTTACAAAAGGTGCTTTTAACATTCAGTTTAATGTGTAACAAGTATGCTAAATAGTTTCTTTGTTTTGTTAAAATATTATTTTGTTGCTTTCTTCAACACATCAATTTCCCACAAGTGTATTGTAATGTACATTTTTATAAATGCACTTTTCTTCTAATTTGGCCAATAGTAAACTGTGTTTAATTCTGTTCTTGCTTTTCACTTTCTACTTGCTATTATGTACAACATACTATTATTGACTGTATACTATTATTGTTATTTAATATTGTACTTTTGTAGTATAATTTATGTAAGGTCATCCAATAAAATATATATAATGTGAAATAGTTTTCTTTATGCTTACACGTACATAGTCATAGAAGTGTGATACATGAGTGTCTTCGTTAGTTGCAATTAAAGGCGTCTGATTTTGCTACTGGAATTTTAAGCATCTTTGGAACCCAGCAGCAGCTGCATTCTTTTAGTGGAGTGTAACCCATTATGCGGATATGTTTTGGTATCATCGAATACACATTCTGTATGCTGGTTCCCAGCACATTAACTCCATAAAAACTCATTCTGGTACCCGGCGTTCTACAATAAAAACAATGTTAAGGGAAGATAATCCTTGCAGGAGAAATCTTAACATCAGTCCAAAATAATTTACATATTTCGGTCACGTGACTTAGAAACTGAAGTGCACAAAATATAGTGAAAATAAGGAGAAAATGTGTCCAAAGAATTCCAATAGGTTTCTTAGCCAGCCCATCACAGAATCGGAATAAATCTCAACACTGGCTTGTATAATCAGACCGTTTTCTGGGAGTCTGTTCCCGTTCGGAAGAAATTGTGATTCGCCAGTGATTTCGGGAGAAAGTAAAATGGCTGCCACAACAACTTTACTGTTTGGCGAGACGATCGGTTGTACGTCCTCGGACGCTAACGATGAAACCGTCGAAATGCTGAACGACAATAATGAGTCAATACAAAGTGGCGAATTCTGGCCATCAGATGCGAACATTTTCCCAGAAAGTCCCAGTATTTCATTTTCTAAATACCGAAACATTTGTCAACAAAGGTTCAAACTCATTAATGAAGGCGATATTCAGCTCTGTAGATTGAACCATACTCGAACAATTGTCAGTAAAATCATGAATTCCAAATATCTGCGACGGTGGGAGAGTCATCATATCATTCTGGATGAAAACGAGATACAATCATCTGTGGTAAGCTGGTTATATTTAGGTTTACAACTATGCCCTTCAAGTTGACATGTTCAGGATCTCTGATTGTCAGAGATGGAAAGTTGCCTAATGCAACCAAATTCGACATACCCTAAATTTGACGATTGTTTTTATTGTAATATGTAAAATCAGTGAGATTTTGTATATAAATCATAAAGGAAATATTATTAAATATAAATATTATTAAGCTGTAATAAGATAAACTATTAAATAATAACAAAACATCGTCAAATTTAGTCAGTGTTTTTTTGGGGGGGGAAATGTGGCGGGGCCCTTCACATGGGGAATTTTGTTACAAAAGGGGAATTACTTTTTGTAGTATAGCTATTAACGATTTCGACAGTGTCAAATCACGCGTAACGAGCCTGGCGAGATAACGCAATATTTTGAGGTCAGGGGGGTTCCGTTTACTCGCTGTAAAGTAAATATCGATCAGCTGCTGATGCAGTTTTACATAAACTGCAAATAAAACTCAAAATAAACAATTAATTAACTTTATATGAAGACGTATTGCTTTAATTTACGATTTGAACGTTCACACACATAATTTAGACCTGGCTGTGTAACAGTATTAATGGTCACACGAGCAGTGTGTCAAAATAGACACAAATTAACAAGAAACTCCACACCAACCCTACGGTTAGAACTAAACCATAAAACTCTTTTCACATGCTACTTTAAAAAAGTCCACCTACCTATTTTTAAAACATTTAACAGGTCAATTTTTTACACATGTACTAAATATGTAGAAAATAGCCCAACATTGAGTACATTTTCATGGACCCAGAAAATTAGTTTTATTTGATTTCGTGAGGGGGGTTTTCTCACAGATATATTAATTTAATGTATATATCATTTTTAAGATTTTTTTTTCTTTTGACAATTGCAACCGGAATACAAACTGGGCCCAGCTACATGTAGCTTAGTTGGTAGAGAGCTGGACTGTCAATCCAGGTGTTTGCGAGTTCGAGCCCCGGCCCGGCCACATAACTTGTGTGGGATTGGTAATAAAATAATTTCTACGGCCATTCTCTCACTACCTCTGCTTCAAGAAGGACAGTAGTTACTTTCATTAAAGTATGAAGATTTGGTACTGGTCAACCGCTTAGATCGGATAATGAAAAGTGAGTAGGTTAACTGACCGCCGTAAAGTCTGTAATTGTAGATTTGGCTACAGTAAATACAGGATGTGTCCTACAGTTCCACATAATAGACATGTGTCCTTCTAGTACCATCATATGGAATATATGCAACTTAATTATCTTCACTTGATCAACAACACAACAATAAAAAAAAGTCCATGTCACCGGGGTATTCTCTTTTAATCATAAGCTATAAATACAAAGCTTTTCAAAATTACATCCACAGCACACAAATAAACAAAATTACATAAAATATTCAATTATATTGAAACATGTGTCACAAAAAATACATTAGTAATGCACCAAGCATGGATTGTTTTAATTGGTATATTCCTGTGTAGAACCAGTACTAAGTCACTTTTTCACAGGTTTTAGTACAGTTCAGTAAAAACCAAGCAAGTTCATCACCAGCTATGAGTTTGGCTGACATTTCCAGTGTACCCATTTTGAACAGGAACTTGGACGGTCACAGTTAATGCTGGTTCCAGTGTCACAATGAACAATTTTTCTATAAAATATATAAAGCTAATTCCTGCAGTGGTTTTACACAAAATCATAGACAGACAGACATTATTTATTCAGATCCAATACGCCAAATGTGGCACATGAGGACAACATATTTACATACTTGACATGGTAAACTATATACATATATTTACATAACATTCATGAGCATACGTTCTTGCGGAGAAGAATCTTTATTTAGAAAGTTTTATTTAAGTAAATTAATAATAATATCATTCCTATAATTATAAGTTTGTGGTGTTAAAATAATTTAAAATACATTGATCTTTCACACCAAAAGTTAATTACGATGTATAGTCTAATGAGACCATGAAAAACAGGAATTATAATTTATAGTCTTAATGAGAGAAAAGGATTTTAAACATATATTCGAGTATAATAAAGATATATAGTATAAAAACATACCAACATGTTAAATATGTATTTTATCAGATAAACACTAAAATACAAACTTTAAGATGCAACACGCAATATGTATCTTTTCATGCGTATATATATATGTGTCATTGAACAACATGTATATTCATAATTAAGAAGCTCAAATGAAGTTTAGTCACAACAATAATCATTTATATAATATATCTGTACCAAATAGTAAGTAGTACTCGAAATATGCGCCCTATCGAGACGAAATATAGAGATTTTGCACATATTATTGTGGCTTATTGTGTTTTATCTTGTCATAGTGTTTTATGGCCAAAGTCTACCGAACCATACACCCTATCAAAAAGAAATATAGGGCTTTCGCGGTTATAATTATATCTAATTAGACTTTGTCGTTTAGTCTGAAATGTACTATGAGTCGAAATAAATTGTAAAATTAGTCAATAAAAATAGCAAACGTAATAAATATGTACATGAAAAGTGTATGCAGGGCATAGTATGCCAACACACGTTAAAATCAGTTATAAAGCCATAAGGTGTTTGAAACACACATATAAACAATGTTTTATAGAGTTAAGCCTTTAATATATACAATTGCCGTACACAATACATGTAATACAATTTATAAACAAATCCCCCGGTCATAAAAAAAAACAAAAACGACCGCAACATAGTGGGTATAACTATCGATTTTAAAAGAATGTTGTAAAACAGTTATAATGTTTGCTCTTTAGCCTTAAAGCTGAGATATGTATAGCAGGCTAATTTTGTCAATGTAGTTACATTTTCTGATTTCAAAAGTGTGATGAATTTTGGCATGTTAGGTCTTATCCAATAATACCTATTAATATATTTCTTTCTGAGTTCTGTTAAAATAGAGCATTCCATAACAAAGTGAAATTCGTCATCGATTTTTTTACAGTGTATGCATTTTCTATCATTATATGGAATAGAAGTAGGCTTATGCCATCGGCCAGATTCAACCAAAAGGCGATGAGAGGAGACTCTGAGTTTACATAAAGCAATGCGATATTGTTCATTTCTAACAATATTAAGGTAACATTTAAAATCATTATTTATGTTAATTTCCCTATATAAGAGAGCTCTAGAGGATAATGTTAGTCTGTCATTCATGTCTTGGTAAAAACAATCGTTGGTTCTTTGCTTTAGTAATGATAGAAAGATTTCTTTTTGACCAACACCTTGTGTTATCCAGACCTCGTAAAAGCCTAAAGTTGACAATAACTGATGCAATAAACTAACCCAGTTTTTCTTAGTAGGTGTCGATTCAAAGTCATGTTTCATCATGTTGTATATAATTTTTATTAATTTATTTTCTTTACTTTCGAGGATCTTGAACTAGTATTTTACAATTTTAAAATGTCTATCGACAAGTAATGGATGACGCCCTAACTCTCCGTAAATAAAATCATTTTGAGTTGCTTTCTTTACACCTAATATGTTTTTACAGTATTGTGTGTGAACACATTCAATATTTTTAGCATTATGGAAGCCCCAGACTTTGCACCCATAATTTAAAATAGGATGTACAAGTTTGTCAAACAGTTCTAATCTGTGTTTAATACTTACGTTTGTAAAGTTATATAAATATTTATTAAGCTTAAACATAGCTTTTCGTGCTTGGACTGCCAGTGTTATTTGCGTTTGATTAAAAGATCCCCCAGAGGAGAGAACAATCCCCAAATAAGACATATTACTAACTATTTCAATGACTTCATTATTATATGTAAATTTTATGTTTCTTGGCAGTGTTCCGGATTTTCGAAATACAATTACCTTTGTTTTATTAACATTAACCTTTAATTTCCACGATTGACAATAATTATAGAGAATATCAAAACCACGTTGTAGGCTTTGCGGGTTGTCAGCAAATAATACAATGTCATCAGCATATAATAGTATAAATATTTGAAACATGTATGATTCAACACCTTCGTACCCATTTAACATTAGCGTTTCTTCTAAATCATTAAGGAAAAGGGAAAACAACAGTGGTGATAAACATTCCCCTTGTCTTACCCCTAACAAACAACTGAAATCATTGCCTATCGTGTTGTTAAGTTTAATTCTAGATTTAATCGAGTTATACATACTTTTTATGACGTTTAGCATTTTTCCTCGCACACCTAGACGAATAAGTTTCGACCATAAGTTTGGCCTAACCACATAGTCAAAAGCCTTACTAAAATCTACAAAACCACAATATAACTGTTTTCTATTATTAATCATATGCGTAATAAGACCATGTACAACAAAAATGTTGTCCGTGGTACTCATATTTTTTCTAAAACCAGCTTGAGCTTCAACATAAACAAAATAATGTTCCGCCCATGAGTCAATACGATTACTAAGAATTCTAGTAAAAAGTTTTCCCATTGAGCTCAAAAGTGTAATCCCCCTGTAGTTGTTACAATTATTGATACTCCCCTTTTTGTGTAAAGGTACTATAAAGCCTTCAGACCATGATTCTGGAAAAATTCCAAGTGAGAAAACCTTATTGAAAATAGAATTCAAACAATTTGAGAACTCATGGTAACCATACATGAAAAATTCATTAATTATTTTATCAGGTCCTGCGCTACTTCCACCTTTTAATTGTTTAATTGCTTTATTTATTTCCTCTTGGCTAATTGTACTTTCTAGTTCATCAAACATAATTTGAAATTCTTGGTTCACAAATCTTTCGTTAAAATATAAAATGTCTTCGTTGGGGTTAAAAAAGTGATCATTTGGGTTATTTATACTCTCAAAATATTGCTCAAAAGTAGACATTGGTATGTTCGGTTCCGATATTCCTGCAGATTGTTTCAGCATTTTCCAATATTCTTTTGCATTTTTATAACGGTTAGTAATCAAAAGTTTTGTTTGTTTATCATCATACTCAAATTTGCATCTTCTTAATGTTTTCTTGTATTCACTTCTAGCATGAACTAAATCAATTATATTCTCTTCTGATTTGCATTGTCTGAACTTGTTTAACATATAGTTGAAATTCAACTTTTTATTTCTGCATTTTTCGTCATACCATTTATTATTATTATTATTATTATTATTATTATTTACGGATACGTTTTTCTTGAAAAAAGGAGCAGCAACTCTGTCAAGAATTTTAACAAAGTCATTTACACAAGTTTTCAGGCTATCTCCGTTTTGATCACCGTGTTCAAGCGCATCGACTACTGAAGCAATATTATTCTGAACCTCCTCACATCTAAGTGCGTCAATATAGTCATTTTTATATTCATTATTCCAAGTGAACTTGTATTTAATCTCAATATGTTTCATATTAATTTTTGTGTTGTTACATATATTTGAGTTCGAAATATTTTCATATTCAAAATATATTGCACAATGATCTGATAATACATTGGGGTCGTCTACCGTAAAAACTTTAAACAGTTGAAAACAATCAGACATCGTTAGTACATAATCGATTAAACTACTGCCTCTACTCCCAATATAAGTGTAATTTCCTATTCCGTAATCATCCCCTATTCTACCATTTAACATTCGTAAACCTGACTGCCTACACATATCAATTAAGAGATTACCATTGGTGTTAACACCGCTATCTTGAGAAAATCGAGGAAAAGGAATATCTATTTCGTAATCATCGGGTAACGGTATAAAATCACTAGTACAATCGTACGGGACATAATCTGGTATTGTAGCTGTGCGACTATTAAAGTCACCACACAATATTAATTTTGCATTTTTAGAACCGTTTTTAATTTTGACAATAGATTGTAATATTTTATCAAATGGACTTGTTTGATATAAGTTATATCTCGAACTAGATTCTGGAACTATATAACATAGACCAACAAATAAATCTTCATCTAGACCTAACTGAGTTTTGCTAATCTTTAGCCACAACAGATCATCAGAGTCCTTCATAAAAACTATATCATCCGTTATTAAATTGTTTCTAACATAAATCATTATTCCACCCGAGCTTCTTTTGCTACTCGAATGTCTTACTCTGTGAAGTGCAAAGGATTCGAAGCCTGGCACCTTATAGTCTATGAACTCTTCCGACCATGTTTCGGTTAATAAAACTAAATCACTTTTGTTAAAAAGTTCCTGCAATTCACTGCTGTTAATTTTGTTTATTCGTTTTGTAATCAAACCCTGAATGTTTAAAAGTGAAATTCGAAGTTTGATCTTCTCCTGTGTCCCCTATACAGAGGACGCAGAACCTTCAACCGGCGAGTCAGTGGTTCGGAGCGACGCGTCTGTCGCTATTTTGTGCGCTCGTTCCGGCGTGTTATTCGGATGTTGTGCACCAGGCAACGAAACTGCAGTGTTTGATTTCGCTTTCACAGTTGGTGTCGTCTTCGATGCATTGGCAATGTTTACGAGTGTAGCCGCTACACTGTTGGCCGACGTTTTGTTACGTTGCGAATGGTTACCTTGTGGTTGCGACAGGTGTATAGTCGAACTTGAGTTATTAAGTGATATTTTCGTAGCACGGCGCTCACGGCTAGTAATGACTGCCGACTGAACGCGCTGGCTTGCACCGTCCCTTCGAAATAGTGACCTTGACTTGCGCGCTGATGGAACCATTTCAGGAACCGTGGTTGAGGAAGCGAAGGGTGCCTCTGACATTGAAGTATCGGGTGCATTTACATCAACGTTTGCTACTTGTGAAGATTGACTATTTATGGGTGTTGTGGAGAATAGCAAACTTTGTGCATTTTGCTCAGTATCTATTGACAGTGTGTCTGACATAACATTGTTCATCGAGAAATTAAACATCGATGTACGACCACTATCATGATTCCAGCCAAGTGATGATTCTGCCTGGTTTACATTTGAAACTGGGTCAAGGTTGTCAAAGTTAATCAGCCTGCTTTTGCCCATCACCGAAAACCAGTCAGGGAATTCGTCACGAATCACCCGTTTATCATGCACTAACCTAGCAGGGTACAATATTTGCACTTTCGTGTTTGGATGTTTAGTTTTAAGTTCATGAAATTCATGCCAAAGTCGCTTCCGTGCCAATCTAATTTCAAGAGGGTAATTTCTATCTACTGAGTATCTGGTTCCCTTCAATTTGTATGCACTGCCCATTATCAGCTCGACGTCGGGAAAGTCTCGAAAGCAAACAATAATAGGTCTCGCACTCTCTCTTTTGAATTTCCCGCTTCGGTGTGCTCGAACCAGATACATATCGTCTGCAGCGAGTGCGAAAAAGTCACTTATTAAAGAGCGCACAACATCAAAACAGTTTTCAAAGCGCGCTTCTGGTATGCCAAAGAACAAAAGATTGTTTCTTTTATTTCGCGCTTCGCTGTCTATCGATCGATACGATAACGTTCTAATCAGCTGACTTTGGTTGTTTACAACAACAGTGACTTCATTTACCCTTTTATTAAGCTTTCCAATGTGTTCAATTTGGGACGCAAGTAACTTTTGAGTATGGCTAGTATCTGCCTTGATTGATTTCAATTCAGCGAAGATTTGCATTAGTGACTTATTCAACGAACTTTCATCAACAACAACGGCTGGATGCTCACCAGTATTCCGCTTACGCCTTGTTGCCTTTTCCCAAGCACCTTCATTGGCGATATCATCTAGTTCATACATGTTACTGGCCATAGTCAGCTTGTTTGAAGTTTGACTGTAGTACGTTCGAGAAGATTTATCCTTTATCACCAAAACACTGACCGCTAATCCTACACATACACCCGGTCGCTAATCATACACTTCAGGTCATTCAATCGTTATTTGGTATTTGGTGAGCGAAATTCACAATCACATACACATTCCTATAAATATGCAAAGCCATCAGGGAAAATGTCAAATAAATCCAATTTTCAATTAATTTTGTATTTTATACTTGGGAAGAAGGTTCAAAATACACTTATCTGTATGTATGTCCATTTGTATCCAGACTCACATTATTAGAAAAATCGAAAATCCTCGAAAACTTAAGAGCCCACAAAAACGTGACCTTCCCGCACAAAAGCGACATAAATACATAAAGCAGTCAAGGGTGAAAGCTTGGCAGACCGAATCGACGAAGAAAATTATTCAGGTCACCAATGGATCACTTTTCCACAGTCTGCAGGTTTCGGAATGTTTTGCACCAATGATGTTTTGCTCGAGGATGTTTCGACTTGGAACTTTGTATGCGCACAGATGTGTGATTACTAACTACTTATGACAATCCATCAACAACCATCTGTTATGATAACAACAATTCATTAACATTATTATTTTAAATATATTCACTTGAATTTTGACAATTAATAATATTACTTAACTTGAACACACATAACATAATATTTATATATTTTTTATAAATGTAATTACATTAGTGGTGTTGTGTGTCACAATATGCTAATTTAAAAAGGAATAATACAATCAGGTGAATAATCACCTGGAGAATCAGGGTGAGACATTCCAGATTCTGTGATAGTTACCTGAAACAAATAAAGTTAATTATGGTATTATTATTATTATTATTGCAAAGATATACTGTAATACAAACACACAATAATATTATGTATAAACATACTGGACTGGCTACTCTATGCAAACCGTATATACATTAAAACTTCTAAATATTGCCTATACGTTTTCTGTTGACAAACACTGATGACACATTTAAGGACTGTTATGGATAAACATAACGTGCATAAAAATAAATATACTGGCGTTCTCTTTATTATTTCATAACCTATTTGAAAGAAAGGTATTAAATATAATGCCAAAATAAGATCTGTTGCCTTTATAGCGTAGTTTTCCGATCATTAAATGATTAATTCCCATACCCCACCCACGTTTAGAATGTTAAAATTTAACCTGTTTAAAACCTAACAAAGTGCATATAAAGCATAAATATGTATAAAAGTCGACTTACATATGTTTCCTCAACAAGTAACAGTTTTCTTTTCCAGTCATATGCAAAATGCAGAATAATTTTTCTGAACAATTTATTTATATAGCGGAAGCAATTATACGCTCACTGAGCAACCCCCCTGACCTACATTTCGGGCGTATTCGGAACACCTCGGTAAACGATGTCGAAAAGGTCAATAGTCCATGTTTATAATCTACTTTGTTATCAAACACTGTTTTGTTACAAACGATAACTTAGATTATGCACTGACTCGGTTTGATGAAAAATAGCTGCGATTGTTTACGAAAATGCCTCTATCTCAGTCAATTTTTGTCCGATTTTGGTCAATTTTGGTTTAATAATTATTCTCTAAGGGGAATTTTAGGGTAAATATAAGGGAATAATATACCTTTTTAGCAGGGGAATGGGGCCCCAAATTGGCCCTAAAAAAACACTGTTAGGTGAGTGCATTTGGGACACACCATGCTATTGTTCACTCTTTTTTTCCCCGGACAATTGGAGGATTGTCAAATGAATAGTTTGTTAATGTATATTTTCAGCTCGAATGATATATTTAGGGCCTATACTATTTTTAGTCCTTTAACATCCTAAGATGAAGTGTACTGTAGTCAACTGTCTGAAATTTTGTTCGAAGGTCCAACAATATCATGCCTGTATACAAACATCTTGAGGTGTTTTTTCTAAATATGATGTAACAAATAAACAAGGCAAGTGGTTGTAGAATAAGAATGTATAACATGAAGTTTGTTACTTAAGCCCCGGTCACACTGTCACGATTTTGGCTACGATTGCCCACGATTTACAAAATCTTGATAAAGCGTGGTAAAGCGTGAACACATACGTACAGGCATCTGTGTGAATCTTGAAGAATCTTGGGGGATCCTTATCGATTGGGAAGCATTACGACAGTTTTGATTATGTTCAAAACAATGGTGGCTCATCGTAGCGTCGCCACGAATTTTATTGGATTAAATTGGCATTTATTTAGATTTTATGAACGTTAATGACATTTATTTGATTGAAAACTGTTTCTTTTTTTGCGAAAGGCATTTTATAATGTCTATGTTTGAAAATACTTGCTACGAACGGAATATACGCTAATGTACCTGCTGAGTTACTCTAGAGGCATCACCAGCTATTGCCTACAGATAATTTTACGATAAAAAGTTACCAAAATGTTATTGTATTGCCGATTTCAATGTGTTTTTAGCTCACCTGAGCACAACGTGCTCATGTTGAACTTTGAGGATCGCCTTTTGTCCGTCGTGCGTCGTCCGTCGTGTGTCAACATTTTAATTCAAAGAACATCTCCTAAACCACTGGACAGATATTCACCAAACTTCACAGGAATGATCTTTGGGTGACCCTCTTTCAAAGTTGTTCAAATTGTTCCGGTCCGCTGCATATGTATAGATTTAAAAACTGACAACTTTAAAAATCTTCTTCTCTGAAACCACAAGGCTTGGAGCTTTCATATGTGATATCTGACATCCTCTAGTGGTCCTCTACAAAGATTCATCAAACTTTGCCCCTGGGTCAAAACTGGCCATGCCCCGGGGGTCAGATGGTTTATATAGACTGTATATCAAATGACTTTAAAAATCTTCTTCTCTGAAACTGCAAGGCCCAGAGGTTTCATATTTGGTATGTAACATTGTATAGTGGTCCTCTATAAAGATTGTTCAAATCATGCCCCTGGGGTAAAAACTGGCCACTACCCGGGGGTCACATGGTTTATATAGCAAAATGACTTTAAAAATCTTCTCCTCCGAAACCGCAAGGCCCAGAGGTTTCATATTTGGTGTGTAACATTGTATAGTGGTCCTCTACAAAAATTGTTCAAATGATACTCCTGGGGTCAAAACTGGCCATACCCCGGGGGTCACATGGTTTATATAGACTTAAATAGCAAAATGACTTAAAAAATCTTCTCCTCTGAAACCGCAAGGCCCAGAGGTTTCATATTTGGTATGTAAAATTGTAAAGTGGTCCTCTACATAGATTGTTCAAATGATGCCCCTGGGGTCAAAACTGGCCACACCCCGAGGGTCACATGGTTGATAATGACTTAAATAGCAAAATGACTTTAACAATCTTTTTCTGTGAAACTGCAAGGCCTAGAGGTTTCATATTTGGTATGTAACATTGTATAGTGGTCCTGTACAAAGATTGTTCAAATGATGCCCCTGGGGTCAAAAATGGTCACACCCTGGGGGTCACATGGTTTATATAGACTTACATAGCAAAATGACTTTTAAAATCTTCTCCTCTGAAACCGCAAGGCCCAGAGGTTTCATATTTGGTATGTAACATTGTATAGTGGTCCTCTACATAGATTGTTCAAATGATGCCCCTGGGGTTAAAACTGGCCACACCCCGAGGGTCACATGGTTGATACTGACTTAAATAGCAAAATGACTTTAACAATCTTTTTCTGTGAAACTGCAAGGCCTAGAGGTTTCATATTTGGTATGTAACATTGTATAGTGGTCCTGTACAAAGATTGTTCAAATGATGCCCCTGGGGTCAAAAATGGTCACACCCTGGGGGTCACATGGTTTATATAGACTTACATAGCAAAATGACTTTTAAAATCTTCTCCTCTGAAACCGCAAGGCCCAGAGGTTTCATATTTGGTATGTAACATTGTATAGTGGTCCTCTACAAAGATTGTTCAAATGATGCCCCTAGGGTGAAAACTGGTCACACCCCGGGGCTCACATGGTTTATGTAGACTTGAATAGCAAAATGACATATAAAAATCTCTGAAACCGCAAGGCCCAGAGGTTTTATATTTGGTATGTAACATTATTTAGTGGTCCTCTACCAAAATTGTTCAAATGATGCCCCTGGGGTCAAAACTGGCCCCACCCCGTGGCTCACTTGGTTTATATAGATCCTAAATAGCAAAATGACTTTAAAAGTCTTCTCTGAAATTGCAAGGCCTTGAGGTTTCATATTTAGTATGTAACATGTATAGTGGTCCTGTACAAAGATTGTTCAAATGATGCCCCTGGGGTAAAAACTGGCCACACACCCGGGGTCACATGGTGGATGTAGACTTGAATAGCAAAATTACTTTTAAAATCTTCTCCTCTGAAACTGCAAGGCCCAGAGGTTTCATATTTGGTATGTAACATTGTATAGTGGTCCTCTACAAAGATTGTTCAAGTGATACCCCTGGAGTCAAAACTGGCCACACCCTGGGGGTCACATGATTTATATAGACTTAAATAGCAAAATGACTTTAAAACTTTTCTGCTCTGAAAGTTCAAGGCCTAGAGGTTTTATATTTGGTATGTAACATGTATAGTGGTCCTCTATAAAGATTGTTCAAATGATGCCCCTGGGGTCAAAGCTGGGCACACCCTGGGGCTCACATGGTTTATATAGACGTAAATGGCAAAATGATATGAACATTCTTCTCTGAAACCACAAGGCCCAGAGGTTTCATATTTGGTTAAAACAGTATATCGAGACCTCGATTGGGATTGCATATGGGATGGGTGGGGTTAAGGTCAAGGTCACTTTTACTTAAAATAGAAAAACGGCTTCCGCTCAATAACTTTAGAACGCATTGAGATATTTTAATGAAACTTAAAACAAAGATACCTTATATTGACACCTTGCATGGGATTGCATGGGAGGGGTCAATAGAAAAACTGTTGGTGGGTGGGGTCAAGGTCAAGGTCACCGTTATTAAATATGGTTTCCCTAAATATTTTGAGAAGGCATTGAGCTATTTTAATGAAACTTAATACATAAGTACCTTATATCAAGACATTGCTTGGGATTGCATATGGGGTGGGTGGGGTCAAGGTCACTGTTACTGAAAATAAAAAAACAGTTTCCGCTCAATAACTTGATAAAGCATTGTGATATGTCAATTAAACTTATTACACATATCTTATATCGAGACCTCACTTTGGTTTGCTTATGGGGTGGGTGGGGTCAAGGTCACTGTTATTAAAAGTAGAAAAACGGTTTACGCTCAATAACTTAGGAACTCATTGAGATATTTTAATGAAACTTCATACGTAGATACCTTATATCGAGACCTTGCTTAACATATGTTGTGGGTGGGGTCAAGGTCAAGGTCACTGTTTCTAAAAATAGAAAAACTGTTTGCGCTCAATAACTTGAAAACCTATTGAGATGTTTTAATAAAACTTCATACATAGATATCAGGTGAGCGACCTAGGGCCATAGTGGCCCTCTTGTTTTTATTTTGATCAGTAAAATGTCCATTAGAAACGATTTCTGCAAAGTTTTATGGTATTAAATTGTTTCTGGACTGCTGCTTTAAATTGTTGTGAACTAAAAATGGGTATGTTGGCATTATTTAATTACAGTGATATGTCATTGATTGCTTATATTGTTAGTCACTTTTAAAATTGAAGCAGTATGATGATTTGCTTTTCACTAAACACATTTCGTGTTTACCAGTAATTAATGTGTGATTTTGATTTTGATAACTATTTTGTGGATTTTATACTTTAGTTTTATGATATGTTATTGCTTTATAATATTACTATGTAAACATTTACTGAAACATATTTGTGATGACATTTTTCATTATATTGTGAGCATGTTGTTGAACTCCTGCACTGACTTGTTGTCTACTATTACATAGGGAGTAACTGATAATATGAGGCGAAGTGTGCACAGAAGGCGTTCACATGCGACACCTACATGTACCACTGAATGTGACTCTCAGGGTGCTTACAGCACCGGAGCTCGTTACTGTTGGTGACATGCAACATTATCTTTACAAAATGCGGATTTTTTTTGGCTTTAAAAGGCTTTGTTGTAACTGTTGCTGCAAACATTTATAACTGTACTGTGGTCAAAACTGTAGCAGATGCACAGGCCAGTGGAAATGCACTTATCAATATTTCCACCCCCAGGGGGGAGTGGCGGGCATTTACGGGACTTCAGACTGAAAGCGATTCCCAACAGGTGGGAATTTTTACACAGAATGATTCTGAGTCCTGAGGAAATACCGGTAGACTATGGGCAGATTTTAGATCTGGGACCATTTCATACACCATGCATCTCCCACTGAAGGGATTTAGACAGAAATGCTTGGCTCTAGGGTGGGGAATTAGACCCCAACAAATTTAGTCAAATTCCCCCATTCCCATAATTCCCCCCCCCCCCCCTCCTTGGGGAAAATATTGATACATGCATAACACGCTGGCTTCACATCTCATCTAAACTGAGATGCACAATGCTTGGTGCTTCCGGGTTAAGAACCATAGGTCGCTTCTAGAATGGGGTTTCCCCTGTATCTTGCAATATTCATCATAATTAAGACCTGCCGTCCACTACAGTCCCGATGCTTTGCGTAAGGGTTGCCAATAAAAATGTGCTACTTTCCGGAACCATTTGGAATAAAATGGGCGGAGCTTGGCCACCGTGCTTGTTGTGCTTGTATTTGCGGAGTGGCATAGAACATATAAACCCCGATACCTATCCAAAGTCACCGAATGCGACGCAAAAGAATGGCGACAGTTTCGGAATGAGCTTCTGAATGTTTCCCGATCGTGCGGAATTGTTGCAGTATTATTGCAGAACATGCTGAATGGTTGCCAATTTGTTGTTGACAGAATGCTGAAATGTTGCCGATTGGAAGTTCGGGGTAAATCAACGACGTCGAATGATGCCGAACTTCAATCTAATTATCAGTTGCTAGCCCGACAATGGATCTTTAGGTGCATTCTCATGGCCCTTGATGTCATACTTGTCTTGGCATTTCTCCTGACACAGAGAAGAAGACACCATCAATGTGGATCAAACAGTATTTGAGGATCACGCCAACAATTTTGGATGACATACCCCAGCGTCCAACGCCTCGCATTCAGAAAAAAATAAACAAGGTTCCGTAACGCCCTTCCTACTGGCCTAAAGCTTGCAAAGGCACTGAGTTACATGACATCTGTGAACACGTACCACTTCTGTACTTCTGTCTGTGCTGCTGTGGAATGTGTATGCCATTTTGATGAAGTTCTCGCCATTCCATATACTCCAAATGCCTGACGTGAAATGGCTGCCCAATTTGAGAGAAGGTGGAACATGTCCAATACTGTTGGCTTTCACTTGGCATTGTCTACTTTAATAGCAAAAATGTGAGATGTTTTATGGGCATCCCTTACAGACTTTTTCATAGTTTTATTTCTTCTCAGCTTGGGATTTCATATAAAGGCTTTAGCCTTCAAGACCAAGTCTAAGGACCATACCTTCTGTAATGGCCAAAGGCTGACTGACTAGTAACCTCACAAAAAACTTCTTTTTGAGTAGCTTGTTCATGACTTGCACCAAAATAAGTGTTCATTCCACAAGAAAATGCCGATTTTGTTACTTCGAACACTATCGGCGAATTGACGGCATCACTTCTGCTGTCTCTCGTTTATAGTTCAGGAAACACGACTAATGCTCGGCGTAATTTACGCTGACAATCAGCCTCTTCAGCAACGATTCGGCATCTTTCATTACATAATCGGCATAACTTCCGCGTATACACGCGAACAAAACTCTTCCACTTGTCGTCGTCCGAGAGCGTTCGACATCGATTCAGCTTCATTCAGGGACCGCTTGGGGTCGTGAAACCGATTACGAGGCCTCGCAGAAGGCTTTCCGAAGATGCCGAGTCAATGGTGATGGGTTCCCAAACATCCAGAATGGTTGCCGATGGTTCGCCGAAGACCCCGAAGCCATCCCAAATAAAACATTTAAAATTTGGATGCCGAAGTTTTTTCAATCCCAATAAGGCCCAGAAGTGCCAAGAAGGCTCCAGAATTGTTAAGGAAGTATACAAAAGGGTTCCAGAACATTGCGAAGACATGCCGAAACACCCCGATTTTGCTAAATTCGCTTTCGGGAAACATTTGGGGGCCTAGTGGATGGCAGGTTTAATCTACATGCACCGGTAACTAAGCTACATGCACCGGTAACAAGTTATAATTATGGGGGCGATTATGAGAGAGAATCATGGTGCACTCGATAAAAATTCAGTTGCATGCAAACAGCATAATATTATTCAAGAGATTAAATGCACCTACCATGATTGCCAACTGGTATAATGTATTTTGTCGGTTGTTTAACATAACAAAGATAAATAATCAACTGAAAATGATATCTACATGTTCTGGTATTAGCATTTTACTGTAAACTTCATAATCTGTTACATAATTCTAGACCGTCATATTCCATCTTGTGATAAATGATATCCTGTATGTTTTCATAGTTCACTGTATTTGTATTTTTGTTTGAAGAACTGTCATTGTATATTTTCAGTAAATACTAAATATATTAGGCAACCCTGCATTCACGAGTATCAAGAGTTGATTAGATAAAAAAACTTGAAAGATATCTTATACTGCAATGTTATTATTATGATTGTTGTTTACTGCTGATAATAAAGTTTTTCATAAATGCTCATAACTGTACATACCGTTAATTAAAAAAACTTGGAGGATTGTAAAATGAATATGAATATCTGTTTATTATCAGTAATTGTATTTATTATATAGTAAAAATGGCTCTTGTTTTATAATATAATGCTTCAGTGATATAAAAGTAAAATATGTATCCTGTAAATTTGAATTAACAATTAATATTTGCTGGTTTTGATGAGTACTTGCTTAACTTACTTGACAAACAAGAATTATTGTGTTTACATTACAGTCATTGTTGAGACATAAGAGTTTTATTACATGTCGCCAAAATGGCATAAATCGTTTATTCAGTAAACAGTTTTATATAAATGGGAGATCACTCCTGCAGTAAGCCTTTGTATAAATGAGTTGTCTCCCTTTGATAAACTGAATGTTTATATACACTTTTGTCCCTTGTATAAACACATTCTTTATATACACTAATATGTCTGTCTGATTTCTTAGGTACTAAAGAAAAACACTGCACAGTATGCACCCACTCATAAACTGCACCCTATCTTTGAGAAAGTGGCCTGTGACTGTACACTTTTGAGATAGTGATCTGTGGGTACCTTGAGAAAGTAGCCCGAAAGTAGCCTGTGTGTACATTGAGAAAGTAGCCTGTGTGTACATGTAGAAAGTAGCCTGTATGTACACTGGGAAAGTAGCCTGTGTGTACATTGAGAAAGTAGCCTGTGTGTACATTGAGAAAGTAGCCTGTGTGTACATTGAGAAAGTAGCCTGTGTGTTGCCTGTGTGTACATTGAGAAAGTAGCCTGTGTGTACATTGAGAAAGTAGCCTGTGTGTGAATTTGAGATAGTGGACTGTGTATACTTTTGAAACAGTGGCCTTTGTGTACTTTATAGATAGTGTGTACATTGAGATAGGGGCCTGTGACTTTATACTTTGAGATAGTGGCCTGTGTGTATTTTGAGATAGTGGCTTCTGTGTATATTGACATATTGGCCTGTGTGTACATTGAGATAGCGGCCTGTGTGTACATTGAGATAGTGGTCTTTGTGTACTTTTGAAAAAGTGGCCTGTGTGTACTGTTGAGAAAATGGCATGTGTGTACTTTTGAGATAGTGGCCCATGACTGTGCATACTTTTGAGATAGTTGCCCATGACTGTGGGTATTTTTTAGATAGTGTACATTGAGATAATGGACTGTGTGTACATTGAGAAATTAGTATACATTGAGATAGTGGACTGTGTGTACATTGAGAAATTAGCCAGTACACGTGTACTTTAAGAAAGTGACTCCTGTATAATTTTTTTTGGGGGGGATAGTGGACCATGTGTATTTTAAGAAAGTGACCTGTCTGTAACACTTGTCTAGTCATGTCCTTATGGTCCCTAACAACAGGTTAGTAACCATTCTTTCTCTATTAATATATTTTAATGTATTAAAATTATGGTAGTTATAAATTAATGAAGCTCATAAATGAGATGCATAGGAGAGTTATTATTTACAAATTGTATTTCATCTGGACTGCTTCATCGATAAATCATTGGAGAATCGTGGGGTTTATCTTATCAGTAATAGAAATTTCATTATTAGACTTGACAAGGGAGTGAGTAGCGTTATGGTATCAGTGTATTGAGAATGGGCCTGACAGCTCACTGAAAGATAGATCTTTATGGACAAACGTGGAATTAGCCCACCCAATACATGTAGCTTTGAAACTAAGAATTGTGTGCTGAATGGTGGAAATCAGAATTTCGCTATCTTAAATTTATATATATCTTAGATTTTCTCAACCAGTTCAGTGGATTGTTGATAAAATCTCAGATATATGTTCTAAGTATCAGTGTTGTTTTTTTTAATCTGTAGAACAAGATCTTGCCATTTATATTTTCATGGTTGTTGATGAATGTTATTCGTTATATAAATATGCTGTAGAACACTTGTAAACATTAGTGCCTCATTGTTTCAATGCGGAAGCAAGCAGTATTGGTTGAAGTGTTTTCCATGCATATCAACACGGATACTAACTGCAGCACGTTTGCTCTATTGCCGTGGTAACATAAACCTGTGACAGCGCCTGACAAGGATATAGCAGTATTTTAATATATCAACATTTCAGTGTTATTGTGATAAGATAACATTTCTCATTGTTATGATAATTATATGATAAATATTTAGCTGCACACATAGTGATTTTCTGGTTGTGGAAGGTGGAAATTTTTCAACTGCACATATTGTTGTGATTTTTGCATTCTTTTCATGGCTGGTGTAAATTAATTTTTACTGCACGTTTTGTGCCATGTGCATATTTTAACAGAAGTTGTGCATTATTTGAAATACAAAGTCCATCCATATTAAAATGGCAGAAACGGATGCACTGTGTCCGAGGATGTTTGTGGAGCTGGATATTGGTAAGCACATGGGATGTGAACAGTCCAACTTCCTCAACGAGACTAGCGATTATGATGATTACAACAGTCTCTCCGATAATGTTGATCTGGTAATCGGGGACCGACATCTGCCCGAGTACGGACTGGGTTCCGAGTTACCCAGGATTCCAAGGGAGGTCTACTCGCAGAATAGCGGTTGCCTTAGTGACGACGACTTCTTAAACAGCCCCGTCTTGAGTCCCTCGGAAAGCTTCTATGAGAAGGGTTTTCAGAATTGCAGCAGCGAAGCATCGGGGAATGAACATGCTTTGAATGAGGCGTCTCTTGTTAATGATGCTGACGATAAACTTGCTGAGAGTAAGAAGCACAGTTTAGAGCCAGGCCTTGTGAACCATCTGTTGCAGACCGTTAATGCGGATTCCAATGAAGGGACTTATGAAACAGAAGATGAGCTAGGAAGTAACGCTTCTTTCGATGCTCTAGGCGACGTCGAAAGAGAGAACTGTAGTAAGAATGACCGTAAATCCAAGGAAATTTTTCATAGATTTGTATCTTTAACTAGTAAGAACCTGTTTCGTAACGCCCCGAGACCGCAGGATAAGCGTAAAATATTCCAGCTTTGCATGGCAGATAATATGCTCGGATGCTTCACGTTGAAGAACGCATTCAAGACTTTTGATGAAGTAAAGTTCAAAAATGTGAAATGGGAAATTTTGAGCATTGCTTTACTCGATGACGGATTGAAGACAACAAAGGTATGGGGTTGTCATCTTGTTGAAGCTTTTGTACGTTATTTAAGAAATAATTTTCAATTCATCATTTAAGAATTAATTTTTAATTAATTGATGTTTATCGGCCAATAAACAACGATTTCAGAGGCGTATAAATTAAACCATGAGGGCGTTAGCCCGAGTTGTTTAATAGTCACGCATTAGAACGACATAGAGTTGTTTATTGGCCAATAAACAATGATAATGTGAAAATTATTTCGATTCTAACATGATTTGACATATATTTTTGCAACTGTAATTGGAACTACTTTTTACTGTGCTCCGCTCAGATTCGGGTCTTCTTTTTGCGTTATTTATTGGGTAGTTTAACAACGATAATTTTGTTCTTTGTCTATAGAAAAATGAGAGAGTATCATGTTAGAATGAATAATAATTTGTGAAGTCTTACTTTTTACATTTTTATCAAACAACAATAACAATCTATGTAACTAATAAACTTTATGAACTGGAATCTCTGCAAACTGTAATAATAAAGTTTAACCAGAAAAATGGAAATTCTTTATACAATTTAAAGAACTTGATACTTTTAGTTTGAAAATCTTCATATTAATTTGAATATTCATAGGTAACACTTCATGTTTGAATTTATAGTTTAAACATATTTATTTGTTCTTGAATGTACAACATAATTAACATGTGCATATACAACAATGATATGGTATTTTCTGGATTAGAAAACAAGCATTGAAGATGCTTATGTGAGTTTATTTCCATGCTGGAGTTTAGGAAGATAATCTGCACATTTAATCAGTTGGTTATGAGTGTACTGTAGTTGCAGAAGAACATTTTGTGGCTTGGTTCGATACTGTAGTTTGAATTTTTGTTATTTTAAAGAGACTTGCTTATGATTCTTGATACATGGTTTGTCACATCCAAGTTTTTGTTGTATACCAGCATGTGTGTCTGTAACAACTTTCTACGTACGGGTACATATCCATTTATGAATCCAACCAAATGTGTGAATGAAACTAGTGCAGTAGTCTCGAATGAATATAATTTTCTTTTTTGTTTAATTGGTTAAAAAATGTTTTCATTTCGGTTTTTTTGGTGTTAGATTTAAATATGGATTAATTTGGTTTGGATGACGTTAGCGTTTTAATGATTAATAAATTATTTGGGCATTACAATTATTGATCAGTTCAATTAACAACCTAAATTTTGATACCATATTCATCCATATTTTAATCTAACAAACATGTATAAAATATGAAATGAAAACATATCCACTTTCCCTTTTTCTATTAGTATATTAATAAAAGAAAACAAGACCACGTGTGACTGTATTAAAGATTGTGTAACTTTCCAAATATAACAAATACATTTTGCTGTAAACATTTCATGAAGTAAAGAGGGAGTTGGTATACATATAGTGAAGAATAAGAAAGAGAGAGAGAGAGATGTATTTTATGTTATGCTTTCCAGTCATTTATAGGGAAATATCAGTGAAATAAAATTGGTAATTCACTGTTTAAAACAGTAAAAATTAACAATCTGATAATTTTCACAGTTTCATACTGGTTACCGATTTAAACAGTAAATGAAACGGACCATTAAAGGCCCTGTCACTGTGGCAAATTTGAGCTTCGAGTTCTGTACGAGTTCTGGCGAGTTATAACTCGCAGTTGAGTGGACGAGTTGGTCGCAGAATTGTTTCAAGACGACATTTGTTCGAGTTCTATTCAACCTTGACACAACATTGACACGACACTAGTACCATACTCACATTTTATCACGAGTTCAGTCGAGATATGCGTACGATATCTTTTCGACAATCGAAGACTTGTTTTTGAGAATGTACGAGTGTGTTCGAGTCTGTACGAATTTTGAGGACATATTTATGAGTTTATGGCGACATTTTACGAGAAACGGAAGAGCAGATATCGGAGGCAAGTCTCCCGAACTCGCAGCAAACTCGTGTTATGTCGTAGAACGATATTATACGTCGACACGCTATGACAAGGGAAGACATGTCTACGGAATGTGTTTGAGTGTGTTTGAGAGTGCGCAAAATTCCTTCAACATGTCTTAAATGTGTGTACGAGAATAAAAAGTCGCAGAGAAGCAGCGAGAATTTTAAACAGTTTAAAATTATCGCCGCTACTTGGCGAGTTCTGGCGACTTAAGGAGACATAAGTAGACATCACTGCGACAAAGAACGACATTTGTACAAGATCTACACGACACCAGGCGAGTTGTGGCGAGTTACAACTTCGCCACAGTGTGACAGGGCCTTAACGATGCCGGACTCAAATTGTCAAATGAGTCCTGTGATATTTTCCAATAAAACCCACTTCGATAGCAATTGAAATGAACAAAAAATCGGTGAAAGGCATAAAATAAAAAGAAAATTTGTTGGTTTCGGTAGGATATCGACTTTTTATTCACTCTGTATCATAGAAAATATATATTTTCACTTGTGGCTGCACCACTCGTGAAAATATTCATTTCTATGATCACTCATGAATTAAAATCGATATTCTACCAAAAATAACAAATATCCTCTATATATATTTGATGAAGCATATGGACAGCATATGGACAGAAGAGTGATTATATTTTCCTATAATTATTATCTTCCCAATGCCGGAAATGTCCTTGCTTTGTTCTGTAAGGAAGAAACGCTGTGAATCAGGAAGCGATTTCTTGATGTTACCAGCATGGTTACGTAAATAGATTTTTCTGACATTTTCTTCAGCGATTTGGTACACAGTAAACAAAAAATATAAATTGGGGCATGTCATGGCAAAACTGGGCTTAATGCATGTGCGTAAAGTGTCGTCCCTGATTAGCCTCGTACTTTTCATAGTAGTAGATTTTACTAAATTGTTTGTGACGACAAAAATCACCAGTAAAGTGATGTCAAACTTATTCAACCATATGTCTGTCTATTGTACATCAATATGTCTTGCTATTATTCATCAATATGTCTTGTTATTGTTCATCAATATGTCTCTGTAATAAATTATTCATCAATATGCCTGGCTATTATTCATCATTCAGTATGTCTCTCTATGATACATCGGTATGTCTGGTTATTATCAATATGTCTCACTATTATTCCTCAATATGTTTCTCCATTATTTATCAATATGTCTGGCTATTATTCATCAATATGTCTCACTATTACACATCTATATGTCTGGCTATTATTCATCAATATGTCTCACTATTACACATCTATATGTCTGGCTATTATACATCAATATGTCTCACTATTATTCCTCAATATGTTTCTCCATTATACATCTATATGTCTGGTTATTATTCATCAATATGTCTCACTATTACACATCTATATGTCTGGCTATTATTCATCAATATGTCTCACTATTACACATCTATATGTCTGGCTATTATACATCAATATGTCTCACTATTATTCCTCAATATGTTTCTCCATTATTCATCAATATGTCTGGCTATTATTCATCAATATGTCTCTCTATTATACATCAATATGTCTGGCTATTATTCATCAATATGTCTCACTATTACACATCTATATGTCTGGCTATTATACATCAATATGTCTCACTATTATACATTAATATGTCTGGCTATTATTCATCAATATGTCTCACTATTATACATCAATATGTCTCACTATTATACATCAATATGTCTGGCTATTATTCATCAATATGTCGCACTATTATTCATCAATATGTCTCACTATTATACATTAATATGTCTGGCTATTATTCATCAATATGTCTCTCTATTATACATCAATAAGTCTGGTTATTATTCATCAATATGTCTGGCTATTATTCATCAATAAGTCTGGTTATTATTCATCAATATGTCTCACTATTACACATCTATATGTCTGGCTATTATTCATCAATGTGTCTCTCTTATCAATTATTCATCAATATATCTTGCTATTATTCATCAGTATGTCTAACTATTATTCATCAGTATGTCTCACTATTATTCATCAATATGTCTCTCTATTATACATCAATAAGTCTGGTTATTATTCATCAATATGTCTCACTATTACACATCTATATGTCTGGCTATTATTCATCAATGTGTCTCTCTTATCAATTATTCATCAATATATCTTGCTATTATTCATCAGTATGTCTCACTATTATTCATCAGTTTGTCTCGCTTTTATACATCAACATTTCGCTCTATTATTCATCAATATGTCTCACTATTATACATCAATATGTCTCACTATAATTCATCAATATGTCTTACTATTATACATCAATATGTCTCACTATTATACATCAATATGTCTCACTATAATTCATCAATATGTCTTACTATTATACATCAATATGTCTCACTATTATTCATTAGTCTGTCTTGCTATTATATAGCTACATTTCTCTATTATACATCAGTAGCTCTCACTATTATTCATCAATATGTCTTCTGTTATACATCAATATGACCGGCTATTATTCATTAATATGTCTCACTATTACTTATATACATGTTTCTGATGCATTTCAGGCTACAGGCTACATGGAGACGTTTATACCATACTCGAGTGTTGAAGACGTTCACATCATTTCAAGATGGGACGCAGGGCAAAAATTCTGCATTCGGGTCACGATCCAAGATGGCTCCTTGCTTCTTCAGGTACGTTTGAATGTGACGTGCTTTCTTTTCATACTACATACTGTTGAATCATTTTATTTCGGTCATTTGTTAAAAACTGTGAATTTGTGCGGTCTTAAATTCTCACATTTTTCATATTTATCTATTATTCTTTAATAATTATGTTCAAAGAAAATGTATGCGGTGTCTTTAATTCCTAGTTCGGACCATGAAATTTGAAAATGTTAGACCACCACGAAATAAAATAATTTTACAGTAGACTTTAGTTTTTGCCACTGATAAATTCTCCTACTATGCTATTCTTCTAGAATAAATGCCAGTTGTGAAACACAGGTAAAAGAACTGATAAAACACTCTGTGAATGTAAAAATGATACACATTAAATTTTATGGGAAAGGTCTTTTCTTCAAGTTTCATAAAAATATTGTGTATTGTCCTGTAGTTTTGTGTACACTGGTTTAACAGTTCAAATATATGGATAAACCACTCTGTAAATTTTAATGTGATTGACATTTCAAGGGTTGAGAGCAAAACAATTGTATCTGATGCTGAAATGATAAGCAGAAACAACAGTTTCACGTTCAACCCTTGATTTGTTGGAACACCCATTATTTAAGTGGCATAAAAATACATCTATTCACTAAAGTACTCATTATGAAAAACAAAGTAGCAATTCAAAGGACAATGTACACTGTTGTGTTATGCAAGCCTGAAAATGGGTATGACTCGCTAATTAGCTGACCGTAAGCCAGTGGTCGTTCACAGCGCATGGAACGAGTCTGGGAGTACCTTAATTGAATTGGTATAATTGTATGGAATCAATAACTGCAGCTGAATTCTGTTTCCAGGCAAATAATTCACATCTTCGAGACCAGTGGCTATACTCCATACAGTGGAAGGTAATTACACGATATTTGTACCTGATACTCTCACGATATTAAATTCACAGTAATTCACGTTCTGTAATTTGTTTTCTGATTGGCTATCAGTGCTTGCAGTTGTCTTTATAAGAAGTTTTCTGTTCATTTGTACTACAAAATTGTGGTGCTAATAATGACATTTTCATTCAAGATTTTGGTTTAGTAAACCTATAATATAAATATACCATGAAAGATATTTCCATTATAATTTGTTGGTTAGTGGCCTTATAATATGATTATACCATGAAAGATATTTCCATTGAAATTTGTTGGTTAGTAGCATTATAATATGATTATACCATGAACGATATTTCTATTTAAAGTTTTAGTTAAGTAGAACTACGTCTGCACTTAGTAAGATAGTTCCATTTCCAAATCCATATTCCTTTAGTTGAGTATACATTGAAAATTATAATGCATGGTAAAAGGGATTCTAAGCAGTTAATAGCAAAATGCCATTTGGACTGAAAACTATAATGATTTTATGCACCTATATATGGACTTTAGGCTGAAATCGATTCCCGACAGGCGGGAATTTTACATTCCGAATGATTCCGGGTCCCGGGGTAATAGACGGATAGGATTTTAGATCCCAGTAATACAGGCCTCGGGCCATTTGATACACATAGCATCTCCCACTGAGGGGATGTAGACAAAAATGCTCCCCCCCCCTACAACGCACATGTTACTATGTGTTATTGTCATCGATATGTGTTTTGTGTATATAAACGCTGACAATCGATTTCATCAACGTGTAAGCTGTGTAGTATAGAAAAAGTTGGAATCGGCGAAAACAAAAAGATAGTCAGGTCGGGCTTCAACAGATGCAATTGAAACTTGATCTTTAAACAATGGTAGTTAAATGTATGGTTCATGTCAATGAAATTGCTCTATGGTTGCAATATCAGTTGTTCTATTTTATATTGCCTTCTAATAATGGTGACTGTAGTTAAATATCTTTGTCCCCTTTTATTTTCTTACCAGGTATAGTGGGTTTTAGGTAAGTTGATCATGAGGGAACAATTGATGTACTGAAAATAGGGGAAATAGTGAGTTTCTGTTAAACAAAAAAAGCTGCAATTGTCTGTTTTGATTCGTCGATGTTTATAACGATTCTCATTTGCACTGTTACCGATTACAGATACTTCTAAGATTTTATCACTTTTTTGGCAGTGGAACTTAAGTATGTTCTTACCTGCTTTTGTTTACCTTGGGGTTCAATACAAAGTTGCAAAACTGTCAAACTGTTGTACCATAGTGTTAATCAAATATTGAAATTTTTTTAGTTTACTGACGTTGTGTTTGACCAGTTATTGGCCTTCTGTCCGTGCATGTTTGCATGTTAAGGAGGTCAATGCATTTATTTGCTTCAATATGAGAAAGAAGAACAAAACAGACTGATAAGCAGTTGTTGTTGACCAGTTGGGTCTCGTGTCTCGTGTATTATAACATGTGTTTATGAGCATACTTCAATGTTCGTTGTTTCAGTTAGTCATTCTGGGAACGGTGGCAGGGTCATAGAGGAAACGTCATGGTTGTTGGGGTCGAAAATTAAAGATACTAAAATTTCTTATTACATTTATGTCATACAATATTTTTCTGCTAGCTTCTGTAAAAGAAATAAGCTATTATACATGTAAGAAAAAACAACATGACACCCACGATGTCAAATTAGTGGGGTAAATTTGGGGCGTAGAATATAAATATCTCTACTGAACTTTGAAGCTGGAAAAATGGCGACATTTTTTGGCCCTACATTGGCCTCTTCTTAAACTTTATAGATGGAGAAATGCAGTCATTTTAATACAGTCATTTATATATATATTTTTATAGTCATTTTTTTGCGTTTGAAAACCTGCCCTATTATGGGAACGCCCAAGCGGGCGGGCGGCGGGAGATCTATGTCCGGAGCATAACTTCATCCAGCATGGATGGATTTTCGAACAACTTGGCAGAAGTGAAAAGCCTGATGAGACAGAGTGTCAGGCGCAAGAACTAGGTCCCTAGGTCCAAGGTCAAGGTCACAATTCAAGGTCAAAGGTCAAATATAAGAAATCAATCCTTAACCCTTTGTCCGGAGCATATCTGTGTCCAGCATGGATGGATTTTCAGATAACTTGGCAGATGTGTTACGCATGATGAGACGGAGTGTCGCGCGCAAGAATCAGGTCCCTAGGTTCAAGGTCAAGGTCACAATTCAAGGTCAAAGGTCAAATATAAAGATTCAACCCTTACCACATTGTCCGGAGCATATCTTTGTCAAGCATGGATGGATTTTTAAATAACTTGGCAGAAGTGACAAGCATAGTGAGACGGAGTGACGTGCGCAAGATTCAGTTCCCTAGGTCCAAGGTCAAGGTTACAATTCAAGGTCAAAGATCAAATTTAAGAAATCAATCCTTAACACTTTGTCCGGAGCATATCTTTATCCAGCATGAATGGATTTTTAAATAATTTGGCAGAAGTGACAAGCGTAGTGAGACGGAGTGTAACACACAAGAACCAGGTCCAAGGTCAAGGTCACAATTCAAGGTCAAAGGTCACAGTGAAGAAATCAGTCCTAAACACTTTGTCTGGAGCATATCTTTGTCCAGCATGGATGGATTTTAAAATAACCTGGCAGAAGTGACAAGCATGGTAAGACGGAGTGTCGCGAGCAAGAACCAGGTCCCTATGTCCAAGGTCAAGGTCAAAATTCAAGGTCAAATTTAAGAAATCAATGCTTAACACTTTGTCTGGAGCATATCTTTGTCCAGCATGGATTGATTTTCAAATAACTTGGCAGAAGTGACAAGCATGGTGATATGGAGTGTCGTGTGCAAGAACCAGGTTCCAAGGTCTAAGGTCAAGTTCACAATTCAAGGTCAAAGGTCAGATATTGAAAGCAATCCTTAACACTTAATCCAGAGCATATCTTCGTCCAGTATGGATGGATTTTCAAATAACTTGGCAGAAGTGACAAGCATGGTGAGGTGTAGAGTTGCACACAAGAACCAGGTCCCTAGGTCAAAGGCTTAGTGGCAGTGTCAACTTTTTGTTTCCGCTCTCTAACTCGAGAACAAATTGAGCTATTGTGATGAAACTTAATACATAGATGCCTTATTGCAAGAAATACATAGATACCTTATTGCAAGATCTTGCTTTGGATTGCATATGGGGTGGGAGGGGTCAAGGTCACTGTTACAAAAAAAAAAGAGAAGGTTTCTGCTCAATAACTTAAGAACTCATTGAGATATTTTAATTAAACTTAATACATAGGGTATTTATATCATGACCTCACTTGGGATTGCATATGGGGTGGGTGGGGTCAAGGTCAAGGTCACTGTTATTAAAAAGAAGAAAAACGGTTTCCGCTAAATAACTTGTGAGCGCATTGAGATATTTTAATGAAACTTAATACATAGATACCTTATATTGAGACCTCGCTTGGGATTGCATATGGGGTGGGTGGGGTGAAGGTCAAGGTCACAATTTCGAAAAAAAATATTTTTGTGCTGACTTTAATGCATTTTGATTAGAAAAATTTGGTTTTCGAATAATTTTTTCGTTTCTTGTTTATTTTGGCATCTTGATTATAGATTTAATAATATATATGGAATAGTTTTGATACCTCAACTCACCACTTAGACAGAGGCTTTGGAGATGAATTAGATGCACGAATACCATGACTGTGCCTTATTAGTGTTTGAATTGTTTCTCTTTAGTCATTGAGTCTTAACCACACAAAAGCTTTTTGACGGGCATATCCTTGTGACAATGGCACTCTTGTAGGGGTTGCAAAAGTCTGTTTGACCTGAGACAAAACTGTGCTAGGTCCAGGAAATATAATCATAGCTCTCGTGGCAGGTGAAAAATTCTGGTTAGGCATATACTACAAGCTAAATAAATTTGAGTGGCCAGTAATATGGAGTTCGAGCCAGTAATAACTAACAGTTTACCAGACCTTGCAGCCAGTAATGGATTGGTGACTTTCGAGGAGACTGTATGGTTATCTTGCAGACTAAAACCTTTTTACAAACAACTGATGATTTCTGGTAGTTCCATCTGTGCCCTTTGAGGTGGCTAGGGTTCAATTATTGTTGCCACATGCTTACGTTAATGTTATGGTGTTCTCTGGTTGCATTCAAAACAAATATTGCCAATCATTGGTATGCTATAAATGACTAAATTATCTTCAGACCATTGGTGTAATTCTTCCTTCTTTCTGCTTATTTCCTCAGTTTGCTTATAAAGTTTATATACATATTCTTCTTAAAATTCCCCGACATGTATGGAAATGATGTGTGAACCATTTGAGGGGGTAGGGTAGTTTCCAGCTCGGAAATCACAACCCCTTATCTTTAGTATCAGAACCAGATAAGGCGCATACAAGCCTAATTTATTGTAATTTTCGCTTGGAAAATCATAAGATAGGTCGCAGTGGTGTAATGGATATGGTGTCCGCCTTGCGTTTGGGTGGTCGTGAGCTTGGTCCCTAATCGGGGAAAGTTCAAGTGATCTTCATGAAACGACACCAAGTACTGGTTCTACCCAGGAAACTGTCACTCGAGAGTGTCTCAATAAAAGTATCAGGCCTTTAACACAATCGAGCTTAAATAAATACGAGGCGCGTCGTGAACAAACCGGTCTTAATGCATGTGCGTAAAGTGTTGTCTCGGATTAGCCTGTGCAGTCCGCACAGGCTAATCCGGGACGGCACTTTCTGCCTACAGTGGATTTATGTTTAGAAGAGACCTCCTTAAAACTGAAAATTCCATAAAAGTGGAAAGTGCCATCCCGGATTAGCCTGTGTGGACTGCACAGGCTAATCCGGGACGACAGTTTACCCACATGCATTATGACCGGTTTTCTCGCGCCACATATGTTTAAACGAAGATAAGGTTACTCCTTTGCATTCTATGCACCGTTTTGCTAACCAATGAATTTTCCGACTGAAAGTGCTTTTATCCCCATAACATTGTGGATGGAGTGTACATTTACCCCCATGAATTTTAGTTTCAATGTACATTAATTTCAAAAAAACATCAAAACTTACTGCCGGGCCGGCTAGCTCAGTTGGTAGAGCGCTGGACTACAAATCCGAGGATCGCGGGTTCGATTCCCAGCCCGGCCACATAACTTGTGTGGGGATTGGTCATGAAATTATTTCTACGGCCATTCTCCCCCTACCTCTGATTCAAGTAGGGCAGTTGTCAGTTACTGACATAAGTATGTGCACTCAGTACTGGTAAACCAGCTTACCCAGGAAAAGTGTGAGTAGGTTAACTGACCGCCATTATATGACTGAAATACTGTTGAATACGGCGAAAAATCCAAACAAACAAACAAAACATCAAAACTTGACTGGAGCACTGTTTTGTATTGCGCATGATTTGTTTTCAGAGTGCTTTTTATAGAAAAATGAATTATGGATATATGGTGTCATTAGAAAAATGAGAACGAACTGTCAGTCCTCTGCAAAATATTTTCACCAGATAATGTCAACCATGGTGCCAGTGTCTCTGCTGAATCGATCGGTTAATTGATTGATGAAAATGACTGTCAGCGGAGAACTACGGTCCAAAACAAATACACGTTTCCAATCCCTAATAACAAACCTGCCAGCATCACATTTTTTTAACGACACTTTCTCGTGCATTAAATCTTGTGTCATTTTAATTTTTATTGCAATTAATGTGTTGCTCTCAGATGTTAAATTATTATCTTTACTGTAGTTTTAATTTTGATTTCAATTAATTATGTTTGAATTCTAAATACTTTAACTCAATTTATTTTCTCCCAGTTGTTCAGAGTTTTATCAAAATTAAGTGTAGTTGTGTTATGAGTGTTAATGAACATACACCAGTTGTTAATCATTCCGGGCATCCTATTTGAAGTACATGACTTTTGTGATCACTTTTTTACCCTTGCAGAATAAATTTATATTCATTTTTTTTCCATCATGTATCACTTTGTAATGGACAGAATGGTGAGATCTGATCATCTGCTCATCACGTTTTAGAACAGTCTTTAATAAGGCTTCATGCTTGGTCATTGTTTTGTTCATTGTGATAACATGTTAGTTAAAAATTTTCAAACTTGCACATTTAATAAATATTTCCGGCATATTATGTTCATATTTATTCAATATTACTAATAACTTCCCTACGGAGGACATAGAGAGAAATGTTAACAATTGTAATCGCCCAAAAACGTATTGTTTCAATGCTAGAATATGTATGTGGTACTAAGCGTCCTGTTTTGGAATCAACAACAGGACATTTATTGTTGTTGGTTTCACACATTGTGTTTGTGTGTATTCCACAAATTGTTAGTAACTTTGTGCACATGTCCTGACTGAGAACTTAAAATACTGTGTTTAGTAACAAGCTTCAAGTTGAAACAACAAATTTATTTCGCACCCTTATCTGCATCTTATTGATTGAGTGTTGCTGTCGTTCATTATACCATATATATGTTGCTTCAAGTTGAAACAACAAAGTCATTTTGCACCCTTATCTGCATCTTATTGATTGAGTGTTGCTGTAGTTCATTAAACCATATATATGTTGCTTTACAGACTGCAGGTAGCAATTTATTTCACTTTATAATGTGTTTTTTTGTTACGAAACATTATAACAGCTAGATATGGATCAGTCTCATTATAATAGCTAGATATGGATCAGTCTCATTATAATAGCTAGATATGGATCAGTCTCATTATAACAGCTAGATATGGATCAGTCTCATTATAATAGCTAGATATGGATCAGTCTCATTATAATAGCTAGATATGGATCAGTCTCATTATAATAGCTAGATATGGATCAGTCTCATTATAATAGCTAGATATGGATCAGTCTCATTATAATAGCTAGATATGGATCAGTCTCATTATAATAGCTAGATATGGATCAGTCTCATTATAACAGCTAGATATGGATCAGTCTCATTATAATAGCTAGATATGGATCAGTCTCATTATAATAGCTAGATATGGATCAGTCTCATTATAACAGCTCAGTCTCATTATAATAGCTAGATATGGATCAGTCTCATTATAACAGCTAGATATGGATCAGTCTCATTAACATCAAATCCTAACGTTGTTAGGATCATATAACAGGTCACGTTCAAATGACCTTCCGAACAATAAAATATCAGTAAGGCTGCGCCCAATGAAATTGCTTTTTGCACAGTCACGGTTTTTGAAAAATGATGCATTCCCAGCTGATCCTCGGGAATAAATCCTTCACAGTAAACATTCACATGGATAAACGATGGATATAGTGGTACATGTGGCACCAAAATATTCAAAGTTCACGTTAATTTCGTGCATATTTTATGTGGTTTATATAAAAAGTTATACCACAACATTTTGGAGGCAACTATCTGATTGGCTCCTGAAAAGGTCATCTGAACGTGAACCCTAATGCGAAGTCATCAGATCCATTCAGCGGACAATGTAGTAGCCTCAGACTGGAGTTGATTTTAATCAGATTGGATATGGATTAATTTCTCAGCTTTTGCTTTAGCATCTCCCTTTGATCTGATTTCTTCAAATGTTCAATACCTGAACAAAGTAATGACAGGGGAAAATTAAGTCGTTTTAAGTTGCTGATGGGGATTTCGACAGGAGAGGATTTTAATGGTTTCATCCCTTATGATTTGTGTTGGCGAATATTTTTTTTAATCTTTAAAGGGACAGTATTCTTTAGTACGATCTCGTATGCATACAATTCTTCTTCATCAAATGACGTCTTTTTCTGAAACAGTTAGGCCAACTTTGATAAAACATCACAGAAATCTTCCTTGTGTGGTCCTGTGCCAAAGTTGTTTAAATGGTTCGGGTCCACTGAACAAGATTGCCGCTGAAGCTGGTAGAAAATAAAGAGCTTAAAATACAAATATTTGTCCGCAAAGCTTGCATTTATGGGTAAATGACATCTTCTCTTAAACCACTGAGCCAGCTTTGCTGAACCTTCACAAAATGTTTCTTGGGTGGATGTCTGCCAAAGTTTCGCACAAGATGGTGGCTAGAGCTAACCTGGGTTCTTTCCCTTTTAACACTCTTCACTTTATCCAGTGGAGCTTTTCCGTTCCTTTTGTTACATTTTTAGCACGACTAAGAATAGGTGAGCTTTCCTACTACCCCGGCGTCGGCGTCCGCGTCTGAATTTGGTTAAAGTTTTTATTCAAAAGTCTTGTAACTTCAAAACTACAAAGTTATTCACTTGAAAATAGGAACATTCCTTTTTCATCAACTCCAGTATCATGGGCAATCTTCCTATAACTCTGTTTTGTATTTTGACCGATTTATGCCTCTTTTTCACTTAGATTTTCTGGTTAAAGTTTATATTCAAAACTCTTATAATTTCAAAACTACTTAAGTTATTAACTTTATAATACTCACTTGAAACTTGGAATAATTTGATGAAATAGTTGCCATAACTCAGCTTTGTATTTCAAAATTTTTTTGCCCCTTCCACTTTCCAAAATATGTACCAACTGAAATACTTTGAATAGTTGAGCGCGCTGTCCTCTGACAGCTCTTGTTCATATTATTTTTAGTATTTCAATTTTATTTATTATTACTTTAATATACTCGTACAGTTACTATTTAACGTATGTATTCTGATTTGTATACATTTATTTCATAACTTTATTATGATATTAACGCTCATGTCCCTTTAATTTGATTTCTCTCTAACAAATCATTAGATAATTCTCAACAAACGTGACTAAAGTAAAAGCTCAGAGTTATGAAAACATGCTGAAAACATAAAATACTGCATAATATCTTTGTAGCTGTTCCTTCATGGTGACATTGATGATGTGAATTACTCCGGATAAAAGACTGTGAATATTTAGTTTCCATATAAAAGGAAATTTAAACTTAAAAAAGGTTCACTTCACATGTTTTGTATTCAGTGACACATCTATGTAAGAAACAAACACAAATATATATATTTTTTTATTATTGAAGTTACGCACATTGTTGCAGACTAGGATAAAAGTATTAAGCTGACAATTTTCATTTAAATGAGAAAGCATCTTTTGAGGTTTACATTGCTGGTGGCCATTGTTGAAACTGTAAATTGCTTATTAAATTTAATACCAACAAATTCTAATTAATGCATACTCAAGGGACTTCTGTATCAAATGTTATCTTACTTCTTTGCTAAGTGTTAATTTGTAATCACTGTATTGTCATCAGCAAGTTAGAAAATATGAAAAAGATGCCTTGAAGTTTCATTACAATCCATGACACTTTGCTCTCCATCTTTCCCTATATGATAACTACTAAGAAAAAAAAAAAAAAGCGACATCATTCTGTTTCATTATAATTTTTAGACCATCGTTTGTTTAACTTGTTCTATGTTTTCAGAAACACATGTACAAGTACGAGAAGTTGCTGACGAATGCCCGCAGACCCGAGGTCCTTGTGAAAGAGATCAAGGTACGAATAGCAGGACTTGTTTCCCGAGGCTAGGGATGGTGCTCAGGTTTTGGGGAAAAACATCGCTAAAAATGTCAGTAGTGCTGCAAATATTTGACCAGTTATGTCAGATTAATGTAACAAATGAGCCGTGTCGTGGGAAACCCGGTCTTAATGCATGTGCGTAAAGTGCCGTCCCTGATGAGCCTGTGCAGTCAGCACAGGCTTATCCAGGAATGCACTTTCCGCTTTTATGGTATTTTCTGTTTCAAGGAAGTCTCTTTTAAACATAAATTCACTGTAGGCGGAAAGTGCCGTCCCGGATTAGCCTGTGCGGACTACACAGGCTAATCCAGGACGGCACTTTACGCACATGCAGTAAGCCCAGTTTTCCCAGGACACGCCTCATATATATCAGTTGAGTTACAAATTTTGGCAGACAAAATCCAATGTCGTGTGTTGTAGTGATAATAGTAATAAAAACAACAACATATTACAGGGTGTCCGAAATGTAAGGTCATACTTTCACAATGTTGATTTTATGTTGAAGAAAATGCATCAAAACACGCACACATACAAAACAAAGCTGTAAGTTTTTTTCGGTAATACAGTGAAGTAAGTATGTCAAACAGTATAATTTTTAGCTCACCTGAGAAAAACATGCTCATGGTGAGCTTTTAGGATCGCCTTTTGTCCGTCGTGCGTCGTCCGTCGTGTGTCAGCATTTTCATTCAAAGAACATCTCCTCCTAAACCGCTAGACAGATTTTCACCAAACTTCACAGGAATGATCATTGGGTGACCCTCTTTCAAAGTTGTTCAAATTGTTCCGGTCTGCTGCATATGTAGGTCACAAGAGCTAAAAATATATTTAAACACTGAAAACTTTAAAAATCTCTGAAACCACAAGGCTTGGAGCTTTCATATTTGATAACTGACATCCTCTAGTTGTCCTCTACAAAGATTGTTCAAACTATGCCCCTGGGGTCAAAACTGGCCACGCCCCGGGGGTCACATGGTATATATAGACTTGTATAGCAAAATGACTTTAAAAATCTTCTTCTCTAAAACCGCAAGGTCCAGAGGTTTCATATTTGGTATGTAACATTGTAAAGTGGTCCGCTACAAAGATTGTTCAAAATGATGCCCCTGGGGTCAAAACTGGCCACACCCCAGGGGTCACATGGTTTATATAGACTTGAATAGCAACATGACTTAAAAATCTCCTCTGAAACCGCAATGCCCAGAGATTTCATATTTGGTATGTAACATTGTGTAGTGGTCCTGTACAAAGATTGTTCAAATGATGCCACTGGGGTCAAAACTGGCCATACCCTGGGGGTCACATGGTTTATATAGACTTGAATAGCAAAATGACTTTTAAAATCTTCTCTGAAACCGCAAGGCCCAGAGGTTTCATATTTGGTATGTAACATTGTGTAGTGGTCCTGTACAAAGATTGTTCAAATGATGCCACTGGGGTCAAAACTGGCCATACCCTGGGGGTCACATGGTTTATATAGACTTGAATAGCAACATGACTTAAAAATCTCCTCTGAAACCGCAATGCCCAGAGATTTCATATTTGGTATGTAACATTGTAAAGTGGTCCTCTACAAAGATTGTTCAAATGATGCCCCTGGGGTCAAAACTGGCCACACCCAGGGGGTCACATGGTTTATATAGACTTAAATAGCTCAATGACTTTAAAAATCTTCTCCTCTGAAACCGCAAGGCCCAGAGGTTTCATATTTGGTATGTAACATTGTGTAGTGGTCCTCTACAAAGATTGTTCAAATGATGCCCCTGGGGTCAAAACTGGCCACACCCTGGGGCTCACATGGTTTATATAGACTTAAATAGCAAAATGACTTTAACAATCTTTATCAGTGAAACTGCAAGGCCTAGAGGTTTCATATTTGGTGTGTAACATTGTATAGTTGTCCTGTACAAAGATTGTTCAAATGATGCCCCTGGGGTCAAAACTGGCCACACCCCGGAGGTCACATGGTTTATATAGACTTAAATAGCAAAATGACTTTTAAAATCTTCTCCTCTGAAACCGCAAGGCCCAGAGGTTTCATATTTGGTATGTAACATTGTATAGTAGTCCTCTACAAAGATTGTTCAAATGATGCCACTGGGGTCAAAACTGGCCATACCCTGGGGGTCACATGGTTTATATAGACTTAAATAGCAAAATGACTTTAACAATCTTTATCTGTGAAACTGCAAGGCCTAGAGGTTTCATATTTGGTTTGTAACATTGTATAGTTGTCCTGTACAAAGATTGTTCAAATGATGCCCCTGGGGTCAAAACTGGCCACACCCCGGAGGTCACATGGTTTATATAGACTTAAATAGCAAAATGACTTTTAAAATCTTCTCCTCTGAAACCGGCCCAGAGGTTTCATATTTGGTATGTAACATTGTGTAGTGGTCCTCTACAAAGATTGTTCAAATGATGCCACTGGGGTCAAAACTGGCCATACCCTGGGGTCACATGGTTTATATAGACTTAAATAGCAAAATGACTTTACAAATCTTCTTCTATGAAACCACAAGGTCTAGAGGTTTCATATTTGGTATGTAACATTGTATAGTGGTCCTCTACAAAGATTGTTCAAATGATGACCCTGGGGTCAAAACTGGCCACACCCTGGGGGTCACATGGTTTATGTAGACTTGAATAGTAAAATGGCTTTAAAAATCTTCTCCTCTGAAACCGCAAGGCCCAGAGGTTTCATATTTCGTATGTAACATTGTTTAGTGGTCCTCTACAAAGATTGTTCAAATGATGCCCCTGGGGTCAAAACTGGCCACACCCTGGGGTCACATGGTTTATATAGACTTACATAGCAAAATGACTTTAACACTTTTCTCCTCTGAAACCACAAGACCCAGAGGTTTCATTTTTGGTTAAAACAGTATATCGAGACCTCGATAAGAATTGCATATGGGATGGGTGGGGTTAAGGTCAAGGTCACTGTTACTAAAAATAGAAAAACGGTTTCCACTCAATAACTTTAGAACGCATTGAGATATTGTAATGAAACTTAATACATAGATACCTTATATTGACACCTCACATGGGATTACATATGGGATGGGAGGGGTCAAGGTCAAGGTCACTGTTACTAAAAATAGAAAAACGGTTTCCGCTCAATATCTGGAGAACGCATTGAGATATTTTAATGAAACTTAATACATCAATACATTATTTTGAGACCTCGATAGTGATTGCATATGGGATGGGTGGGGTCAAGGTCAAGGTCACCGTTATTAAATATAGAAAAATGGTTTCCCTAAATATTTTGAGAACGCATTGAGCTATTTTAATGAAACTTAATACATAAGTACCTTATATCAAGGCATTGCTTGGGATTGCATATGGGGTGGGTGGGGTCAAGGTCACTGTTATTGAAAATAGAAGAACGGTTTCTGCTCAACAACTTGAAAAAGCATTTTGATAATTTAATGAAACTTATTACACATATCTTATATTGAGACCTCACTTTGGTTTGCTTATGGGGTGGGTGGGGTCAAGGTCACTGTTATTAAAAGTAGAAAAACGGTTTACGCACAATAACTTAAGAATGCATTGTGATATTTTAATGAAACTTCATACGTAGATACCTTGTATCGATACCTTGCTTTACGTATGTGGTGGGTGGGGTCAAGGTCACTGTTACTAAAAATAGAAAAACAGTTTTCGCTCAATAACTTGAAAACCTATTGAGATATTTTAATGAAACTTCATACATAGATATCAGGTGAGCAACCTAGGGCCATCGTGGCCCTCTTGTTACAATGTTTTCAGTACAAAGTACTGTTTGTGTCAATTAAATAATTAATCACGTTCTCAAGATGATGGCCCTTCACCAGCTTTCCCTGTTTAACTCGCACTATGAAATTATTAATGACATTTCCACACATTTCTTCCCTGATCTTCTTCACTTCCCATTTGATGTTTTTCAAGAGCATATGTGTGTCCAGTGGCTTTGGTATGTAAACAGCTGACAGCTGACTTCAGGTAGCCCGAGAGAAAAATGTAAAAATGTTAAACTAAGTGACATAAAATTAGTTATTATGCTGAAGTCGTATTACACAAACTTCAATGTTCCATTCTTTACATGAATATTAACTAGAAATTAATAGGCTGTGTCAAGGTTATGTTATGATTAGAGATTATGAGAGATCGACATATTAACATGGTTTTTAAATCAGTTTAGTGTATTTTCATCAGCATTTTATTAGAAAAAATCTGTGTCAACAAAAATCTTGCAATTCATCAACATAAAATAATGATACTGATGTTTAGACATAGATTTACAACCAAATTCTCTAGTTGTAAAATGTATTTGATTATTCTGAGAAATAGTGAAAAAATATTTATTTGTTCGTAGTATTTTCTGTGCTAAGGTTGCCAGTGGACAAGTCCATTAGCTGGGATATTTTTACAGCATTCAACCCTTTTAGTCGCTATTGTGTAAAGTAACGGAGCATATTACAATCGCCATTGTGGATGTTTACTGCAATTTTTATTTTCATGAGTATTCGTTCTGTAAGAGATGGAAAAGCCTGTCAGTTTCTAAGAGCTTTGTCAATACATTCCCATTTCATAAAGTAGGGTATTAATTGCGCCTGTTTTCCCATAGTATTACTTGTTGCACGTGTTTGTGCAATTGGCTTGAATTTTTTGATATTTGTTGGACTTTTAAGTCCTCAAAAACATCCTTTGACCGCAAAAATGTTAGATTGTACATGTTCACAATGAACTGTCTAATGGTTTTGATATACATGTTTTATTTGTAATAATAAATTATTTAATATGTAACGATAAATCAAGAACACAAATGTGTTTATTTTAACAAAATATGAAGCGTGTCGTGTGAAAATTGGTCTTAATGCATGTGCGTAAAGTGTCCTCCCGTATTATCCTGTGCGGTCCGCACAGGCTAATCAAAGACGACACATTCCGCCTACAGTCGATTTATGTTTGAAAGAGACTTCCTTGAAACAGAAAATACCATACAAGCAAAAAGTGCCGTCCCGGATCAGCCTGTACAGAGTGCACAGGCTGATTCTGGACAACTCTTTACGCACATGCATTAAGCCTGGTTTTTGTATTTTTTAGGCATTTCTTAGCTGTATCAGTGTACTTCATTTGACTGTTTTTGGTCTAATAGACAATGATATTCTAAGTACAAATATGTTCAAAGCAAGGTGAAAATCAGACGCAATAAGGCAATGATATTTTAGCTGCTTATCATAGTAAATCAGGCAAATACATAACCTCCATGCATAAAATGTACCATGGTAAAGCAAATCCTATTGTAGTATATCAGCCCGCTGCGGAATTTCTGATTGTTGAAAAGTACAGATGTTCTGCTTGATATTGTTAATTGACAATTATAACGAAATAACAACATGCAGTGGTAGTATCTGTATCAAACAACATCAGGTGTTTAGAACATCCTGATGCACCCACTTGCATCATGTTTGTAATGAATAATATCTCTCGGAAAAACATCTTACGAGCAGACAAGGCACGTACATGCGTAATTTACGCACTACGCACAGAAAAGTACAAGTTATGCACAGGAAATAAAATCAGGGTGTACATTTATGCAGGAAGTTTCAACCTTCGTGTACATCTGAAAATGATAAACAAACACATGAACTCTGACTGCTAGAAGTGTGAATAAATAGAAATTCCTAATTTAATACATGTATTATCTTCATGAACTATCGACTACATTTCTTAAGATTACTCCATTGGATTCGTTTATACTTTTAAAGAACCCATTTTTGAACTGAAAGTATAATTAAGCCCTCATGAATTTAGGACAGAGTGTACATTTACCCCCCATAAATTCTGGTTTGAGTGTACATTTACCCCCATAAATTCAGGTTTGAGTGTACATTTACCCCCCCCCCCCATAAATTCCGGTTTGAGTGTACATTTAGCCCTATAAATTCTGGTTTGAGTGTACATTTACCCCATAAATTCTGGTTTGAGTGTACATTTACCCCAATAAATTCTGGTTTGATTGTTCATTTACCCCCATAAAGTCTGGTTTGAGTGTACATTTACCCCCATAAATTCTGGTTTGAGTGTACATTTACACTCTACACAAAAACTTATCTGGGGCACTTCAGCCCTGTTCGTTACCAAATATATGTCTCCCTTATTTACATCATAATGCAATTTTGTTTACAAGTTGTCTGCAGTTTATGTAAACCATTAACGTCTTCCTATGTAAAATAAAAGACGTAAGGTTTTCTGAGATTCCTTGTTGAAAGCTATGCATAAATATCAGTACATAAATAGGTGTCGGTGGAAGGGTGGAAAATCATCAAAACAATGTAGAACAAACAGTTTACGGTTTGTTAACCTACCGTCTAGTGGAACAATTTGTATTTAGTTTCGAGACTGTCTGTCATTTCAACCTATTCTCCATATGCAGTGCACCTGTTGATAGTATATATATATAGTATATATATAGTGGTTTTATTGTCATTTTGTAATTAAGCAAATTAGTTTAAATTCTCTAATTAAATTATCCATTGTTATAAAAAAACAACTGGCAATACTGTAAGTATAAAACTTTTTTATTCAAATTTTGTACACATTTTAATAACATAATGGTTGTATACCAGTGTAATGATTTGTTCATCATTTTGTTTTGATTGAAATATTTGGGGGTTTTTTATCGGCAATATAATGTTTGTTCTATTCCACAGAACATGATTGATGTGTCCTTGCACACGCCCATTCAGGATCCGAGCGTCTACCAGTTCCCGTTGGACCTTGTGTCAGAGCTTCTTCAAAGGGTAAGAAAGATCCAAATTCCTGGCTGGCCACTGACCCATGTTTGTTTGTTTGTTTTGATTTTTAAATGTATTTCAGTCATATCACGGTGGTCAGTTAACCTATTCACACTTTTCGTGGGCAAGCTTAGCCAATCTAAACAGTTTACCAGTACCAAGTTCACATACTTATGCCAGTAACTGACAACTGCCCTTCTTGAATCAGAGCTAGGAGGAGAATAGCCGTAGAAATAATTTCATGACCAATCCCCACACAAGTTATGTGGCCGGGCTGAGGTTCGAACTCATGATACCCTGATTGACCGTCCAGCGCTCTACCAACTGAGCTAGCTGGGCCTAGGCTAACTGACCCATGAAAACGGGGAAAGGGTGAAAATATTCTCTGCAGGGAAAAATCAGGGACCCTGGAAAACTGCCAAGTGTGAACATTTCCCTGCGGGGAAAAATCAGGGAATTTGAAAATTTTGAAAACATCAGGAAACAGTCAGGGAATTTGACAAAAAAATGAAAGAAAAAATGCCAAGTCAGAAAGTGAAATTTAGAATCTTATAAATAAATAGACTCTTGCAATAAAAATACATTAACAATCTTATTTATATGTATTATAATAAAATGTAAACAGGAGTAAAAAAAATGTAAGGAGTAAGCTAAAATGGGGGATCACCCGCCAAATATTTATAAAATCATTTGTGCTGGTTATCAGAAAACAGATGTCAGAGCAATGTCAGGGCATTTTGCTTCGAACTTTTCAGTGGTCTCATGGAACTCTCATTACAGAGTATGTGAACATTCTACATCAGCTGTCAGACACAATGATTTGTAACCTTTATACCACGTTTGCAAAACATGCCTTTTCAAACATGACATAATTATACTGTTAAATAAGTGATTGCTATGCAGATACTAGGAATTAAAACTCTGTAGACAAATTCTACCATTTAGCAAAAGAAGCTGTCAGTTTTTAAATTTAGCACGGTTAAGATAAAATTTTACTTCCATTTTCGAATAATTTCATAAATTTCAGTAGCAGTTGGTTGTTTTGCTACTGGCGACGCTAACATTTTTATGCTAACGATTTTTATGCAGTTGTTTTGTTAAACATTATGCATACAGATTATTGTTTCAGTAATACATCAATTATTTATTAAAATCAAGTCAAACCAGCATAAACATGTATGATATCAGATGCATTATGTATCGTGTATGATGCACATTTTCTAAAGTCTACAGTACATTCGCACTCAATCTCATTAAAATCATCTCCAGTCTGATGCTACTAAGTTATCCGCTGACTGGATCTGATGACTGCGCATTAGGGGTCACGTTCAGATGACCTTTTCTGAAGCCAATCGCACTGCGGTATTACTTTATATATAAACCACAAAAACTAGGCACGAAATTAACGTGGAGTTTGGATGTTAAGTTGCCTAAGGTACCACTTTATCCATTCTTATCCACATGAAAATTAACTGTAAATGATATATTCCCGAGGAACAGTTGGAAATGCATCACCTTTTCAAAAACCGTGGCCAAACATTGCTGTGCAAAAGGCAATTTCATTTGGCGCAGCAGTGCTGTGATTGTTATTGTTCGGAAGGTCATTCGAACGTGAACTGTTCTGCGATGTCTTCAGATCCTAACAAGGTTAGGATGGATTTGATTTTAAAGAGATTGATTCGCAATTTACAATCATTGCTTTTCAATCACATTTCCACTACTTTTAAACATGGTGTAATGAAGAGAGATTGTAGTGTGGGTACTGCTGTTACAAAAGCATGTTCAAGATTATCAACGAAGATCTGATAGGGCCCTGCAATCAATCATAGTTTGCAGTTCCTTTACGAGTCGGCATGATATGTATAAGTAATAAATTGTCTTCCAATATAATGGATAATGGAACACTAGGGCTTAGAGAGACCTATATTTACTCAAAAGTCCTTTATTACAGACCAATTGCCACTGATAAACAATCGAATGCATTTTGCAAACTAGTACTTAGATAATGCGCAATAAACTCTTCTATTGTATATGATTTTTTGTCTGCAAAAGAAATGAATTGCATTGCATACAATATGAATACAAAATACAAACATTAATAAAACTGGGGTCACAGCTTTGGCAAAGGTCAATGCAATGCATTGAAACAAATATTGTTACACTTTTTTTCATCGTTAATAAACCACTTCAATTTGTAAGTAAATTTGATAAAATGTTGTACTTTATCTGTAATCAATCTTTTATGTTTAGGTCTCCGTATTCAGTCTGAGTACTTTACAAATGGCTTGAATAAATAAATTTTATACAATGTTCTACTTTTTCTGTTACCCATCATAAATTTTCAGTTTCTTATTCAGATTGGAGTACCTTATTTTTTTTTTTGATGTGCTCGACTGCACAGACGTTAGGCCAGACAGTCCATATTTGTTTTCGGGAAATGTGTGTATATGTGATTTATTTTCTGTCCAGATTTGTGTCTAAACAGACTAAACAAAAGAAAATTGATGAATATTCTCGCATTCTTGAAGCTGACTAGTAATTTTGAACGTATGTACTTGTGTAAAAAATGAATGATAGTTATAAGTTACAAGATACTTGTACAGTAAAGTATTTGTTTTCGCAGAAGTGTTGTGTGTATGCTGTCCATCAATCTTTTCAATTCAACTGAAGGATTTTCCAGATGAAATAACAATTGTTTATTAAAATCTCAAGTCTTTAGAAAACAATGTTTAATAACAAGTTTTAAAGGAACTTGTTCACAGATTTTCGCATTTTTTTAAGTATGCCATTAAATGTCTTAACTTGACAGATTTAAGCATCGGAACTAAACAGCTAAAGTAATAATAACAAGAAAAATATTTAGACAACAAAACGGAAATTTAAAAAATTGGTCCCACCGAGGTCGAACCTGGGACCTCCAGATTAAAAGGCTATCACCTTAACCACTCGGCCATTCCGACTTCTATATTTCACCCTGCATTATTCACTTTATGTAAGTGTTCCCCGTGATGTCAACAGTTTCAACGAAACAACAGAAACACTCAAAATTATTCCATCGTTTAGTGTTACAAACGCTTTGTAATTTTATCAATTCAACTGATGATTACTCATAAACAAAACGGTTTTTAGAGTATATTTCTATTTACGCACATGCATTAAGACCGGTTTTCTCACGACGCGCCACATATGAGGCATATCGTGGGAAACCCGGGCTTAATGCATGTGCATAAAGTGTCGTGCTGGATCAGCCTGTGAAGCAGTCTTCACCCTAATTTTTTCAAAGCACTTGCCAGTTCGGGCAAGCTTGGTAGCAAAACCACTTGCCCGAAATCTGTTTAACTTAACTTGAAATTTCAAATGGTACTCTACAGCAATATAAGAAAATGATGTATTCTATAATTTTATTTATTGGTATTTTATTCCCATAGTCTGTTCAAAAGGAGAGGAGTGGAAAGCTGGACCAATTGGTTGATATTCTCTAATAACTTGATAATTAACTTAAATGCTTCTAATGAAGGTTTTTATACAAAGTATATTTATTGGATAATCATATTTCCACAAAAGATATTTCAAAAGATATATATTCAACATTCCTCTGTGAACCAACCCAGAGGGGCAGCAGAGCAAAGCTAAACAAGGAGCAGGGTCAGCAACCCGCTATTTCGCTCTTATTAAACTGCAAGCTACATTTGACGAAAGTAGTTCCAAAATAGTTCCTACCAAAGACAAGTATTTCAATGCAGTTTCAATAAGTATCATATTCAAAATCAAATACTTATTTATAATTTATATATTTGTTAATTACCGCAAACAATGCAAGTACGTGCACACTTCAATTTCAGCCAAACTAGCATGTACTCTAACTCATCTAAGGTAGTCTGCATCTTAAGCTGTTAACAGAGAAGCGTTTACTCGACTACGATCAGAATAATGACGTCATATGTTTATGTGTAAATATTTTATGTGCCAATAGATCAACGGGTTTTGTATATATTTTCTTCGAAGAAAAAATCTCAAATGTTATTTTTAATGCATTTCTGTTTCCACATAATATGTAAAGCCTCTGAAAACACTTGCCCGATCGGGCAAGCATTTGGCATTTTCTGCTAGCCCGAAATCAAATCTACTTGTCCCGGTCATCGGGCAACCCAGTTACGACGAAGACTGCTGTGCAGTCCGCACAGGCTAATCCAGGACGGCACTTTGGCTTTTATGGTAGTATCTGTTTCAAGGAAGTCTCTTCTAAACATAAATGCACTGTAGGCGGAAAGTGCAGTCCTGGATTAGCCTGTGCAGACTGCACAGGCTAATCCGGGACAACACTTTACCCCCATGCATTAAGCCCGGGTTTCCCACGACACGCCTCATTTATAGTTTATTACAAGTATACACAACAAAATTCTGTATATTTTTCTGCCTTTTCAAAGTGATTTACACTTATGTCTAGTACAAGAGCTTTTGGGCTACTTATTTTGCTTAGCAACAAGCCGCAGCAAGCCTGAATGGGCTAGTGCTCCTGAAATATTAAGGTGAAGACTGCTGGAATAAAGGACCATATGTAAATAAGGGTTTCTCTTCTGGGGTGGTATATTATTATTTATTATTTAAAATACTGATTTTCACGTTGTCTAAAGTGGTATTAAAAATGTTGACTTTAGTATAACTTAAGTTAAGATTTTCCTTAGGAGCTTTGTATATATGGACCCTGCGTGGTATTCACAAAGCATCTTAAGTTAAATTTTATCCTTATCCTTAAATGTGGAAATTTCCTCAACTGTATAATTCCATAAAGAAACAGTTTTGCACTAAATGTCACTTTAAAATGGCATCATCATGTAAAGTGTTATTTGAGGAATATCAACAACATATGCATCTGTTTATTAATTAAGAAATATAATTAAGAAATATAATTATGAAATATAATTAAGAAATATAATACATTCACATTCATAAACAGGGGTGGTATTCACAAAGCATCTTAAGTTAAATTGTATCGTTATCCTTAAATGTGGAATTTTTCTCAACTGTATAATTCCATACACAAACAGGTTTTTACTAGGTTATACTTGAAGATAATATCATTATGAAAATGTTATTGTAGGAATATCCACAACATCTGTTTATTAAGTACAGAAATATAATACATTCAAATTTTGCACTTAAGTGAAAATATCTAAGAAATGACTTAAGATGCAATGTGAATACCAGCCCTGGGGTCATATTCCAGAAACATCTTAAGTTGACCTTAGAAATATTTTCACTTAATCAATTTTCGTAAATGAACACTCAGCTGAATTTGATGTGCACATGCAATAAAATGCTTAAGAAATATGACGATTTTAAGGAAAAGGGTACGATTTTACTTAAGATGTTTCTGGAGTAAGGCCCCTGCTGATGCGGCTGGAGTTTCACATTTTGTACCTTGCTGTATTTCAGAATGCGGATGTTATCACAAAGGTGGCCCATGAGAACATCATCGTGGCATTGGCTCCCCTGCTTGAGAACAACCACCCAACACAGGAGATCTGTGATTTCTTCAGCAAGGTGTGTAAGCCGGAGAGATGCTTGGTATTCCTTTCTCGTTTGTTACCTGAACAAAATAGTGTCACAGTGGTGTCATGGATGTGGTGTCTGCCATGCCCTTGGAAGATCGTGAGTTCGATTCTAACTCGGGTATCATGCAAATGATCATCCTTAAAAGACACCATGTCTGGTTCTACCAAGGAAATGGAATCCAACGTGTCTCATGAAGCCCCAGTCATGCGACACAATCGGGCACAAATAAATCGGTTTAAACTGATCTTCCTAGGTTTTAACTAGTCTTTCGACACAATTTTATAAATTAAATAGTTTTAAACCAAACAATAGTGACAATCAAGACAATACATTATATGAGGCGCGTCGTGGGAAAACCGGACTTGATGCATGTGCGTAAAGTGTCATCCCGTATTAGCCTGTGCAGTCCGCACAGGCTAATCCGGGACGACACTTTCCGCCTTAAGTGGATTTATGGCTAGAAGACACTTCATTGAAACATAAAATACCATAAAAGCCGAAAGTGCCGTCTCGGATTAGCCTGTGCAGACTGCACAGGCTAATCCGGGACGACACTTTACGCACATGCATTAAGACCGATTTTCCCACTACGCGCCTCATATAATCCCCTCCAGAGGGGATTTTGGGGCAGGTTGTATTTGTATTGTACGTTTGTCCATCGTTGATGTTCTTGCTACTTTGGGGGTATTGTTATCGCCACCACTCGCATTGTGACTAATGCATTGACCAAACCCTAGACTTATTGATAGCAATGTAGAAACAATGACCCTTTTTGCCACTGTAAATACCGTATTTAATCTATATTTTCGGACACTCTGTGTTTGCGGACACCCTGATCGGACACACTGTGTTTGCGGACACCCTCAAAATTGGCAGATTTTTTTGTCACTATGTTTTCGGACACTTTTAGAAAAGGAATTCAATTGTTATCTATGTTTTTGGACAGATACTAATTGGCTATAAACACATAATCATTAATCGTGTCACAGGAGGTGACAGTGGTTTTCACAGTTTTGTTCCCAATTGTTTATAAATCTAATATTTCTAAGAGAGTTCGCAGCACCACTTTTCATGCCAATTAGCAAGTTGTATAATGGCTTCAATTAATAAGTGAATTCCACCAGCAATAAACGTAATCCCAGATAACAATAATTACTAGTGCGTAGCTTTTTTACGGCAATATAGCAGATGCAGTGTTTTTGAACAGATTTTGGACAAATATTTTTGGTGACTCTAAATATTTGGAAAACCCAGAAAAAAAAATCAAATGTCGGAGAACAGATCAAATATGGTATTTCATATTCAGTCCAGAGATTTGAAAGATTTATAGTTTCATTGTGACCAACTGGGTGACAAAATCCTGAGAGTGCCTGGATGGATAATGAATCCCAAGGCAGCCATTACCCAAGGCAGACATTACCTTTACCCTATGTGCCAGAGGATGAGATTCCCGTCAGTCAAACATTTATTGTTGGATTACTTTGTGAGACAAATGGAGATATATCTTAAGCAATGTAAATCGGCGAAAGTGAAAACAGAGTTCATTTCGAGGGTTGACCGTAAAATTATCGTATCTGATATTAAAATGATTAGCAGATACAACAGTTTCATGATCAACCCTCGAATTTTGTCAATTTGCTATGGTATATTGTGGTCCATGTGGTTTCATCCGGTAAAGTAAGTTCGCCCAAAGTTGCCATAAACATTGTATAAGATAATGGGGATTAAATCTAATAAGCTGTGTTTTGTATAGAAAGTAACACTTGCACGAGATAGACCAATATTGCATGCATTTTTGTTTGATGCTCCTTCGATTCTTTGTAAGTTTGATTACATCAAAGAAGCACTAATGCAGCTTAGTTCTAATTTGACTGTAGATAAAAGGAAAAAGTCAGCGAGATCAGTTGCAGTGTATCTTGGCAATTTGAAAGCGTTTAATAACAAATCTGATATTTTTCTGGGTTTAGCGGTTATCTGACTTAATAAGTTATTACTTTGTATTTGATAGACGTTGTGCCGTTATGAGCTTGATTGTCGTGGAACGTTGGATATTACTGAAGTTCTATCATGAAATGGTATTTATGAGCCGCGGAATGTCAGAAAGCATAGCTATATGGGGAAAAAAATTACTTTCCTATAGAAGTAGAAGGAGATCATGAGGGGACGTCATGCGTTTTCTGTACGCAAGACCTTGTAATGAGGTGTTTGCATTATTTGTGTTGATAGATGGAACGCTTCCTTGTTCTATTTCACTATAGTAGTTGGCTGTCGCACAAGTCATAAGCCTGGTTAAATGGTTTTCGGGCTTGCTCATTTTTTTGGCTTCTACATAGCAGGGCTTGTTGAAAATTTTCAATACCAACCATTAAATAAGAATTCGGGTTTGTTCACTGAAACGCCTAATTTTAATGACTGATACTGTTATCTATTAAATTTGAAAACCACATTGAACTGTAGGTGAAGTTTATTATATGAGGCGTGTCGTTGGAAAACTGGACTTAATGCATGTGCGTAAAGCGTCGTCCCGGATTAGCCTGTGCAGTCTGCACAGGCTAATCCAGGATGGCACTTTCTGCCTACAGTGGATTTATTTTTAGAAGAGACTTCCTTGAAACAGAAAAAAACATTAAAGCGGAAAGTGTCGTCCCGGATTAACCTGTGCGGACTGCACAGGCTCATCCGGGTTGACACTTTACGCACATGCATTAAGTCCGGTTTTCCCACGACACGTCTCAGATATGTTTGTTTCAGGTTACCCGACCTACCCTAAACAAATGCCCCGACCCGAGAACATTTTATTGGGTTTGTCAGATTGATTTCTTGTTTTATTTCCTGTTTTGAATAATTAAATGTGTTTTTGGATAAATAAGTGTTTTGTTTTGATAGTATCCACTTACAAACTATGTTTAAGGATATTACTGATACGTTTTGAATATTTATTGAGTTTTAGTATCTTCAAGTTGACCATTTACCAAATAAAACAAAATTAAATAAAAAATAAATCCTGACCTACCTACCCTAATTTTTTTGGGCATGTAACCTGAAACAAACATTTTTTTTTTTACGTCTAAACGGACGTGTAACATTTTCTTGCTCTCAAGTAATAATGTAAGAATACAGCTTGCTTGGCAAAACTACAAATTTGAGTGACAGATATTGTGAGCGTAAAAAAATCTGAAAGCAAAGATCTTCCTTTAAAAACGATAAAATGTATGCCTTGTTTATCCAATGCAATCTGCATGTTCAAAAGCTTATTTATATATTCATGACAAGAAAATGTCTATTTTACATGATAGTGTTGGCATCTTACATCAGTTAGATATCACCTTTAGCCAGTTCAGATTTTGAAAATCTGGTCAACTCATCTTTCTACCTCTGTTCTTGTGTCACTGATCGTTGGCCAGGCCGGCTAGCTCAGTTGGTAGAGCGCTGGACTACAAATCCGAGGATCGCGGGTTCGATTCCCAGCCCGGCCACATAACTTGTTTGGGGATTGGTCATGAAATTATTTTTATGGCCATTCTCCCCCTACATCTGATTCAAGTAGGGCCGTTGTCAGTTGCTGGCATAAGTATGTGCACTTAGTACTGGTAAACCAGCTTACCCAGGAAAAGTGTGAATAGGTTTACTGACCGCCGTTATATGACTGAAATACTGTTGAATACGGCAAAAAATCCAAACAAACAAATAAAACAAACAAAAACTGATCGTTGCCGAGAGATCACAATGAGAAAAGTGGATTAATTAGCATGAGCCTGAGAAACATGTATTCTGAATCAATAACCCTAATATACTTCATCAAGAATCGTGACTACATTAGCGGAATCGTGTCTTGTGTTTGTCTGCCGTTTTCAAATCTTGCCACCTGATAAGTCTATTATGAAGGTTTTTAATTTGGAACGCTATACTAGGAAACTGTTTGGAGCCTACTGCCTTTTTAAGCATATTCGTGTATAAGTTTCTGAGAAATGTGGGGGAATGTTAGAGTTATCGTGGCTTCTGTTGTGTGCCACGTTGGGAAATTGTTGTCATTTGATACTTCTCGTCATTGTTGGTAACATCGAACTGAGATGAGAATTTATTTTCAGAAACATTCTACTTAGTGACAGTAAATGAAGGATGATTTCCACTAATTTCCATGGTGACCAAAAATAACTCAGAAAAAAAGTGAAAATATGTGAACATTTTGCATTACAACTTGTTTGCCAGAATTAGTAGCGTAATTAAAGCACTTGTATCCGGAATCCTAGTGCACTGGCATTTAATGTATAATTATCTCCGGTTAATAGCAATCATATCATAAAGGCACCCGCACACATACCATATTTTAACCTTACATTCGGCACAGTGTTGTTGTTTTTTCACCCATTGGGGGAATGGTGACAGGACCCATGGAAATACTTGTTGAGACTGGGGAAATTATGAAAATAGAGAAATAAAACCAAATATTGTATCAAGATTTATTTCAAATCACTATATATCTCCTGTATGGAAACAATATACACAGGGTTTCCCCTCCATTTGAATTTGAAAATACTGATAATTTTGGTTTTGTTAACATACAGCTACTCATGACATCACGGGGGAAAATTTTGAAACTCAGGGGAAAAAAAACAACTCTATAAACATCCAAGTAATTAATGACATATATTCATATAATGACACACACGTAGCCAGGAAACCATTGATCAATGGATATATATTTTTGTTGTTTCCAGCACTGCAAAAACAGCCCTCGCTCCAGTATCGTGATCGAGCTATTTACGCCGGTGGTTCAACGGATTCTCAAGCACAACATGGTAAGGTGTCCTTTGTCTGGTGACGTTTACCACTTGTCGTTTGCAGTACATTGAAAGATAGCTGTCATCCCCTAGCAAAAATTTCTTTAAAATCATGCTCTTTTTCCCCAAAAATTAACACCTGGATATTTTTGGCAGCATGGATTACATTAAGAGGATGTCCATTTGCCCATGATTGTTAAAACTTGCTACTGGCAAGTAAAAGACCTGAGAAGGGGTTTCCCCCATGGAAAGTGGTTTTTGATTTCCATTAAAAGTTCGAATGTTCATTTCAGAACTGGTATTAGTGATTTATGACTTTTTATACTGTTACAGCGTAATAAATAATTATGCTATTTAACCATTAACTTTCTTGTTCGATGCGATGGGGGGGGGGGAGGGGGGCAGGGGGAAGATTGAGAGTCAAAGTGCAAAGTAAAACGGGCAAGTGGATAGCAAATTCTTATAATAATTCCTGCTTTGTCAGTGTTATACATTAATACACTGTGGTTGCAATTCTTCCTATTTTGATGTTGTTCCCTCTCTTTGAATGTCTCATTTTATACACAAACAATGATTAAATGTATAAGAAGAAAATATGACTCTTGGTGAATCCTTGAAGTGAGAGAGGGTAATTTCCTCCCCTCAAGTGTTTCTGAAATGCAATTCCTTTAGCGCTTGTTGTTATTTGCCGTTCAATCTGCTCTGTGTGTATTGCTACTGTTTCAGTAAATGGATGAAAGAATAATGGGAAATAAGAACGAAAAAAAATTGAAAGAATGTTCTTTCTTTTTTATGCCCCTGGCATCTTGATGCGGGCAGCATATAGTGATTGCCGCGTCCCTCTGTCCGTCCGTGATTATGTCCGTACGAGGTTAATGTTTAGATTTTACCGTTTCGTCTAGCACCATCATCATCACTGCTTACTGCAACACTTGGATATTTAAACAGTTGTTGCTTATGACCATTCCCAATCCACCCATATCACACAACCTTGACCTTGACCTAATTTGGACTTAGAATAATTCAAATGAGCCATTTCTTGGTTAACTTTATTTTACCGTTTCATATAGCACCAACACCGTTTACTACAACACTTGGATACAGTTGTTGCTTATGACTTCCTAATCCACCTATATCGCCCAATGTCACTTAGGTCTTAACCTTGACAAAATTTGGACTTGGAATAATTCAAATGGGCTGTCCAGCACCAACCAGGGGCATAAGTGTTTATCAAAAAAGGGTCTTGTTTTTGGCATGGGATGGGATGGATGGCAAGCGCATTGGACATGTCTAAACTCTTGAAAAGACCTAGATTTTTTCGCATTTTGCATCACTTTACTAGAGATATATCTTGTCAACTTTCCCATGGAATAACTAAGACATTGTAGATTCTATTGATCATGACCTGCATTTACATTTTAATGCTATTTGTAAATATCAATATCAGTATTAGTCTGCATGGCTTTAAATTGGGTTTCTTGGAAAATGACACTTGATAAAACATTTGTGTCTTGTTTCGATTTTTCCATACATTCTTCAGTTCATTAGAACATAATGGAAGATACAATTCTGTTATTTTACGGTATATAATGGCTTATGCTGTAATTGACTCCACATGTGTTCTTTGAAATAGGAATCAAATGCATTAACTGACATAGAAACATCTGTACGTTATTCAATTACCGATGTTCTAACTTATGGCAAATATTTCATTTCATCTGTCTCTGTCATTACCGTTTATGGAAAGAAGCAATTGTTTTAATATTTCACTTGCCATAAAAAGAAAATGCTGACATTTAAATATAGGGGAAGACAGTTCAGAAGAGAACTTATTAAGAAATCAAGAACTATCGAGTACTTGAATATAACTTGTGAAATCTTGATTGATTTTAGGACTTTGGAAAGTTTCCACGTATGCGGCAGTTTGTTCAAGAGTATATTCAGGCACTGAACTGTCAGAATGCTGGCTTGGAAGTGGTCAAAGATTTTATACGCAGGTATGTTTACTTGACACATATTTCTACTTTTCCATCTGTTGCTTATAATGGTCACTATTACAGCGATTTTTTTCTCACAGCGTTGGAAATGGGTCCGGTACACATCTAATTGGGAAGTTGACATCGTGAAATCTTGCTAACTTATTAATTTATTACTTCAACTGGTGGTATGTTGGTTGAACTCAGTATTTTAATGGTGATAATCCATAAACAGACTAGGCATTTCTTGACTGCCATTTGATGATGCCAGTTGTTTATAATTTTGTAATGCAATAGAATTATCATTTTATCTTCATGCTCTGATCCACTTATTTAGCATTTTATCTTCATCCCGTGATAAATTGATCCATTTATCTTTGTGCTCTATTGCAGCATGCACGGCCCGGCCAGCATGTGTCCACATCCGAGGGTGCTGCCAAACCTTGTGGCAGTGTGTCTTGCAGCCGTGTACAGCCTCTATGAGGACAAGAAATTGTAAGTCACATGACACATGGTGGACTGGTTATGCACTTGGTTACTAGGGGGCTGTGCAGTGAACTGGTTATTAACTCGGTTCATAGGGGACTGTCCGGTGGTCTGGTTATGCACTCGGTTACTAGAGGGACTATGGGCTGGTTATGCATTTAGTTACTAGGGGGATTTTGCGGCGGACTGGTAATGCACTTGGTTACTTGGGAGACTGTGTGGTGGACTGGTTATGAACTTGGTTACTAGGGAAGACTGCAGTGGACAGATAATGCACTCAGTTACTAGGTGGAATATGTGTGTTTTTTTACGCATTATTGCACAGTTGAATCTAAAAGCACAGAACAATTGACCAATTGATCAGGTTTGATTGAAAACAGATTAAGCCATTCAAAAAATCAGTATTTTGTGATTTGTCAGAGTTGTCTTGTAAAGCAACTGTGTGCTGTAAGCAGTGTTTGTTGGAAATCAAACTGTGTCTGTGTCAGCAGAGAGAACTGAGAAAATTATAAAACAGGATTTATAATTCCATCTATTTTTGGTCTCGTCTCATTATTTTGTGTAATGATACTGATTTACAAATTACTGCCTAATTATTCCTTAATCTGTCATTTAGACATTCCAGACAAGCTACATTTGTAGACTGTCTCAGTTATTAAATCTGCAACAGCCCACATGTTACAAATTAACATGCCATTTTCTAACTACCATCATTGTTAAATGTCATTTTGCTGTAAAAAGACAAGGGTCAACTTACAGATTCACATTGCTACATGTTAGATTGATTTGCTCTTTTTTGATTTTAATTTCCTTAGGGAAGCAGAGTTAACTATGTCTGGAAGTTCAGCTGTGGCAGACAATATGGTTTAAAAGACAGACAAGTTACAAGAAACTGTTCTGGCCCCGTGTTCACAAAACAAGTTGAGTCTGATTTTCAGGTTCAAGATGAACTTGAGCCAGATATTTCAGGATCAGGTTCAAAAATGATGTTCACTAAAATCAGGATCAATTTCAATTTTGGTCAAATATATATTATTATCAACAAGATTTTAAACTCTTAGCAACATACCTTTGCTCTCTGATATGAAGATTTTAATAAAAAATAACACAAAATATGTGATTTTATCAAGTATACTGTGTTCCGATGGAGACGCGGTACTAAAGATATGTTTAATCACCAAAATAGAAAGATAATACTTACAACTTTTAATAAACGATTATACGGTGTAAAAATATCTTACACACACACATGGCAATCAACAAATATATAATTATGTCATTTGGAATCATGCAAAACACCTAACCGCACAAAACTGTCTATAAGTTAAATTTGGCAACTTGCACGATGGAGTCGTGGTAATCAGTAACACAGGAAGCAATCCTTTCCAATTTAAAAAAAAAATGTGTACAGCATAACCTTAATTACCGGAAATAAAATAACTTGTGAACAAAGTCCACTGGGAACTACTCCTACTACTTTGGCACAGGCGACAAAGTAAAAATTATATCTTATTGAATTCTTCAATGAAATCCGATTAGACTCTTAGTAGAAATGCATTATACAAGCAAGTTTTAACAAAACAAATTGTTCTTGACAATGTTCTGTGCATTTTCATATATTTTTCATGATAAGAAACAGAGACTAGTAAATGAAGCGGGTTTGTTTACAAGAAATGTCCGCTATCTGACGTTTATTGTTTACCACGACATCGTCCGTACCGCGACTCCATCCAAAAGGAGTATAGAAAAGTTATTTCAAAATAAAATATGTTTAATATTCCACTCAGTTGAGCTAAGAGATCAAGATCAGCTGAGACTGATCCTGATCCTGTAGTTGATCCTTTGTGAACACGATTTTGCCACCATATTTTCAGCTCCTTCAGAACTATTGTAAGTGCTTCACTGTTTGTACAAGCCTTTTTCTATACGCCTCATAGGTCAGAATATCTGAACCATTCCCAATGTGAAATATAGTTTTTTTTCCCAATTCAAAAATAAATTTCCCTCTGCGACAGATTTTTTTGGAAATTTTTAACAATCTTGAAGAAAATTATATCAACAAATATTTTAAGAACAAAAACAATAAAAATCACAGTTGACATTTGGATATATAATTGCTATTTAATCAACTTATCAGTGGGATACTGCAAACATGATTTATCTGTACATACTTTTCCCAGTTTGGCAAATTTTATGTTGAGATATTCCCAATTTCAAACCAGGTACCTTTTCCCCAAAAGGTCAGACAAAGCCTGCTGTACGACTTGCTCTTCTGTGGAAACTAGGCTATTGGCTAAAGAATTAAAGTCACATTTGATTGACCTTTGTGGAAATGTCTAGTTTATGGCAGTATTATACACCTTTGTGGAAATGTCTAGTTTGTGGCTGTATTATCCATTAAATGTGAATAAAAAATCATTGTTTAGGTATATTTATTATGTGCATCCCAAAAACCCTGTTGTTTCATTAGAAAAATCATCACTGACAGTATTTATTCTGCGCAATCAACACAACTTGTGTGGGGATTGGTCATGAAGTTATTTCTTCGGCCAATCTCCCCCTACCTCTGATTCAAATAGGGCAGTTGTCAGTTACTGGCATAAGTATGTGCACTTAGTACTGGTAAACCGCTTAGATCAGCTAAGCTTGCCCAGGAAAAGTGTGAGTAGGTTAACTGACCACTGTGATATGACTGAAATACTGGTAAAAAGGGCGAAAACCCCAAACAAACAAGATGACATTTGCACTGAACTATTTATCGCCAATGTCTGAAATCCTAAACATGTGTTGCTGTTGTCTTTCAGAGATAAACAGGAAAACATATGTTCAGATTTGGTCGACCACTCAGAATGGGAGCGGAAAGTGATCTGTTACGTTGGCATGATGGAGACCATGTATGTATCTCATATACGGCTTAACAACTTGGAAGGACAGGCATAAGATTCAGCCTTCTAATTTGTTCAACTGAAATTGTGAGTAAATTCGTAAGGGTGTAGTTGAAATGGTGTCCGCCTTGCGACCGGGAGGTCCCAGGTTTGATCCCCACTCAGAGAGCGTTCTTAAGAGGTTTCCAGACACTAAGTACTGGTTCTTCCCAGGAAACGGACTCAAGAGTTTCACTATAAGCCTTAGGCTTTTGATGCAATCGAGCTAAAAGAAATAGGTGTAAACTAACTTGAAATAGTGTTTGGCAGGTTACATAATTATACTTTTGTGTCCAATAACTTGTGGTAAAAATGTTGGGTTACAAGGCGTTAAAAAATGTTGTGCAAATATGTATTTGAAAATGATTTCAATATTGAAACTGTGTGATGGTGAAGACTTGCTCCTGAGTACCAGTTTGAATTGTGGCGCTAGGTCCTCATGCAAAAAAATAGTAGAGGGTAGAGGAATCACATGCTTGAATCAGTCGCTTGATCAGTAGACATTTTGTCTTCAAAAGGCCACCAAAAAGAACTTTTCCTTCCATTTTTTTTCTGTCAATATGTGAATATTCACGTGTTTTTCTGGTGCATATGTTTCAGGTCATTGTTCGAGGACTGGAGGTACATTCTTGGCAGTCTTCTTCAGCCAATTCCATTTCCAAACGAGTAAGTTTACCTACACTTGATTTTTATATATGTTTACATATGCTTTATTTCTAAATGAGTTAGTTTACATTATGTTTTCTTTCCATATGGGTGCGTTTACTTACTCTTACTTTCCAAATGAGTTAGTTTTTCTTTCAAAAAGAGTAAGTTTACCTATATTTTTCCCCTGATGAGTAAGTTTATGTATGCTTTCTTTCCCAATGAGTATGTTCACATACACTTTCTTTACAAATTAGTATGTTTACAGACATTTTCTTTCCAAATGAGTAAGTTTGTTTTGTTTTTGTTTTCCTAGTGATTAAGTTTACATATGCCTTCTTGTCAAACGTGTAAATTTACATATGCTTTCTTTCCAAATAAGTAAGTTTGCTTTTTTTTTCTCAATGAGTAAGTTTACATACTCTAGTCCTCTTGAAATGAGTAAGCTTACCTACGCTTTCTTTCCAAACGAGTAATTTTACATATTCTTCCTTTCCTATTGAGTAAATTTACATACTGTCTTGACTTTCTATGCATTTTTCCAAATGAGTAAGTTTACATACCCTTTATTTTCAAATGTGTAAGTTTACATACTCTTTATTTTCAAATGTGTAAGTTTACATACTCTTTATTTTCAAATATGTAAGGTTATTATTATTATTAATTATTATTGTAATTATTATTATTATTATTATTACTGAAAATTACTAAAGACAATGAATAACAATAAATTAGTTTTTTATTTGTGTTGTATTTTCCAGTGCTCTGGCCGACGACTTGTTCACATCGTAAGTAAAAAATTTCAGTATTTCATTTTACATGGATTATTTAAAACATGTTCCGCTTGTAAAAATGTATTGTTGTTCCTGATATTGGTTTTAGACAAGTCTTGCTCAGTTCAAGTTTCATCATGCGTAATTTTCTATACTCATCATTCTATAGTGATTCAAAATATAACGATATTTACCAAATTGCATAATTGTATTTAATTATTTCATCAATTGTACCAAAAACAAGCATTTGCAATTTTGCATGTTCTAACAAATATTACATTTCCGAACATGAAAAATGTAATATGGAACATTGCTGTAGACATAGAGAATACAAGGTTTGTTTTGAATACAGACAAGTTTATTTAGCGAGGCTTAGAAAACCTAAACCACAAGCCTTGGTGAGTGGTTTAGGTTTTTGTGCCAAGCAAATAAACGTATTTGTATTCAACAATTACCTGGTATTCTATTTATCCCATCATTTTCTGTCTTCATTTTGAAAATAAACGAAAGAAAATCACTGAATAACACGAAAAACATCAAATGACGTCACAAAAATAAACAAAATGACATCGATATAATGCGCGTGTTTGCTGTATTCAACAAGGTAGAATACAGCTATGTTAATCCAACAGGGTGTTATTTTGTCGATGCAGGCATGATGACGGGATAAAATTATGTGACATGCTACATTTCTTATAAACAGGAACATGAAAAACATGATACGGGACATTGCTGTAGACAATTATGTGACATGCTACATTTCCATTTCACAGCAACATGAAAAACGTAATACGGAACATCGCTGTAGACAAAGTATGCGATGTTCATCAGACAATCTTGGGGATCCGAGAGGGAAAGGAGGGCTGGTTCCATCTGTACTGTCCGGGAAATATCGGGTGCGATGACGATGGCGAACTCTGGGGCCAAATGGTATGAAACACTTCTATTCACTATGCAGCCAAACTATGGGGCCAAATGGTATGGAACTCTTCGGTACACTATGGGGCCGAACTATGGGGCCAAATGGTATGGAACTCTTCGGTACACTATGGGGCCGAACTATGGGGCCAAATGGTATGGAACTCTTCGGTACACTATGGGGTCAAACTATGGGGCCAAATAGTATGAAACAAATCTATACACTATGGGGCCGAACTATGGGCCAAATGGTATGGAACTCTTAGGTACACTATGGGGCCAAACTATGGGGCCAAATGGTATGGAACTCTTCGGTACACTATGGAGCCAAACTATGGGGCCAAATGCTATGGAACTTTTCGGCAAACTATGGGGCCGAACTATGGGGCCAAATGGTATGGAACTCTTCGGTACACTATGGGGCCAAACTATGGGGCCAAATGGTGTGAAACACTTCTATACACTATGGAGCCAAACTATGGGGCCACATGGTATGAAACACTTCTATAACTATGGGGCCAAACTAAGGGGCCAAATGGTATGGCACACTTCTATACACTAGGGGGCCAAACTATGGGGCCAAAATGTATAACACACTTCTATACACTATTGGGCCAAATTGTAAGGCACACTTCTTTCTATACACTTTGGGGCCAAATGGTGTGGAACATTTCTTTATACTATGGGGCCAAATGTATGAATTCTTGCCAGCTCATTAGCTCCGGGGCAAAATGGTATCAATCTCTTGGAACCAACATGGTACCAACTCTGGGGCTAAAATACAGAACGCTTGTAAACTTATTTACTCTCGGGGTAAAGTGGTATGCAACTTGTGTTAACTGATTAACTCATTAACTCTGGGGGGTCAAATGGTATGTAAAAAACACAACATTGTTGTTAAATTGTATGAAATTCTTATATGTGAGGCCAAATTGTATGGAACTCTATCTGGCTCTTAACTCTGAAGCAGAATGGTATGAATATTTTGCTAGCTCGTTAACTCTGTCAAAATTATAGGGAGCTCATAAACTGTGTCAAAATTGTAGGGAACTCATAAACTTTGGCTCATGTATGTTCGTATGATTTGAAGTGTGATAAAGTTGTGTTCAACGACACAGATTCCTTAGTGTGCAGATAACTTATTAAAAACATAATATGATCAGCTTGTTCAATTTCTGAACAGAAATTTCACATAGCTGGGGGCTGGTCTTCCAGGCAGTGCTTTAAAATGGGTTATTTGATTGCAAGTATTTGTTCTCAACATTGTATTAAGACATTTTTGGCTTGAATTATGATTCCAAATTGTTTCTTTTCCTGGGTTAAAAACAATGCCACTACTGAAATTAATGTTGCATCAAATTATTACATTTAGAAGTCGTGAAAAAAAATAATTTTCAGATTTAATTGCAAAAAACTGAAATAACAAAAAGGAAATTAAATATTTAATTGACATAAGTACCTATTAGACATACTAAATTTAAATCATAAACGTATCTATAACGGACACAGCTTCTTTTTTTGCGTATAGTAAAACCCATAATTGTCAAAGTGTGCTAAGTATGAAATACAATGTTTTGTCTTCATTTTAGACTGAAATACAATCACTGTTCACCTGTAATAAACTGATGTATTTGAATAACAGGTTAATCTTGTTATGACCTTTTGACTCCCAATCAACGAAAGTGGTGAAGACAAATGAGGCGTGTTGTGGGAAACCGGGGCTTAATGTATGTGCATAAAGTGTCTTCCTGGATCAGCCTATGAAGTCTGCACAGGCTAATCCGGGTCGACACTTTACGCCTATAGTGGAATTATGTCTAGGAGAGACTTCCTTAAAACAGAAAATACCATAAAAGAGAAGAAAAGTGTCGTCCCGAATCGGCCTGTGCCGACTGCACAGGCTGATTCATGACGACACTTTACGCAGATGCATTCAGCCCAGGTTTCACATGACATGCCTAAAATTATATGTTTTTTCCTGCATAGAAAAAAACAAAATACTTTCTTCTGTGACAAGCAGAAAAAGAACTATGATTTACGCAACATATAAGACAAATAACACGTAAAATGATTATATAGACAAAAACAATGTACTCTGTTGTGTAAAAAAATTATGGTTCTTACATCAGACGACACTTTACGCAGATGCATTCAGCCCAGGTTTTACATGACATGCCTAAAATTATATGTTTTTCCTGCATAGAAAAAAAACAAAAAAACTTTCTTCTGTGACAAGCAGAAAAAGAACTATGATTTACGCAACATATAAGACAAATAACACGTAAAATGATCATATGAACAAAAACAATGTACTCTGTTGTGTAAAAAAATTATGGTTCTTACATCAGACGACACTTTACGCAGATGCATTCAGCCCAGGTTTTACATTTACATTACATGCCTAAAATTATATGTTTTTCCTGCATAGAAAAAAAACATAAAAACTTTCTTCTGTGACAAGCAGAAAAAGAACTATGATTTACGCAACATATAAGACAAATAACACATAAAATGATCATATGAACAAAAACAATGTACTCTGTTGTGTAAAAAAATTATGGTTCTTACATCAGATACGATAAAAAACAACATGAAATGCACATGTAGACAAACAAGTTCATTTGATGTCCCTGGTATGACATTTGTCAGTGATGTTAAAAAATCACATTTGTTAAAGCATTTGAAAAGTTTTTATGTAAAATTATTGTCTGGGAAATTACAAAGCAGTTCATCAGACAAATAATTGTCAGGTGAAAATAATATATTGCTTCCATTTTCAGCTCGACTATTCACAGAATAGTCCTAGCTATTCTACTCACCAATTGGTCTTCTTCGGCATAATGCTCTGGATAAGGCTTGCTTGCAACAAGTTCATATCTCTATATCTAGAACATATATGTAGTTAAAACTTCACACATGTCTTCTGGGTCATTATATAAGGTAACTGGTCAAGGCCATAACTGTGACCAGCATTTTAGCAGAATTATGCCCCTTTTTGTACTTACAATATTGAGGTTAAAGTTTGGGTGCAAGTACATATCTCTGTAACTACTACAGATATTTATTTGAAAATTTGCACATCTTTGTGGTCATTATGTAGTCACTGACTAAGGCCCTTAACTCTGACAAAGAGGTGTAGTCACTGACTAAGGCCCTTAACTCTGACAAAGAGGTATGAATAGTCAAGTGCAATGTTCTGAGACAGCTGTTGTTTAGAAAGGTCCTTACATCCTTTAAAGAAATTAACATTTCAAACTGCTTTAATCACAGATTTTCTGATATTGCCTAATAAACCTTGTAAACTTGTTTCACATTCAAACTAATTTTTTTTTTTAAGAAGAACAACAAAATAATTGATTATTGAGGCAGAATGAGTGAATGTTGTACAAAACAGTTAACACTTGAAATAGCCTGCTATAAGATGGCGTATCGGTGTTACTCCTTGGATCAATTTTCGGTGACCTTTATACTCTGTGAAAATTGTGGACAATTGCTAGTGCTTTTTTCTGAACTTGCCCTCCCTTATGGCACATTAGCAATTAATGCGTGTGTGGTATTTATCGTCTCAATCATTTGCTGTTACAAATTGCATGATGGCAACCATTTGCGTATAATTGCTGAAACTGCAGCATTATGGGAGCAACATGTTTTTAAGGATGTACATGTATCTTCCACAGTCTGACATTCAGTTAATTCATATTATGAAGGATGGATAAATGTTTTTAATAATAAAAACTAATATTTTGACATCCAAGACTCCTGTATGAAACATTTAAAATCTGCGCTATACCTTTGTACGTCTGTATAAAAAATATAATTTACGCTTAGAAATTTTGCATTCCCGTGGGTGGGTTGGCGGCTTCAACTTTTGATTTGCACTCTCTAGCTCGAGGATGAATCTTCATACATAGATACCCTAAAGCAATACTTTACTTGGGATTGCATTTGGGGGGTCTGGTGGGGTCAAGGTCAAGGTCACTGTTACTAAAAATAAAGATAAAAACAGTTTCTGCTCAATAACTCGAGAATAAATTGAAATATTTTCGTGAAACTCAATTTATAGATCCCATATTGCATGAGATTGCATTTCATCATCCATCAATAATTACAAACACTAAACAAGCTTTGCCATGTGCTGTTTTGTGTAATTTTGGTTAACCATTCAACACTTGATATTCGAGTGCATTTGTTGGTTTAAACACTGGATTTAATTGCATGTGATTGACATTTGTGGAAACATCTATTGCAATGTACTGCTCTTGTTTCAGCTACACACGTTAATGCACTGTTGTTGCAAGCGGAAAAGCTTTCTGTTTGGTTTGAACAAGATGATCGGTCCGGTGATGTTACTGTCACTGCGAGAAAATACTGCAGCCATGGAGGTATGCTCATCATCAATCTGTTTAAAATCATATCCTAAAATATGCTACTCGTTAAGATCTGAAGACGACCAGTATAAGGTCTCGTTTTGAGTTTTACTTCAGTAGTTTAAAAAATAAAAGCGAACTTCTATATTTAGGCTTAAAAGTTTACTATTTAGCTAGGATCCCAACATGCGGTTATTTCACATTAATATTTTACCGCGTAAACTCTATTTTAGAGTCAGTCTTTGGAACATTTCCCAAGAAACAACACTTTGTGGTAGAAATTACTGTTATATGCAACATTTATTTGACTTTCGTAGACGGTAACAAATCTGGTTGTCATTACAACACGAAAACCAATGACTGAACACTTCTAGAAAAGAGCAATCTTATTGGTTGAGATATGCATAGCTCTTTAAAAATTCTCGTTTTTCGAGAAGTAATTCAATGGGTCGTCATCAGATCTTCTGAGAAGAAATTCATGCGCTTTAGTAAGATTGATCCATGATTGGTTGTGTCTTATTTTTAAAAGATTTTCCCGTAGATACGTGTAACTGGTGTCCTTTAGTTGGCCCATTCTGTTGCCAAAACTTCCCGGTGATTCTGTGTTCATTATTATTTCTTTATTACTTCTTTTGCTTATAAATGCATTTTTGTTATGCAGTTCTACATATGCATATTATCTACTGTGCTATTCACTGTAATATTCCACTGTCCCCACAGGTCCTGTGTGCAATGCTGGAGTGCGATGTTGTGGAGAACAATGACCTGAAGATGCAGATGGTGACCACGCTGCAGAGCACAATGTCTGGCAAGGGGATGTACGCTGACCTGTGTGAGAGGCAGATTGCACTCAGGGAATTGGTAAGCGGCCTGGCCGGAATGGGTAAACTCAGTGGCAGTATTAACCATGTTTTTTAGCTCACCTTAGCACAACCTGATCGCCTTTTGTCCGTCGTGCGTCGTCAACATTTACCTTGTGAACACTATAGAGGCCACATTTATTGGCCAATCTTCATGAAACTTGGTCAGAACATTTGTCACAATGATATCTCGACTGAGTTCGAAACTGGGTCATGTGGGGTCCAAAACTAGGTCACTAGGTCAAATTGAAGAAAAAGCTTGTGAACACTCTAGAAGTTACATTTTTGGCCCAATCAACATGAAACTTGCTCAGAACATTTGTTCAAATGATATTTGGCCAAGTTTGAAAATGGTTCCGATCTGTTGAAAAACATGGCCGCCAGGGGGTGGGGCAGTTTTCCTTATATGGCTATAGAAAAAGCTTGTGAACACTCTAGAACACTGTAGAAATCACAATTTTTGCCTAATCAACATAAAACTTGCCTTTGTTCTTATGATATCTCGGCCGAGTTCGAGAATGGTTCCGCTCCATTGAAAAACATGGCCGCCAGGGGGCAGGGCAGTTTTCCTTATATGGCTATAGGAAAAGCTTATGAACACTCTAGAAGTCACATATTTTGCCCAATCTTCATGAAACTTGGGCAGAACATTTGTCTTAATGGTATCTCGGCCGAGTTTCAATCTGGGTCATGTGGGGTCAAAAACTAGGTCCCTAGGTCAATGTGAAGAAAAAGATTGTTAACACTAGAAGTTACATTATTTGCCCAATCGTCATGGAACTTGGTCAGAACATTTGTCCCAATGGTATCTCGGCCGAGTTCGAATCTGGGTCATGTGGGGTCAAAAACTAGGTCACTAGGTCAAATTCAAAAAAAGCTTCAATTTCAATATGTACTTCAAAGTTTTAAATGTCTTTTGTCACTTAAGTTTTTCAAACCATGATGATTAGACCGCCTTTCCATCAGTCCATATCAGTATATCCATATCCGTATAAAAATCTAACACATAGATAATTGTTCGACTAATGAAACGGCGAGCCACCCAGGGCCATTTGGCCCTCTTGTTAGTGAAAAACTCAGTAATTATTATGACCCCCATCGAAGATGGTGGGCTATATTATATATATATACAGTAAAACTGTACTTATAACGATATTGCTTGTAGCGATATATCGCATATAACGATGCTGAGTCCAAGGTCTCTGCTGTAGCCCTATATATTTCAGCTGATATAACATCAGTTGTAACGATATCGTATATAATGAAGTTTCGTGTATAACGATGTTGATTTAAAGACCAAGGTGCACAAAATCCCCTTTTATTACGATATTTGGAGTGTGTGTAAGGTGTGAAAAACATTGATCCAGGTACACAGTTATTGGGTCGACTTGAATCAGTTAGTTTCATAATCGATTAAAATTGGCCTTGGGTGACTGATCATTAAGATTTGTTAAAATTGTTTGGAGAAAATGTGTGAATAAAGTTTGTTATCTATAGAATGTGTGTGCTATCATTTTGTCCTTTATGTGTATTATTTATTTAAGTGTGTTAGCACCAGTGACAGATGTAGCGAATCTGCCATTAACCGCAGTGTTGGGTTGTTACACTAACTGTGACAGATGTAGCGAATCTGCCATTAACCGCAGTGTTGGGTTGTTATACTATTCGAAAATGTTGACAGTAGTAACGCCATAACGGAATGACGTCAAACATTATTATTAGAATGTTATATACATGAACTCACATCATGAAAACTCTGAAAATGAAATAATTATAGTCTGATTTTTTAATTGTAAACAATTGATTGCATTAAAGCAGTGTAGGACCATATTTTTCACAAATCATATTTTTCACATCTGTGAAAAATATAATCTCATTCTTCACGTGTGCAAATTAAGATCTTATTCTTCACACATAAGAGTGTTATTCTTCACATTTACTGTGAAGTTTGTGATTTAATATAGTTTTTGATATGCAATAAAATCATATTCCTCTTTCCTACAAAGCAGCATTATTATCTTTCATTATACATAATTTGGTATGTAAAATGATCGGTGATGCGTCTCTCTCACATCACTCTTATGCCCAAGCTCGTGGTTGCCTATTTACGGATGTAACAATATTTGCATATAGCGATATAAATTCTATGGTCCGCTCAATATCGTTACAAGCGGAGTTTACTGTATGTAAGTCCAACAGTTCTTATCTGATCTTCACCAAACTAAATGAAAATCTTTGTGGGTATAATATCTTTGCCAATTTTAATGATCTGCTCTCCAAGTCCAATTCTGTAAGTCCAACAGTTATCATTGGATCTTCACCAAACTTGATGAAAATGCTTGAGGGCATAATATCTTAGCCAAGTTGATGATCAACCAAATCGCCCCAGCCCCCAGGAACTGCAGAGTTATTGCCTTTGATTTATCTGAAATTGTCATTTTTAGCAGTTTCACCAAACTTGATACTTTAAAGATTGCTTTTAACCTAAATGGGGCATACCTGTTTTACAAACAGCTGTTGTTCATAAAATTTCGTATGTTTTTCATTACGGCTTTTTATATTAAACTGTTTAGAACTAGTATATGTAGATATTACTCGGATGTTTCATCTTTTACCCTTATGTGAAGAGAAATCATTGCATTTCTTGAGGCTGCTGAATTTGTTTTCTGTTAAATTACTGTTAATGTAAAAGATTTTAAATGTGTTTACAGAAAAATAGTCATTGATGCCTTATCAGACGGATATTGGGAAATATTTCTGGTGTAACGTCAGTATACATCAAGCTTACTCAATACTCAAGTTTCTGGAAAGCCTTTATACATTGTGTTTGTTTTAGTCTTACAGTAACTAGCGAATAAATCTGAAATACCGTAATAACCGAAAGCAGTAGGAACTGATGCTTTTTTTTTCTTATCCCAATATATAGGGTGTCTCAATGGTTAGGGTATTACGGTTAATGTTATTTGTTGCTATTTAAATTAACGGTTAACATTCCTCTTCCACACAGCAACAAAAGGGAGGGCCAAAAAAGTTGACGTTGCCTTCCAAGTCGACCGACGCGGATCTAGCCAAGATGCTCAGTTCAGGATCGTTCGGGAATTTGGAATGCCTGAGTCTAGCGTTCACTCAAGTTACAAGTGCCTGTGCAGACGATTTGATAAAACTGCCATCGTTACGATATCTGAATCTCTGGTCAACCCAGGTTGGTAGTGGAACGACTTTGCGTGTAGTTGTTAAAGGAACATTACCATATTGATCTGATTAAATGCTCCTTTGTAAACTTAACATCTCAGATTTGATGCTACTATACTATCAGCTAACAGAGACAACTAATGGAGCGAATGTTAGGATTTGATTTTTATGACATTTGTTCAGTAGTATTATGCAGTGATTTTGTGATGCCGTTGTTTTGTAGTTTGGGGATATTGGCCTACAAAAGATATTGTTACAGTATGTTTCAGTCGTATTATGCAGTGATGCCCTAGTTTTCTAGTTCGGGGATTTTGGCTTTCAGAAGATATCATAACAGTATGTTCTAGTAGTATTATGCAGTGATTTTGTGATGCCATTGTTTTCCAGTTGAGTGATATTGGCCTACAGAAGATATCATAACAATATGTTCTAGTAGTATTATGCAGTGCTTTTGTGATGCCATTGTTTACAGTTAAGTGATATTGGCCTACAGAAGATATCGTTACAGTATGTTCTAGCAGTATTATGCAGTGATTTTGTGATGCCGTTGTTTTGCAGTTTCAGGATAACGGCCTACAGAAGATATTGTTACAGTATGTTCTAGTAGTATTATGCATTATGCCTTTGTTTACCAGTTTGGGGATATTGGCCTGCAGAAGATATCGGAACACCTACACAAGCTGCAGGTCTTGAACCTCTGTGAGACCCCAGTGACTGATAAGGGACTGAGCTCTATTGCAGGTATGGATTAGTATAACTAGTTTAAACCTATTTATTTCAGCTTGATTGTGTCAAAAGCCCAAGGCTTATTAAGACACTCTCGAGTCTGTTTCCTGGGTAGAACCAGTACTTGGTGTCTTTTAAGAAGGATCATTTGAACGCTCCCCAAGTAAGGATCAAACTCACGACCTCCGATCGCAAGGTGGACACCATGTCCATTACAACACTGTGAAATGAACCAATGGGATTGCTTTTGTCCAGGGCTCGTATGTATAAACAGGGTGGCTAATGACTTTGAAAAAGAGGGTTAACGGGAAATGCGCAAAAAAAATTCCCCTGCAGGAAAAAAATCAGGGAATTTGAAAATTTGGGGGGGGGGGGGGGTGAATATATAATTTAGGGAATTTGACCAAAAGAGAAACAAAAATACAAAAAAAAAGAGTGAAATATAGAATATTAGGTTGTTGTGTGAGTAAAATAGTTTATTTCTGTATACAAACAAGTAAAGTTTAATAAAAATTTGCTACAAGAGGAAGTGTTGGCCATATATTTATGTACACAACTATACACTTTTTGTACCATTAATCTGACAATAAGTGTAAGGGAAAATGATAGATCAGGGAAAACTAAGGGAAAAAAATCAGGGAATTTTACTACGGAATGTCAGTGGCAACCCAGATAAAGATCCTTATGTTATTGTTAAGTTGTGAATATGTCAAAGTTTAAATTTGTGTTTCAAACACTATTGTTCGGAACATGCGCATAACAAATACAAAATATTAATACAGTTGGAATTATATTGTGTCAAAAACTTCAAGCAATGCATTATAATTCAGTGATTGTTGTTAAACATGCCAGTAATTGAGTTTCTGAATATTTGTAGTCAGCAGTTATTTTTTGTAAAATAATCATTTAGACCTTCAATTATAAGTGACGTTTTAGTTTTTAGCTCATGTGCAATTTTTGCAGTAATTACTTGGGAGCACGAAAATTTAATAACATTTAATAGCTGCATAAACTTTCAGTAATGTTGAACAAAGTCTAACAAAACAACAATTAAAACAAAATTATTTATTTCAGTTGCGGCTGTAAGAAGGACTTTAAAGAAATTTTGTTCTGAACTATAATAACAGGAAATCTTTCAAGAAACAATCTTGATTTTTGAGAAACAGCAAAATATTAATTAATATTTGTTAAAAAGAATAATAAGGATTTACAAATATTTTTGTCTTGCATGTATATTACAAAATCTGTAGTATGTCTTCAACATTATTAGAAGACTTACTGTCCAAAAACAGGTAAACTTCTTTCACCATCAACTCAAGATAGGCTAGCTCCCCATTATTACTTTCAAGATTTTACAGTTTTGTTGAATATTAGTTACAAAAAAAAAATCAGGTTTAACAAATATTTGTGTTCTGTATTCTGTAATATTTCTTTAAAATTATTAGAAGACTTACTGTCCATGTACATGCGAACTTCTTTTACTATCAACTTGAGACATGATTACGTTCACAGTTTAGTCCAATATTTGTTACAAAGAATATATAAAGAATATAGAATATTCAGGTTTCACAGTTCTTTTTGTTCCATCTTCTAACTGAAATATTTCTACAAATGTTGACTTATTGTCAAGTACATGTGAAGTTCTTATACTTTGAAGTGGAGGAAAGCTACATCCGCATTATTGCTTCTGTGAATTTACAGTTTTCTCTCGTAAATAAATCTTGTTCACATGGTGGAGAGCGTGATAGTAGCAGATCAATAGAACAAAACAAACAACTGTTATCATGATTCAGCATGTGGGTAAACAATGCTTTTCCCAGAAATTATGCAAGCACAGCTGAATGCACGTCAGGTTGTGATTGCAGTGTTTTGCAATTGGCGAAAAACGTGCTACAATTGACCAGAGGACCAGATAAGGGGCGTGCATGCGTAATTTACGCACAAAATATAACAAGATATGCACACACAATAAAATCAGGCTGTACATTTACGCATGGAATTTCATTATTTGCGTAAAAATGGAAATAAAACTATAACATCAGACTGTTATAAAGACATGATTCTGTAGAAATTTGTTATTTAAAACATTTTTATTAGCTTATTATTAGGGTTACTGTTGCATTCTTTTCACCTTTAAGCTAACAATTTTCTGATATACCCCCAACATTCTGGACTGAGTGTCGATTTACCCCTTTAAGACATGCTAGAGTGTGCATTAACCCTCTACTCCAAAACTTATCTGGAGAACCGAGTATTATCTATTTAATCAGAGCACTCACATAGATGTTGGTTTGAGTGTACATTTACCCCCATACATTCTGGTTTGAGTGTACATTTACCCCCATACATTCTGGTTTGAGTGTACATTTACCCCACACATTCAGGTTTGAGTGTACATTTACCCCCATACATTCTGGTTTGAGTGTACATTTACCCCCATACATTGCGGTTTGAGTGTACATTTACCCCCATACTTTCCGGTTTGAGTGTACATTTATCCCCAAACATTCTGGTTTGAGTGTAAATTTACCCCCATACATTCCGGTTTGAGTGTGCATTTACCCCCATACATTCTGGTTTGAGTGTAAAATTTACCCCCATACATTCTGGTTTGAGTGTACATTTACCCCCATACATTCCGGTTTGAGTGTTCATTTACCCCCATACATTCCACTTTGAGTGTATATTTACGCCCATACATTCCAGTTTGAGTGTACATTTACCCCCATACATTCTGGTTTGAGTGTACATTTACCGCATACATTCTGGTTTGAGTGTCCATTTACCCCCATACATTCTGGTTTGAGTTTCCATTTACCCCCTATACATTCTGGTTTGAGTGTCCATTTACCCCCATACATTCTGATTTGAGTGTCCATTTACCCCCTATACATTCTGATTTGAGTGTCCATTTACCCCCTATACATTGTGATTTGAGTGTCCATTTACCCCCATACATTCTGATTTGAGTGTCCATTTACCCCCTATACATTCTGATTTGAGTGTCCATTTACCCCCTATGCATTCTGATTTGAGTGTCCATTTACCCCCATACATTCTGATTTGAGTGTCCATTTACCCCCATACATTTCTGATTTGAGTGTCCATTTACCCCTATACATTCTGGTTTGAGTGTCCATTTACCCCAATACATTCTGATTTGAGTGTCCATTTACCCGCTATACATTCTGGTTTGAGTGTCCATTTACCCCCATACATTCTGATTTGAGTGTCCATTTACCCCCTATACATTCTGGTTTGAGTGTCCATTTACCCCTTCAAGTCTTGTTTGAGTGTCCATTTACCCCTTCAAGTCGTGTTTGAGTGTCCATTTACCCCTTCAAGTCTTGTTTGAGTGTCCATTTACCCCTTCAAGTCTTGTTTGAGTGTCCATTTACCCCTTCAAGTATTTTTTGAGTGTACATTTACCCACTACACCAAAACTTATCTGAAGCACTGAATTGACCTTTTTAGTTTTATCTCCATAGCATATAAACTTATCTGGAGCACTGAATTGACCTTTCCAGTTTTATCTCAATAGCAAATAAACTTATCTGGAGCACTGAATTGACTTTTCCAGTTTTATCTCAATAGCATATAAACTTATCCGGAGCACAGAATTAACCTTTCCAGTTTTATCTCAATAGCATATAAACTTATCTTGAGCACTGAATTGACCTTTCCAGTTTTATCTCAATAGCACATAAACTTATCCGGAGCACTGAATTGACCTTTCAGGTTTTTTCTCAATAGCATTTAAACTCCGCCTCAGCTATTGTTCAAGAATTCATTTCCGTTCTTGATAATCACAAACATATCACAAGCTTGACCATGTGCTTTTTTTTTTTAAATAGGTTAAACGTTAAACACGTGATATTCTAGTGCAATAATTGGATAAAATACTAGAATGATTTGCATATTATGGACATTAGTGGAAACATCTATTGGACGTTACTATTCCTGCATACTCGTATATTCCCTAATAATCGCTCCGGAAAGTTTTACATTTCCCAAAGCGGGGAACGTTTAACGTGAGTCCAGTTCTCGGTGTTGTATCATATATATCAATATCAATTTCCGCGAAAGACCGTCGGACCTCGGACATTGCCGATAAAAATCCGTGAGGTCCGGAAACACTGTCCGAATACTGGTCCTCGTGTCCGGTGAAAATTTTGGTCCAAAATATGTTATGACAGTGATTGCTGTATCTGTTTCCACAACAGTCATAACGTCATACTTGAGGGTCACCGGTTGTGTTGAAGACGTTGAAGGGACTTTGACAAATACAATTGAATTCATATTTATCTTCAGAATTAACATGCTGATAGAACATGTAGTAGCTTTAGTTAATAAAGCACTTTGAAGTGTATATTGTTTTAGTTTTCTTCAAATGTATTGTTTTTATCGTATTCAAATGTTTCTTGCAAAAAATAAGTGGCCAGTAATAGTTTGTCCGGGCCAGTAATATTTGGGGCATTACCGGTCCTCTTGGCCAGTAATAATTTCACGACTTTCGCGGAGACTGCAATATGTGGAAAACATTATTATATGACTGTGTAGCTCACTGTGAAAACATTTCTTGCAAAGATTTACAAAAACAGGTGTTCTGGATGCATTTGTATTGAGTTGTTAAAGCAAAGTGAGGGCATTAATGCAGCTATCAATATTTTCCCCCAGGGGGGAGCGGCGGGCATATACGGGACTTTAGACTGACAGTTATTTCCGACAGGCGGGAATTTGACAAACCAAATGATTCAGGGTCCGGGGAAATAGACTTTGGTTGGATTTTAGATTCTGATAAAATTGGGAAATGTAGACGCCGGCTTTTACACTCAACGTAAATATGGCATCTCCCACTGTGGGGATTTAGACAAAAATGCTTGGCTCTAGGGTGGGGCAATTGATCCCAAAAAATGAAATTAGTCTAATTCCCCTGGTATTGCCCGCCGCTCCCCCCCCCCCCCCCAGGGGAAAATATTGATAAGTGCATAATTAGGAATGGACGTTTGGTTGTTATATACGGTCTTTATCTCACCTGGCACCATGACTACAAACATTCTCAGTCTCAACTTGAAGAATAATAAATGAAAACATTAAAGTCTTGGCCAAAGAAAACACTTGTTGTATAATAGCTATCCTTGTTTAAGGCTAAGGTTTAAGATAAGAAGTCCTCACATAATGCAGCCTTAGGGCGCGGAAGGACTATACATTTCGAAACAACATAAAGTTTAAAAATATTTTTAGTAATAGGACCCAAGCAAAGTGCTTTTTGATGCACTATTCTGGTCAATGGTTGTCTGTCATCGATCTTCAGAAATTTGCATTGAAAAACTTTTGCTCTGAAACCACATTGGCGAAACTTACACCATAATTGTATATCTGTGTGAAAACTGATTTCCATCGAAACCAATCTAAAAATACTTTTTGTCAGATTTAAAATATAATTTGGAAGAAATGTTACATAGTTTATGACAACCCTAATCTTTCAAGTCATTTTGATTGAAAAATAGGACTTTTATTGGGTGGTGTTGGTTTTTAGCTAGACTATTCACCGAATTCACTTTTCATTCTACTCACCCATTCGTCGGCGACGGCATAATGATCTGGTTAAGGTTTGCATACAACACGTTCATATCTCTTTATCTACTTAAGATATTTAATTAAAACTTAACACATGACTTTAGGGACGTTATATATGGGTCACTTGCCAAGGCCCATAACTGTGACCTACATTTTAAGAGAATTACGCCACTTTTTATACTTAGAAATATTCCGCTTAAAGTTTGCATGCAAGTACATATCTCTGTAACTACCGCAGATATTCAATTGAAACCTCACATATGTCTTCGGGGTCATTATGTAAGGTCACTGACCAAGGCTCATAACTCTGACAAAGAGGTATAAATAGTCGAGCACGCTGTCCTGAGACAGCTCTTGTTCTTTTACAGCCATTTGGACCTCTAGCCGTAATATAGTGTCAGTGCATCTGTAATTCTTTTTATTGTCATCAGAATTATAATTGTAGTAATTGGAAGAATGCTTTTAAGTCTTCTTTTACTTGCCAACTGTTGTTCACTGACATTTACCGGACGGCTACTAAGACTGCTATAGACTTTATTTTGGCATTACTGTCTCTTAGCATTTTCCTGCCAATGCTTGAAGCCAGTCTCGGTAACAATGTTTGCTTATACAAATATGGACAAAGCATTGCACTGAGTGGCCAGCTGGCATGAAGTCTGTATTTATTTATACATATAACAGCAACTATATTTTGAGACTACAGCTGTCCAGAGTGTTTTCTTGTGAAAACCAGTTAAATGTTTGCAATTAGGAACATGCTAATGTGGCCGGGTCCGGCTTGCTCTGTTGGCAGAGCGCTGGACTCTCAATCCGGGGTTTGTGAATTCAAGCTTCAGCCAAGCCACATAACTTGTGTCGGGATTGGTCATGAAATAATTTCTGCGGACATTCTCCCACAACCTCTGATTCAAGTACGGCAGTTGTGAGTTACTGGCATACGTATGTGCACTTGGTACTGGTATACTGCTTTGATCGACTAAGCTTGCCCAGGAAAAGTGTAAGTAGGTTAACTGACCACCGTTATATGACTGAAATACTGTTAAATTTGGTGAAAAAGCCAAACAAACAAACAAACAAAATGCTAACGTAGATGTTAACACACAATGTTTATATTGTCAGTGATCCAAACATTTGTTTTGGTGAACATTTTCAAACTTTTATGCTATTTTATTATTCATTACAGCTTTGAAGAACTTGAGAAAACTCAACTTGAACAGTACGAATTTGTCTGCCTTGGTGTTTGAAGGATTGAAGGTTTGATAAAATAATTTTGATCCTGAACTTTCTTAATTAACTTAACAATTTTAAAATGTGTATCAGATAAAAGTGACAATAAAACTTGAAAGCAAACAGAAAAACATAAAAATGGTGAAAGAAACACTTCAATATGGAATAATTTAACAAATATTTGTCGAGTTTTTGCATCATTTATTGGTGTTGTGTAACCTAAACCAACTGTCAAGTCAACGTATAATACATTTATTTGAATTTAGGCGTGTACAAACGAAAAATATTTGCTTATTAAAAACTAGCTTGTGTATTTAAAAGCAGTGTCTGTTCTTAACTTCTATGCCATTTTAAATATAAATATATGTTAATTAACTTTATTTGGTTAATTGTATTTATGCCACTATATCTGTTGAAAGATCGTTGATACACACTTTAATGCAGTTTGTTTGCTTTGCTAGCTATTTACTGTGTACTGCATTGATATGGTGTATTTTATTTGTTTGGCTGAATTTGTCTGAATTGCTGTCAAGTTCATTCACAATAGGAAAAAATATACATTTTCAAAACTAGTCAAGTATGTATAAAAAAATTTTTTTAGTATAGTTAGGCATGGGATACAATGTTTTTACCAATATACTTCAATTCTGAGTGAATGAGAATTTCATGTTTTAGAAATAGTGTTAGTTTATAGGGGCATAACAACGGTATTTCCCACATATAGTATTAAAACAACACATATTCCTTTTTTTCATGAATAGTTTCTTCTAGTAGCAATAGTATACAAGTATTGATGAAATTATAAAGAAAAAATTATGTACAAGCCAAATTTTGTTTTTCGATACACGGATCCAACAGGATTCGAACTCGCGCCTACAAAATCGCGCACTTTAGTGGAAACTTTCCAACACTAGATCTAATTTATCAATGATGCACAAACGTGTAGCGGTACTTCATGTACATTTCATTCATATCAATTTTACAACTTACTGCTAATTTTCCCGTGCCCGCTGAAAGTGTCTCAGCGACAACTTTTTATAATTATAAAAAATTATACTTTACTGTTTGATTATAAAAACGAGACCTATGTGTAAAGGAATCATTTAATGAATACTTCATAAACTATTATTTTATGTTTGAAAATATTATACCGTATTTGATGTTGATACACCCTTTTAAAGCGGACCTTGTGACTTTAAACAGTGTGTTGTATTTTACAGGAAAAGCTGCCTGCCCTCCATGAATGTGATGTGCGGTATACAGATGCTTGGTGACTAGAAACTGCTGGGCTCATTTGAACCCGGCAAAAATTTGTGAAATATCCATTTACCCCACCCAAGTATAGCGAACATGTAACTGGCCTTGTAGTCTTTGTAAGGCCTGCGAAGGTCGCTCTGTGTTGGAAATGTGCGAGCCTTTCTTTTTGTGTAGCAAAATACTTGTACAAAATCCAGGCTAATCCAGGACAGCACTTTCCGCTTTTATGGTATTTTCTGTTTCAAGGAAGTCTCTTCTAAACATAAATCCACTGTAGGCGGAAAGTGCCGTCCTGGATTAGCCTGTGCGGACTGCACAGGTTAATCCGGGACAACACTTTACGCACATGCATTAAGACCGGTTTTATCACGACGCGCCACATTTGAACTGAGGAGGTTTTATGAATGCACCCTAGACCAACAAGTTAAAATGGGACAATTTAATTTATTGCTAAATAAGCTAATTGTTTGTATCAAGACATTGTAGATACAAACATTGTGTTTATAGTAATAACAATCATAATTCGCAAAAACTTTGAAAGGATGTTGAATAGTGTGCGTCTAAGAAGTTAAGTTACTATGACGTATATATGCTACTCTTTTAAAGTTTGAAAGTTACCGGTAAATACATGTATGGTAAACCGTATATTTTATTTCTCATAATCCTCAAGGTAAAAGTGAAGTACATGTATGTTGACAGTAATCATTTATTTAGTGTTCACACTTTTTATGGCATAGGAGAAGACTTGTATCTCATAGTGCTTGTGTTAAGTATGTCATTAGTTATTGTTTAAGCGTAGTTATTTAACTGATATTTGTTTTTAAGGTCATGGTCATTTCTATTTATCTGTGATTAAACTTGTGCTTTGTTTTTGATTGTTAAACAGTGCAGTTTAGTGCCATTTCCTGTATTAAAAAAAAAATACAATTTCAGTGTTGTCTTAATATGTGTATTTGCTATTATTATGCTATTTAGTAAAGGCATACAGCATCTGGCCAACATGAAATGCCTCATCGTTTCCAATATTTAAGAGCATTTTAGTATATTGTTTATTGTTCATTTTGTTTCCATTTTTAGTATGTTTAAAATAGCAAGCTATTAATGTATATAGGTGTACATTTTCAAGACACTCAATAGAGTGCAAGCAAAGAGAAAAAAGGAATAGTTTGTGATTGAAACCCAGTTTTTCAGTTGACATAGGTTAGTATATTTTTAATGAATACGCATGTTCTTAACTTGCAAAGTTAATTTTGTGTTATCAAGAACATGTTTTGATCGCAGTTAGAATATTAAATCACAACACACTGTCTTCGGTTCTATCCCTTCTTTACTGTTGTGCTAAATGTTCTCTCACATTTTATTCCAAGAAACTAACAATTTTCAGTACTGAATTTAGTCGTGGAATTTGCAAGAGAGTGAATCAAAATTTTGTTAGCAGATTTGTTAATGATCATTAGAAGAGTTTGTTCTCCTAGGTCCACATTCATGAAGCGTCTTAGGAAAATCTTAACTGACTGTAAACAGTAAACAGCTCACGTGGAACAAACATATTTTGCGATTCGCTGGCAGAGCTTGGGGGATCGAGTCGATCAGGACTAGACCTGTGCAGTAGTACTGCACTAAATATCACAGAGTAATTACTCTGTGTCACTCCAAAAATGCTATCAGTTGTACTCACACTTGGAGTTTAACTCTGTGTGGATATTGCGAGTAATTACGCATTTAAAAATGTCTGACTTCGAGGCGGGAATTAAAATATTTGTTTCACATGAACTGTTCTGTAAAGTAGAGTTTACTGAGGTAAATATTTCATACCAAATTTTTTAGGTGAAAATCAATAGTTTTATTTTAAAATATGGTAAAATTAGAACATTCTGACCACTATTTACAATAATAACACTTTTTAGTGTAAATTGAACTATAATAAGATGACCACAGATTACAGGACTTTACTGATTTTAAGACGTTTACTTACAGGTTTTACTAAGAGTTTTAATTATACAGACCCTTTGCTGCATTATAATGCATTTCTTTACAAAAGCTTTTGAGTATTTATAATGTACTTGTTATAGATTTTCTTTGCTTGTCTTCTAAATCAAAACTATGAATTTGCCAGAGTATGTTGTTGTCCATGTTTTAATCTGATTGTACATAGAAATTTGTTGTGTCCATTTACGCATATGATTGTTTCATTGCATATGGCCAACAGTTTTCTTTTTGTAATGTTCTTGTATGGAATACAAAATGGAATATATACCCATATTGTGAGTTTCACTTGTTAGGTTCTACACAAAGGTTTCATTGTACAAAAAGTCATTTCTGTTAAAAATGTGTAGCATCGGTTCATCATTTTTGTATTAACTTCACCTTGTTATGTATTCTTTCTTGTTGCAATCATATAATGAGACTTGCATCCAGTGCCTACCAAACATTTCATTAGGTTTGAAGTTAAAGCCCTTAAGGCCTGAAAATAAATGAGCATGGAGTGCAAAAACGGTCTTAATGCATGTGCGTAGTGTCGTCTCAGATTACCCTGTGCAGTCCGCACAAGCTAATCCAGGACTACCCTTTCCGCTTTTATGGTATTTTCTGTTTCAAGAAAGTCTCTTCTAAACATAAATCCACTGTAGGCGGAAAGTGCCGTCCCGGATTAGCCTGTGCGGGCTGCAAATGGCTGATCCGGGACTACACTTTTCGCACATGCATTGAGCCTGGTTTTCCCATGACACGCCTCAAATAATATATGTCTACTACATAAGCCATTTATATGTTTTTAGTAATTGTTTAACAGATCTTTTAGCAAGAGCAAAAGATTGGTGGTGCGAAAACAAGACCAAAATCTGCCTACATACAATACAAGAATTGATAAGTTGGTAGAGCACTAGTCTGTCAATCCGCGGATCGTGAGTTCGAACCCCAGCCCGGCGACATAACTTGTGTGGGGATTGGTCATGAAATTATTTCTACAGCCATTCTCCCCCCTACCTCTGATTCAAGTAGGTCAGTTACTGGCATATGTATGTTCAGTTACTTGCCCAGGAAAAGTGTGAGTAGGTTAACTGACCGCCGTGATATTACTGACATACTGTTAAAAACTGCAAAAAATCCCATCAAACAAACAAACAAGACACACACAAGAACAAAGAAGATTTTTTTACATTGGAAGGATCAGTATAAAAGGGGGGGGGGGTCTTTGCAGTCAACACATACATCTTATTCTCAAAAACTGATTTATTCTTAGTTCCTTGCATTGTTCATAAATAGAAAAGGTTGTTTTTGTTTTCGTCAAATGTATTTTGTTCTCTGCAATATTTTTCAGGTATGATGTGGGAGTGAAAACAAGCAATAATGATACCTTAGTTGCAGTTGAAATATTTGGCCTGGTATGAGAAACATTTTAATACAGATTTTCTGACTTCATAATGACATGTGGTCGCTGAATGTGTGACTTTTGGTATTTTGAACAACTTTTGGAATAAGCAGACATTTAAGAACATTTCTTGAAAACATCCATTTGTTCTTCCAAATGTTGTTCTAATTTATTAAGGGTACTGAAATTTAAATGTATTTATGGACATAATCCAGAAAACTTGTATGTTTGATTTTTTTACAAAATTTAAATTAAGATGTGGGAAATTAGGTGTGTTTTTCTTTCTAGAAATGACAATGTGAAGAACTTTGCAAGTTTACTGTTATAAGATTCATAATTTAATCCCATACATGTGTTTAAAACCGTTAAGTAAATGTGTTTTAAAAATCCTAGTTATAAATTAGGTAAATTTTAGTATGAAAATATTTTGACTACAGTGTATGGTATACTGAAGAAAATTGTTTGATTTAGAGTGGTTTATCGGCTAATAAACAACGATTTGGAGCTCTGATGCGTATGAATTAAACCAGAAGGACGTCAGCCAGAGCGGTTTAACATACCGCATCTGAACGAAAAATCGGTGTTTATATCCCGATGAAAAACACTAATTCGAAGATTATTTTGATTCTAACATCATCTGGCAAATAAATATTTCCAATATCAGTGGGAACTACTTTTTACTTTGCACCGCCTATCTTCCCACACGAACGTTCAAACGAGCGTCAACCCTGTTACAAGTGATGTCAGTCTGTGATACAAATTCATAATGATGTCACTTTCATTGATAAAAACTGAATAAATGACCTGAGAATCGGAACTATTTTTTGCGTTGTTTATTTGTAGTTTAACAATGATAATTTTGTTTTTTTGTCTATGGAAAAATTAGCGAGTATCATGTTAGAATAGTATTTAACATGGTGGCTAGTCAATTATGCAGGATAGCTATTCTAAGGGTAACAAGTGAATTCCACTTCAGGGTCCATTGCAAACAAAGGGTAGATTTTTATCATGGCTAACTGCCTACAAAGGGTAAAAGGTAGATTCCAGTAGAGTGACCCAAAGTATTACAAGGAAATTTCATAAAGATTTCATTCTTGTTCTAAGAGTTCTTATTTAGTTCACACTTGATGCAGTCTTTTTATATGAAAAAAATGGCAGTCCATGTTCTACGGGGTATTTATGACTTAATTATTTTAAACAACACAAATCCCATACATTAATTTCTCACTGTGTCTCTATAGATGTTCATTAAGAAACAAAACTGTGTCCAGCAGTTTTCTTTTATTTTGAGACAAAATTGCAAAAGTATGTAACCTGTTCACAATGTGTATCGTGTATGTATGGACGACATGAATTATCTGATAATCTTAGATTACGACATAATTTTATGATTTTTAGATCCATTTTAAATGGTACATTTGCTTGAAAATAAAGATAGTAAGCGAAATGTACATCGACTGGCAAATCTCTGTATAAGCATGTTAATTAAATACCTTTGTATGCATTTTATGTTTTAATTTTTTTTTGGTCATTTTTATGGGTCTGTGATACATCCAATATAGCTCACTTTTCTTCCAAATTTCAGTTGGTATACATTTTGAGTGCCGAGTGAAACCACGGCTTTGTGAAATTGACAGACAATTTTGGAATTTATTGTACTGGTATATTTCTGTCTTAAACTGTCAGATATATTTAGTCGTCTTAACAGTTTAAATGCATTTAACATCGTGTTTTCCAGACGAAAATAACAGTGTATTGGTGCTGATAATTCCAGGTTTATTCAAAATTTATTTTAAACAAATCGTCATGTCTAATTCTATCCAGACTTAAAGATAATGTATTTAAATACTTATGTACAGAATGCTTATGTAAGTGATGGTATGTTTTTAGTGTCGTATATTAGTAGTTACATAATTACACAATGGCTATACACATGCTCTTAAAGGAACTATGTCAGCAAAAAATGTGTTTCTTATTGGTTTTTAAATTATATTTGATGACAGAAATGCGCAATACTAAGACATGTACATGAAATAAATAATATAATACATCATGAGATATTTCATAAAACAAATTAGCAAAAATGTTTGCGCTTTGACCAACTGTGCCAATTGCGCTGTTCTGCTTTGTAAGGAAAAGTGTGTATAAATTATGGTTATACAAAATACTCCCAATTGTGTCGTCAAAATGAAAAGGGTCAAACAAACATGACGCAAATTGATTTTTATCTCAGAATTCAAAAACTTTTGTCCTATTATATATACCCTTTTTTTACTGTTATATATATCAGTATTAATATCTTTATTTCAGATTTTTTTAAGAAACTACCACATTGAGGCCCTTTTCGTTGACATAGTCCCTTTAAAGAAAGCAGAACATTGGTTCTTTTGAATTGTTTTTTGCATTTAATTTGTGGATTATATTTTGTTATTATATTAGAAAAAAGGAAGATGCATGTCACAGTCAGAATACATGTTCGATTTTTCTGTTATGTACAGTAATTCATTATTACCACTTCTTCCATACGTATTCCATTTTCGAAATCATGAGGCTCACCATTTTGTGAGATACATCAGGTATCTGTTCGACTTTGTGTTCACAGATTTGGTTACAGTCAAAACTAATACAGAATATAAGAAAGTTAACAAAAATGCGGAATGAAATCACATTTGCTAAATACAATTCATTAGGGGTTGTTGTTGTAATTAGCATTCTGTATCCGCATACAGTAGAAGAATTTTGTAATAATTACTGATATTGGTCAAAATCGACCGTCAGTTGCCATTTATTCATTACAGTTGGACAGCTGATGGTTAATAGCATCTAAGGCGTAAAAAAAATATGTTTGTTTCAGGTTACCCGACCTACCCTAAAAAAATGCCTTGACCATAGAACATTTTATTGGCTTTGTCAGATTTATTTTTAGCTCGACTATTCAAAGAATAGGTGAGCTATCCTACTACCCCAGCGTCAGCGTCCGCGTCTGAATTGGTTAAAGTTTTTATTCAAAAGTCTTGTAACTTCAAAACTACATAAGTTATTCACTTGAAACTTGGAACTAACCTTTGTCATCAGCTCCAGTATCAGGGGCAACATTCCCCCTAACTCTTTTTGTATTTTGACAGAGTTATGCCCCTTTTTCACATACATGTAGTTTCTGGTTAAAGTTTAGATTGAAAAGTTTTGCAACTTCAATACAACATGAGCTTTTCACTTCAAACTTGGAACTAACCTTTGTCATCATCTCTAGTATCAGGAGCAACATTACCCATAACTCTATTTTGTATTTTGACAGAGATATGCCCCCTTTTCACTTAGATTTTCTGTTTAAAGTTTATATTCAAAAGTTTGGTAACTTCAAAACTACACCAGTTATTCGCTTGAAACTTGGAATTAACCTTTGTCATCAACTCTAGTATCAGGGGCAACATTACCCATAACTCTGTCTTTTATTTTGACAGAGTTATGCACACTTTTTACATAGATTTTGTGGTTAAAGTTCTTTGTTCCAAAAATGTATAAACTATTATGTAATACAAGGCTTCACTTACAAGTTTTGTATTTTAACAAATGTATGCCCCTTCCACTATTCAAAATATGTACCAACTGAAATACTTTGAATAGTTGAGCGCGCTGCCCTCTGACAGCTCTTGTTGTTTTATTTACCTTTTTCAATAATTAAATGTGTTTTTTGAATAAATAAGTGTTTTGTTTTGATAGTATCCACTTATAAACATTGTTTAAGGATATTACTGATATGTTTTGAATATTTATTCAGTTTAAGAATCTTCAAGTTGACCATTAAGAAACAAACAAACAAAAAATCCCGACCTACCTACCCTAATATTTGGGGGCATGTAACCTGAAACAAACATATATTTTTTAAAGCCTAATGTAAGTAATCATAAAAAATGATATATCTGCTTTGTAAATACTAAACAAATGCTGAGGGTTGAGCGTAAAACTATTGTATCTAATACAGAAATGTTAAGCAGGTACAACAGTTAAACACTCGGACCTCGATTATTTTAGTTTTAATTTATTATTGAAAAATACTGTTTTGAATCTCCCTACAAAAATGTATTTGCTCATTTTGCACTGATTGCGAATGTTGTCCCTTAACAAAATACAAAGAGCTATTCTAGTCAAATTATTTCCTCGGAGTTTAACTTTAACGTATACATTTATTTCTTGTTTTATGTCAGTTGTTCTTATTAGAAATAGGTATGTTTAATTGTTGATTCAGTGTTTAACTGATAAGGTTTAATATATTATATTCAAATTTCTGTTAATTTGATATTTTTATTTTTTCAGTTTTACACATTCTTATTCTTTTCTTGCTTTGTTTTTGTCTGGGTATAATAGTTTTTGTCTGGGTATAATAGTTTTTGTCTGGGTATAATAGTTTTTGTCTGGGTATAATAGTTTTTGTCTGGGTATAATAGTTTTTGTCTGGGTATAATAGTTTTTGTCTGGGTATAATAGTTTTTGTCTGGGTATAATAGTTTTTGTCTGGGTATAATAGTTTTTGTCTGGGTATAATAGTTTTTGTCTGGGTATAATAGTTTTTGTCTGGGTATAATAGTTTTTGTCTGGGTATAATAGTTTTTGTCTGGGTATAATAGTTTTTGTCTGGGTATAATAGTTTTTGTCTGGGTATAATAGTTTTTGTCTGGGTATAATAGTTTTTGTCTGGGTATAATAGTTTTTGTCTGGGTATAATAGTTTTTGTCTGCGTATAATAGTTTTTGTCTGGGTATAATAGTTTTTGTCTGGGTATAATAGTTTTTGTCTGGGTATAATAGTTTTTGTCTGTGTATAATAGTTTTTGTCTGGGTATAATAGTTTTTGTCTGGGTATAATAGTTTTTGTCTGGGTATAATAGTTTTTGTCTGGGTATAATAGTTTTTATAAAATGATGAACACTGTAACGAAACAAAAATTGGCACATACTGTTTGTGCTTGAAATAATATGAAAACCTTGCAGGGTTTTACATCAACGTTAAATTTTAGGGGTTCACAGGACTCAGGTGGTTGATATTTAGGGGTCCTTTCAATAAAAGTGGGGGTCCCATTCATTTGTTTTGTCTGCATTTGTATCAATAATATAGAATGAATGCATTATAAAATAATGTTAATAATTTTATAAATTACATCTATCAAATAATTAATTTTCACACTGATTTGTATCAACACATCAGAAAAATCGAGCATCCAATGGGATGCAAGTTTAAAAATAGGAGGGGTCCTGACTCCCAATTTAGGGGTATTTGAAGCAGGAAATCGAGTCTGGAATATATTTTATATTTTATTTAAAAATCATAATATTTCTCTTGCATTTAATGACTGTTACACTTTATATTGTTGAAAATACATTTAACACTATAATTTAAAATCATATTGTTACTTTTGCATTTCAATTGAAGTTGATCTTGATATTGATGAAATACCCAATTACTATATTTTAAAACTGCAGGCAGTTTTGTATAGCTAGTTTTATAACTGTAGATCGCTTTTTTGTACTATAGTGAAAAAGATGTGCTAATTTTAAGTGGAAATATGGGCATTAAAGTGGCTTGTTCACAGATTAAAAAAAATAAAAATATTTGAACAATAAATGTCACAAAATAGCTTAACTGAAAAACGAAAGTCTCTGGACTACCAAATTAAAAATAAAATCAATACAAAAATCATTGAAAACAACATTTTGCTGGTGCTGTGGATGAAAATTATCAATAAGCCAAGTCTATGAATATGTCCATTGTTTCAGACAATAATATTGATTAGATTTCTGGGCCCTTATCCACAAAGCTCCTTAGTGCTAACATAAGTAAATTTCTTAAAACCACGAATTTCCTGAAGTATTTGGGTGGTTAATGTAATGTTTATTTGGTCTAAAATGGTTTTAATCTTGTAAAGAAGCAACAGATACTTCTTATTTTACCATATTTTAGATATAAAATATTGATTTTCCTAATGGAAATTTTATTTCAATTTTTTACTTAAATTTGACTTCAGATTTCCCTAAGGAGCTTTGTGGATATGGCCCCTTATCTGTTTTAAGTATTTTTGAACTTGGCCCCTAATCTGTTTTAAGTATTTTTTAACTTCGTCTATGAATTAGTCGCATTCAGACAATGATATTGATTAAATTTCCAGTCTGTTTTAAATATTTTTAAGAGGAAATCTCCACTTTGAGTGAACTGAGTCTGTAGGCCAAATCATTGAATAAATTAATATGGATTAGATTTCTGGCCTGTTTTTAAGAGGAACTCTCCACTTTAAGTGAACTTGGCAAAAAATAAGAACATAAATAACAACATAAATGTAATTAAAAGCTCATTATTATACCCCCACAAACGAAGTTTAGGGGGGGGTATATAGGAGTGAGCTTGTCAGTCCGTCGGTCTGTTGGTTTTTGAATTATTTTTGGTACATAGGTGTAACATCATAAAATACAGATAAAGTTCAACTATGGTTACAAACCACTAAATGTTGACAGAGTTATGGCTCCTACTGATTTAAATGTTTCCAAATATACTGTTGACCATTCACAAATTAAATCATTCTCTGTCTATCCATTTCTTTCGAATGGATGCCATAGTTTTGTGACAAGGCCATATTGTGGAGGTATATCCGTCACTCATGTGACAATTCTAGTTGTAACTTACTATTTACCACCATCATAATAGAGTGTGTTATAACATATACTTTATACATTTACTTTATACCTTTGTTGATGTTGTTAATGAACTGATGTTAAAGTATTTACTGAACTATAGTTCTTGAATTCACATGTTGCGCTTCATTGAAAATTGATGCTTTTTGGAAATGTTGCTTTTCTTTCGTGAAGTAGTGTGTCAAGTATATAATATTTTACTACTCTGTCACACATGTTATTGATATGATACATACTCTTTATGTAACCGCGTTGATTTCAGCTTTAATTGTTCCGTATTTTCCATTTTGTGTAAACATGTATGAATCATTAAATCTAGACTCTTTGATTCTGTGTTCTCTTTTTCTGTCGCACGGAACCAGTTAGTGGGTAATGTATATCATAATAGAACCAGTTAATGGGTAATGTATATCATAATAGCACGGAACCAGTTAGTGGGTAATGTATATCATAATAGCACGGAGCCAGTTAGTGGGTAATGTATATCATAATAGCACGGAACCAGTTAGTGGGTAATGTATATCATAATAGAACCAGTTAGTGGGTAATGTATATCATAATAGAACCAGTTAGTGGGTAATGTATATCATAATAGCACCAGTTAGTGGGTAATGTATATCATAATAGCACCAGTTAGTGGGTAATGTATATCATAATAGAACCAGTTAGTGGGTAATGTATATCATAATAGCACCAGTTAGTGGGTAATGTATATCATAATAGCACGGAACCAGTTAGTGGGTACTGTATATCATAATAGCACCACTTTGTAGCCTTTAGTCAATTGTTAATTTTAACATAGAAAATGAAAACCTTTATCACACAATGCATCTAATTATCATATCTCCAGTATGCACAATTTTCATTGTGCGTGAATTGTTGCCCTGCATTGAGTAATTACTGACGCCTTTCGCCCGAACACAAATCTTTATCGCCCTATGTAAAATTAATGACCCGACATTATTGAAAAAAATTAACAAAAAAAAACCTACCCATGTTGCTTGATACGTTAAAAATAAGACCGAAAATAGGTTCCATACACAACAGTCATGACAATACCACAATATCCATAATATTAATGTTTCTTGCATAAGCCATGGCAGTATAGCTAAGTCATGACAATACTTCAATATCCATGTTTCTTGTATAGTAAAGTCATGACAATACTTCAATATCCATGTTTCTTGTATAGTAAAGTCATGACAATACCACAAAACCATGCTTCTTGTATAGCTAAGTCATGGCACTATCACAATGTACATGCTTATTGTATAGCTACGTCATTGCACTATCACAATATACATGCTTATTGTATATCTAAGTCATGGCACTATCGCAATATACATCTTTATTGTATAGCTAAGTCATGGCACTATCACAATTTACATGCTTATTGTATAGCTAAGTCATGGCACTATCACAATTTACATGCTTATTGTATAGCTAAATCATGGCACTATCACAATTTACATGCTTATTGTATAGCTAAGTCATGGCACTATCACCATGTACATGCTTATTGTATAGCTAAGTCATGGCACTATCACAATATACATGCTTATTGTATAGCTAAGTCATGGCACTATCACAATATACATGCTTATTGTATAGCTAAGTCATGGTACTATCACAATATACATCTTTATTGTATAGCTAAGTCATGGCACTATCACAATATACATGCTTATTGTATAGCTAAGTCAGGGCACTATTACAATATACATGCTTATTGTATAGTTAAGTCATGGTACTATCACAATATACATCTTTATTGTATAGCTTAGTCATGGCACTATCACAATATACATGCTTATTGTATAGCTAAGTCATGGCACTATCACAATATACATGCTTATTGTATAGCTAAGTCACGGCACTATCAAAATATACATGCTTATTGTATAGCTAAGTCATGGCACTATCACAATATACATGCTTATTGTATAGCTAAGTCATGGCACTATCACAATATACATCTTTATTGTATAGCTAAGTCATGGCACTATCACAATTTACATGCTTATTGTATAGTTAAGTCATGGCACTATCACAATTTACATGCTTATTGTATAGCTAAGTCATGGAACTATCACAATGTACATGCTTATTGTATAGCTAAGTCATGGTACTATCACAATATACATCTTTATTGTATAGCTAAGTCATGGCACTATCACAATATACATGCTTATTGTATAGCTAAGTCAGGGCACTATTACAATATACATGCTTATTGTATAGTTAAGTCATGTGGTACTATCACAATATACATCTTTATTGTATAGCTTAGTCATGGCACTATCACAATATACATGCTTATTGTATAGCTAAGTCATGGCACTATCACAATATACATGCTTATTGTATAGCTAAGTCATGGCACTATCACAATATACATGCTTATTGTATAGCTAAGTCATGGTACTATCACAATATACATGCTTATTGTATAGCTAAGTCATGGCACTATCACAATATACATGCTAAGTCATGGTACTATCACAATTTAGATGCTTATTGTATAGCTAAGTCGTGGCACTATCACAATATACATGCTTATTGTATGGCTAAGTCATGGCACTATCACAATATACATCTTTATTGTATAGCTAAGTCATGGCACTATCACAATATACATCTTTATTGTATAGCTAAGTCATGGAACTATCACAATATAGATGCTTATTGTATAGCTAAGTCATGGCACTATCACAATGTACATGCTTATTGTATAGCTAAGTCATGGCACTATCACAATATACATCTTTATTGTATAGCTAAGTCATGGCACTATCACAATATACATCTTTATTGTATAGCTAAGTGATGGCACTATCACAATTTACATGCTTATTGTATAGCTAAGTCATGGCACTATCACAATATACATGCTTATTGTATAGCTAAGTCATGGTAATACCACAATATCCAGGTTTGTTGTATAACTAAGTCATGGCACTATCACAATTTACATGCTTATTGTATAGCTAAGTCATGGTAATACCACAATATCAAGGTTTGTTGTATAACTAAGTCATGGCACTATCACAATTTACATGCTTATTGTATAGCTAAGTCATGGCACTATCACAATATACATGCTTATTGTATAGCTAAGTCATGGTAATACCACAATATCCAGGTTTGTTGTATAGCTAAGTCATGGCACTATCACAATTTACATGCTAATTGTATAGCTAAGTCATTGCACTATCACAATGTACATGCTTATTGTATAGCTAAGTCATGGCACTATCACTATATAGATGCTTATTGTATAGCTAAGTAATGGTACTATCACAATTTAGATGCTTATTGTATTGCTAAGTCATGGCACTATAACAATATACATGCTTATTGTATAGCTAAATCATGGTAATAGCACAATATCCAGGTTTGTTGTATAGCTAAGTCATGGCACTATCACAATTTACATGCTTATTGTATAGCTAAGTCATGGCACTATCACAATTTACATGCTTATTGTATAGCTAAGTCATGGCACTATCACAATTTACACGCTTATTGTATAGCTAAGTCATGGCACTATCACAATGTACATCTTTATTGTATAGCTAAGTCATGGCACTATCACAATATACATCTTTATTGTATAGGTAAGTCATGGTACTATCACAATTTACATGGTTATTGTATAGCTAAGTCATGGCACTATCACAATTTACATGCATATTGTATAGCTAAGTCATGGCACTATCACAATGTACATCTTTATTGTATAGCTAAGTCATGGAAAAATCACAATATACATCTTTATTGTATAGCTAAGTCATGGCACGATCACAATTTAGATGCTTATTGTAAAGCTAAGTCATGGCACTATCACAATTTACATGCTTATTGTATAGCTAAGTCATGGCACTATCACAATATACATGCTTATTGTATGGCTAAGTCATGGCACTATCACAATGTACATGCTTATTGTATAGCTAAGTCATGGCACTATCACAATGTACATCTTTATTGTATAGCTAAGTCATGGCACTATCACAATATACATCTTTATTGTATAGCTAAGTCATGGTACTGTCGCAATTTACATGCTTATTATATAGCTAAGTCATGGCACTATCACAATATACATGCTTATTGTATAGCTAAGTCATGGCACTATCACAATATAAATGCTTATTGTATAGCTAAGTCATGGCACTTAGACAATATACATGCTTATTGTATAGCTAAGTCATGGCACTATCACAATATACATGCTTATTGTATGGCTAAGTCATGGCACTATCACAATGTACATGCTTATTGTATAGCTAAGTCATGGCACTATCACAATGTACATCTTTATTGTATAGCTAAGTCATGGCACTATCACAATATACATCTTTATTGTATAGCTAAGTCATGGTACTGTCGCAATTTACATGCTTATTGTATAGCTAAGTCATGGCACTATCACAATATACATGCTTATTGTATAGCTAAGTCATGGCACTATCACAATATAAATGCTTATTGTATAGCTAAGTCATGGCACTTACACAATATACATGCTTATTGTATAGCTAAGTCATGGCACTATCACAATATACATGCTTATTGTATAGCTAAGTCATGGTACTATCACAATGTACATGCTTATTGTATAGCTAAGTCATGGTACTATCACAATGTACATGCTTATTGTATAGCTAAGTCATGGTACTATCACAATATACATCTTTATTGTATAGCTAAGTCATGGCACTATCACAATATAGATGCTTATTGTATAGCTAAGTCATGGCACTATCACAATATAGATGCTTATTGTATAGCTAAGTCATGGCACTATCACAATGTACATCTTTATTGTATAGCTAAGTCATGGCACTATCACAATATACATCTTTATTGTATAGCTAAGTCATGGTACTGTCGCAATTTACATGCTTATTGTATAGCTAAGTCATGGCACTATCACAATATACATGCTTATTGTATAGCTAAGTCATGGCACTATCACAATATAAATGCTTATTGTATAGCTAAGTCATGGCACTTACACAATATACATGCTTATTGTATAGCTAAGTCATGGCACTATCACAATATACATGCTTATTGTATAGCTAAGTCATGGTACTATCACAATGTACATGCTTATTGTATAGCTAAGTCATGGTACTATCACAATGTACATGCTTATTGTATAGCTAAGTCATGGTACTATCACAATATACATCTTTATTGTATAGCTAAGTCATGGCACTATCACAATATAGATGCTTATTGTATAGCTAAGTCATGGCACTATCACAATATAGATGCTTATTGTATAGCTAAGTCATGGTACTATCACAATATAGATGCTTATTGTATAGCTAAGTAATGGCACTATCACAATATACACGCTTATTGTATAGCTAAGTCATGGCACTGTCACAATATACATGCTTATTGTATAGCTAAGTCATGGCACTATCACAATGTACAGGCTTATTGTATAGCTAAGTCATGGTACTATCACAATATACATGCTTATTGTATAGCTAAGTCATGGTACTATCACAATATACATGCTTATTGTATAGCTAAGTCATGGTACTATCACAATATACATGCTTATTGTATAGCTAAGTCATGGTACTATCACAATATACATGCTTATTGTATAGCTAAGTGATGTTACTATCACAATACAGATGCTTATTGTATAGCTAAGTCATGGCACTATCACAATATAGATGCTTATTGTATAGCTAAGTCATTGCACTATCACAATATACATGCTTATTGTATAGCTAAGTCATGGCACTATCACAATGTACATGCTTATTGTATTGCTAAGTCATGTTACTATCACAATATAGATGCTTATTGTATAGCTAAGTCATGGTAATACCACAATATCCAGGTTTGTTGTATAGCTCAGCCATGACAATACCGCAATATCCATGCTTCTTGCATAGATAAAGTATGACAACATAATATACATACTTCTTGTATAGCGAAGTCATTACAATACCACAATATCCATGTTTCTTGTATAGGTAAGTCATGACAATACCACAATATTCATGCTTCTTGTATCGCTAAGCCATGAAAATACCACAATATCGTTGCTTCTTTTATAGCTTAGCAATGAAAATAACACAATATCCATGCTTCTTTTATAGCTAATACATGGTAAGGCGTAAAATAATATGTTTCTTTCAGGTAACATGCCCAACAAAATAAGGGTAGGTAGGTCGGGATTTTTTTTGATTTTTTTTTTGGTAAATGGTCAACTTAAAGATTCTCAAACTTAATAAATATTCAAAACATATCAGTAATATCCTTAAACATTGTTTATAAGTGGATACTATCAAAACAAAACACTTATTTATCCAAAACACATTTAATTTTTGAAAAAGGTAAATAAAACAAAAAATCAATCTGACAAACCCAATAAGATGTTCTAGGGTCGGGTCATTTTTTAGGGTAGGTCGGGTTACCTGAAACAAACATAATTTTTTTATGCCTAATGCTACATGCACAATATTCACGCTTCTTGGATAGCTAAGTCATGACCATTCCACAATAGACATGCTTCTTTTATAGTTAAATCATGACACTACCACAACATTCATGTTTCTTTTATAGCTAAGTCATGACAATACCGCAATATCCATGCTTCTTGCATAGATAAAGTAGGACAATACCACAATATACATGCTTCTTGTAAAGCTAAGTCATGACAATACCGCAATATACATGCTTCTTGTAAAACTAAGTCATGGCACTATCACAATATACAAGCTTTTTGTAAAGCTAAGTCATGCAACTATCACAATATACATGCTTCTTGGATAAGTCATGGCAATACCACAATATCCATGTTTCTTGTAAAGCAAAGTCATGACAATACCACAAAATGCATGCTTCGTGGATAAATAAGTCATGGCAATACTACAAAATCCATGTTTTTGTATAGCTAAGTCATGGCACAATCACGATATACATGCTTCTTGTAAAGCTAAGTCATGGCGATACCACAATATCCATGTTTCTAGGATAATAAAGCCATGATAATACCACAATATCCACACATTCTTGTATAGCTAAGGCAAGACAATATCACACTCTACGTGCTGCTTGTATAGCTAAGCAAAGCTTTTCCCCTATATACTTCACAATCAAAAATATTTTTCACAACTGTGGCTGCCAAAATTCACAATGATGGCTATGACACTTCACAAATCTGCTGGATCTTATTTAAACATTATTACCATTTTTAGCTCACCTGACAACGAAGTGCTCAAGGGTGAGCTTTTGTGGTCATTGGTTGTCCATCATCGTCCGTCGTCAACAATTTACTACTGGTTGGATTTCAAAAGAATTTCATGTTCCTCCAGTGACCCTCTACCAAAATACTTTAATTTATTTTGATACATAAAAACATGCCCTTAAGGGGCGAGGCCTTTTTCTATTTATGGCTATATTAAAAACTTGAACAAATATTTTTCAGAAACCACGGGTTGGATTTCGAATAATTTCACAGAAATATTCCTTGGATGATCCTCTACCAAAATACTCATTTTTTTTTTATTCTTTAAAAACATGGATGCCAGGGGTTGGCCCTTTTTTTTCTTATATGGCTACATGTATATTGAAAAACATCTTCTTGTCAGTAACCACTAGCTTGATTTTGAACTAATTTCGCACAAAAAACTAGGATGACTATCTACCAAATTCCTTCATTATTTGGATAAGCTAAAATTATGGCTGTCAGTGGTCAATCGTTGACGTCAGTTGTCAACTTTTACTGCACCTCTGAACAAGTTTTGCAAATCTTTATGATTCATTAAACTCAGGTGAGCGACCCTAGACCGTGTTGGTCCTCTTGTTATCATATATGTTATAAAAAATATACAATTTAGGTTGCAGACCGAGTGCTCTAAACAGAAGTACAAGAGTCAAATGTGATGTACTGTATTGTAGCATAGATTCATATTTAAATATGAAATATGATACATAAATTAAGTGGTGTTTTTGACTGTTTTGTTTTATTATATTTTTAAATTTCACAATTCAGCACATACTACACTTGAAGACTTTTACAATTTGCTTTTGTATCGCGCTCACTTTTCGCAAACTAAAAATGGCCCAGGCGGCGAGGCCCCTTCGCAATTGTGAAAAACAATTCCTGCTAAGTCATGACCATACCAGAATATCTAAGCCTTGTACAGCCATGTCCTGACAATATCGTTTATGACTGGAATGAAGATTGAAATCGTGGCAACATCTTGGCATCACATGTCATGAAGACATATAAAGTCAAGATCTAGATTTTCACTAGAGTAGGACGGAGTACGTGATTAATTTGAACAGATAAATAAGCGGACAAGAAGAACGTAACACAAACAGGTAGTACTTAAAGCAAGTCCCTCGAGCAATGTGGTAGAGAAACCATGTGGACCTCTGTCAAGATGTCACAGGTAGGTCAGTAGGCTAGCGGATACCGGAGACTGTTTCTGGCTTAGTAAACATATTTGAAACAAATATTTTATCTATATATTTGACAAAATGGATTTAACAATTTATCAATTTAACATTTATTTATTTAAAAAAAAAACAAAAAAAAAGCATTTACCATTTGTTTAATAAAATAAGTGTCCTCGTTGAGACTAGAGTACAGATACGTATTTGTAGAAGCCAACTTATGTCATGTTGACTGGTAACTTCTGGCACCAAATTGTATAAACTGTTTAACCAGCGGTTAAACACATTCCGCCTGTACAATCTTGGTACCATGATGGTAAGCATTTCTAAAAAATTTGGTAAATTATACCAGTCGGTAAAAACCCGGTTAAAACTTACCATGCTACTGTAGCTGGCTAAGCAGTGGTAACCACAGTCATGTCAATGTGAAAAAAATGACCGTACCAGTGATGACTGAGAAAAAGCAACATACTGTTAACATATGTTGTCCATTGTGCTTAATTTAAGAAATAATTGACGGGTAACTGTTGGTTATTGCGGTAATAACCAACTGTTTGGAGTTCCGATGCGTAGGAATTAAACCACGAGGGCGTTTTCTCACAAACAAGAGGCCATAACTCTAAGGTTTCTGGTCCAATTCGGCCCATTATCAATTCCAACCGAGATTTTATGGTCATACAAAAACTGTGCAAGTTAGGTCAAGATTGAATAAAAAGTGTATTCTGTATCGCGATAACGGTCCCAATTGTTGACGGCATACGGACGACAGACTACGGACGACGCCGGAGAGGTGCCCTATATCAATATCTCACCGAGCACTTCGTGCTCAGGTGAGCTAATAATAATAATTATTATTATTATTATTATCATCATTATTATTATTGTCACAGGGTGAGAAAACTTGAACTTGCATGAACTTTGTCACTTAAAGGGGAGAGGTTGTGTGGCGGCCCGGTTAGCTCAGTCGGGAGAGCACTCGCGCTATCGTCGGGAGAGCACTCGCCCTGATAGCGAGGGGTCCCGGGTTCGAGTCCCGGGCTGGCCGCACAATTTTTGCACCCTGTGACATTATTATTATTATACGCGTTCATATTTTTAACATTAAGCAAGACCTGGCTTTGCATGGACATATTATGTATGTTTTCAATATTGAGGTTTAACGACCAAAAAAATAACGCGTCCATAACACGTAATGCTGTTGGTTTGTTTGTTTGTTTGGATTATTCGACAGTATGTCAGTCATATCACGGCGGTCAGTTAACCTACTCACACTTTTCCTGGGCAAGCTTAGCCGATCTAAGCGGTTTACATAGTGATTACCAATTACGGTACAGCAAACCAACAACAATCTAACAGTCTTGTTTTGCAGATACTGTTGATGTCAATCATTTTTACGGTATTTGAAGGTGACTAGTTTGCTGTTCGTTGCCTCGGTGGCTACCAGGATGTCAGCCATTGATAGACTTCTCGAAAGCCCCACCTGCAAACCCGGCTGCATTTGCGACATTACAATGGGATTAAACTGGACACCCTACGCCAACATGTACTGCGACCACCAGAACCTGGCCACGTTCCCCACTAACCTCGCCTATTTAAAGAACGGTCCATCCTATTCAGTTTTAAGTCTGAATTACAACCACATAGCCAATATTCCGGCCAGGATGTTTGACCATTTCATGACTGGCCTCAGCAGCTTCAGCGTGTATCTCCACCTCAGCCACAACCGGATATCGCACATCAACGACGATGCGTTTGTCACGAGCCACGGAACCCTAACGGTTTGGAGCCTGGATTTGTCCTACAACATGTTGCAGTCAATACCAGTAGCGTTACGACGCCTGAATAGCCTAACTAGTTTGGATCTGATGGGTAATCCGATTACAAACTACGATCCTGCGACAATGAATCACTTCACAAACAACGCGATGACAATGAAGATTCAGCTAGACCACGTCAGTACGTGGCCGCTGTCATCATGGACCATGCACATTAAGTCAATGACGTTGGACGGTTTCCAGGGTTCGCAAATACCGGACGTTGGAGCGTGGTCGGCATCAGCGATCATTCTGTCGAACACACACGTGTCGGACTGGAACCAGGTCTTCTGCAAGAATGGCGTCGACGTAATAACCGTCACCGATGACCCGCAATTTAATCCAACGCAAACGTTCAGGGCCTGTCCTAATGGCAGTCCACTGAATGAAGACATGTGCCCTCAGTGGCGTGGGGCTTTCACAGATTCCTGATACTTTTCGAACCGGATCATGGCCGGCTTTGGTGAGTTTAGACCTGTCCAAAAACGGGATCACATCAATGTCTGGTCTTGGGACTCGAGCAAAACTCGCCGACCTTAACCTGAATGATAACAGGATTACAGCGCTGAACGACCACGATTTCGACGGCCTTCCGGCGCTTCATGCACTCCACCTTGAACGCAATCCAATCACGTCGATTTCAAGCGGAGTTTTTGCCCACTATTCGTGGTATATATACGTATACATGGACAGCCATATGGTGTTCCCGATTGTGAATGCTGATTTACGCGTGCAGAGCTCTGGACGAGTGGTACGTACCGGTAGTGTTTTTTTTTTATAATTTAAATCACAAACTAAACAAATTCTGAAAAATACAGTATAATTAAATAATTTAATCGTAAGTTTGGCCACTTTAAGAAGCCTAGCCCCCGTAAGTATTTAGTTATAAATCATATATTTATGTAGTTACATAAATTGCGTGCGACGCGAACACGTTTTATGTGCCGCTAAAACATTTTAACACGTTACAAAGGTTACATAAATTATATGTATGCGTTAAATTGCAAACAACTTAAGTGGCCTTGTAACATAGACTGTGTTGAATCTAAATATTAAGAGATTTTTTATTTTGATTCCAATGAAATATATTCCAGTATGCAACGTTGTTCATAGTATTCCAGTGATGCATGCACTGCGTTAAATTGCTAACAGCTTATGCGACGTTGTTCATTGTATTCTAGTGATGTATGCATCCCGCTAAACTGCCAACAGCGTAAATATGCGACGTTGTTCATTGTATTCTAGTGATGTATGCAACAATTCACCCCGCTAAACTGCTAGCAGCTTATGGGACGTTTCCATTTTTCCAGGAACTGTATTCCAGAAACGGATGCACCCCGTTAAACGGCTAACAACTTATACGAGGCTGTTCATTTTTTTCCAGGAACTGCATTCCAGTGACGTATGCAGCTCGCCATATTGCTAACGGCTTAAGCGACGTTGTTCTTTTTTTTTCCAGGAACTGCATTCCAGTGACGTATGTGAAGTAAACTGTTCGTGCGACTTTCTCCGCAAACTGCTACAGCAGACCAACGTAGAGTGGGGCTATAGCACGACACGGTGCACTAACACGAACCTTAATTTCGATCTGTCCAAGACTAACATTCACACTTATTGTCCATAGATGCCCGGTGAACGCATTCGTCACTTGCTATTGATATGATACGAAGTCTAATTTAAAAATAATTTTCCATTTCGTTCCTTGCCGCAGTGATGTCTCCTTGTGTCTTCTTATGTCGCCAGAACTCCATGTCACACTATACCACGTTTCCATGCGTTGGCACGGCGTTGTTTAAATTTCCAGAGCGCCGTGAGATCGCAAGAAAAATTTGATATTTTCCGAGAAGATGGGCGTCCTCACAGCGACCAAGGCGTTGCTACGAAGCTCCCATGGCGTTCTATCGCGTTCCTACGGAGTTCTTGTTGGCGATTGTCTGCGCTCTCGCGGCGCTTTCACTGCGTGCACAGCGCTTTCACGGCGCTAACAATGCGCTGACGGCGTGTTGAATACTATTTTGTTCGTTTTTGTCATGCAAACGCCGATGGACGCGGTAGAAGTGCCTTGGGAGCGCAAGAATCGCCGTGACAGCTCCGTACAGTCGTTGTAAGAGCGCAGTAAAATAAATAACATTCCGTATAAGCGCCGTATAAGCGCGGTAGAGACGCAGTGACAACTCAGAGACAACACGACCTCCGTGCGCGCCCGCGGAGCTCCTGCTGCGCTGCTATGGCGACCTTACGGCGACCCCACTGCGCGCTAATCAGAACGCCGAGCGACGGCGTTTGATTTGTGCGTGCCCTACGTGCGCGCCGTCGCTCGACGTTCTATGTGATCCCAACGCGTCAACTGGTGATGCCACTGCGTTGCTTGCGATCGTACTGCGCGCACATCGGCGTTCTGCATTTTTCTTGGACGCCGTGGGGGTCGCTGTTGTTAAACTTACGCAATATGATGTAATATGCATTTAACCAGTCAACTGCAGAAATTCCCCACCCTAGAGCCAAACAATTTTGTCTAAATCCCCTCAATGGGGGATGCTTAATTGGTGTATGAAATGGCCCGGGGGGGGGGGGCCAATATTACCGGGTTCTAAAATCCGAACAAACTATATTTCCCGGGACCCGGAATCAATCGCCAAGTCATATTACCGCCTGTCGGGAATTGCTTTCAGTCTAAAGTCCCGTATATGGCCCCGCCCCCCCCCCCCCCCCCGGGGAGAAATATTGATAGGTGCATTACAAATGTATTTTAGTAAAAGATCTACAGCGAAATAGCAGGGTGCTGCACACTGCTTCTTTTTGAACCCCCCCCCCCCCGCCCCGCCCTGCTGTTCCTCTGGGTTGGATGGGCCAACAAAGAAATTGTGTTCATCTTTTGACATTTAATATATTTGTGCAAATATTAAATAAATGAAAGCTATGCTTAGAAACCATAATTGTGATTATTAAACTTATAACAAGCCTGGATTAAGCAAATTAATAAAAATGTCAACAAACTGGCTCAGCTTTAGCCATGTTCCTTTTTAGCACCTCCCTGTACCTTTCGTGAAACCTAGATCTTCCCCTACATGTACGTTAAACTACTTTTATTCCACTCGGCGCCAGAAAAACAGAATGTCGTAATTACAGAGTCTCATGCAACATTACTCATGAACGGCGCGGTTAGACTGCACTTAGTGAATGCTTTTTGCGTCTTAGACAACAACGTGAAAACACAGGCGCGGTGTGCTAGCCCATTATCGGGCTGTCATTTCAGAGCCCTGGGGAAGAGGCACCCCTAAACTGTTGGAAACATTATCGTGATAAACTTGACAAAGGCGAGCAAACAAAACCTGACACAAAGTCAATTTTGGGCAGGTTTAGATATCTTAGGAAGGATCTAGCTCTATACTCATGGTAAAATGTTCCAGCTACATTTGTATACAACGGGCTGGTAAAAGTAAAAACAGCTTTTTAGTCGCAAGAAGCTCGGACAACAAAATCCACACAAACCAACTAATAATCCCACTAGAAACAAGCACTTGCGCGAATCTTTGGCTATACTTAAAACTGTGACAGCAGTAGTCAGAGCTTACATATATAACGCAGGTACTTTATTTATATAGGTTTCACATAAGAGTCAGAAGAAAAATACTATTTCAGTTTTTATGTGTAATCAGTATATATATATTACAAAACAAGTTGCTTTCAAACTGATATGCATATGTTTGCACCTTCAAATATTTCCGCGTAACACGGCACAAATCAAGGCTTTTGATAGATGTATTTCTGAAGAGAATCATAAACATTTTTCTGCAGCTCTAGGAACCTCGGATCCCGACCACACCCGTGGGTAGAGAGATAGCTGGACACGTAGGCCATGGCCAGCCTGTTGGTAGGGTCCGCCAACACTATCTGACCACCGTAACCCGCATGCCCGAACACGCTTTGTCCCTAAAACATTGACACATTTGAATGGTCATGATTCATAGCGTTATTACTACTGCTGCTACAAGCATACTGCTTAACTATAGCTGCCGCTGCCGCCGCTTCTGCTGATACAACTGCTACTACTTCTGCTGCAAGTGCTGATACTACTACTACTACTACTGCTACTGCTGCTGCTAGTGCTACTGCTGCTACTGCTACTGCTACTACTACTGCTACTACTGCTACTACTTCTACTACTACTACTACTCAACCTTTTACTTTTTAGTGAAACATATCAATCAATGTGGAATATTGTTCCAGCTGATCTTACCCATGGGTTATGATAAATCTGCACGCCCTGTCCATACTTGACTCGGAAGCCATTTAAGCAACAGGTCCGTTCGACAATGGGTATCCCTAGTTTGTCGATAGTTTCTTGTCTTAAGATTTTGTCCCCATGGTGGTTTCCATCTACACTCAGAATGCTGTAAATGCATTTTGTATATTTAAAATAATTACACATAAACATCTTTAATGAATGGGTGAACTTTTTCTACGATACAACAGCATCCTGGATGAATGAGTGTATGTTTTAAAGGGTTTACGTGAGAAAACGAACAGCATGCAGGCCAGTCGATCTACGTTAATTGTAAATGTCTTATAGTCAATAGACAGTTCCACAACGCCAATCATATGCAAGTTAATTACATTGTAAGTTTTTTATCCAATCAGCTATTGTCTTGTTTAATTGTTAACCAGGTTTACACAAAATTGCATATGGTAAAGCTTGTGAAGTGCTTGCCACTGTAATGAGGCGTATAAAAATTTATGTTTCTTTTAGGTTACCCGACCTACTCCAGCGGCCCAGATAAGGCGCGTACGCGCGTATAATACGTCATATCCTTAAACATTGTTTATAAGTGGATACTATCAAAACAAACCACTTATTTATCCAAAACACATTTAATTTTTGAAAAAGGTAAATACAACAAAAAATCAATCTGACAAACCCAATAAGATGTTCTAGGGTCGGGTCATTTTTTAGGGTAGGTCGGGTTACCTGAAACAAACATAATTTTTTTATGCCTAATGCTACATGCACAATATTCACGCTTCTTGGATAGCTAAGTCATGACCATTCCACAATAGACATGCTTCTTTTATAGTTAAATCATGACACTACCACAACATTCATGTTTCTTTTATAGCTAAGTCATGACAATACCGCAATATCCATGCTTCTTGCATAGATAAAGTAGGACAATACCACAATATACATGCTTCTTGTAAAGCTAAGTCATGACAATACCGCAATATACATGCTTCTTGTAAAACTAAGTCATGGCACTATCACAATATACAAGCTTTTTGTAAAGCTAAGTCATGCAACTATCACAATATACATGCTTCTTGGATAAGTCATGGCAATACCACAATATCCATGTTTCTTGTAAAGCAAAGTCATGACAATACCACAAAATGCATGCTTCGTGGATAAATAAGTCATGGCAATACTACAAAATCCATGTTTTTGTATAGCTAAGTCATGGCACTATCACGATATACATGCTTCTTGTAAAGCTAAGTCATGGCGATACCACAATATCCATGTTTCTAGGATAATAAAGCCATGATAATACCACAATATCCACACTTCTTGTATAGCTAAGGCAAGACAATATCACACTCTACGTGCTGCTTGTATAGCTAAGCAAAGCTTTTCCCCTATATAATTCACAATCAAAAATATTTTTCACAACTGTGGCTGCCAAAATTCACAATGATGGCTATGACACTTCACAAATCTGCTGGATCTTATTTAAACATTATTACCATTTTTAGCTCACCTGACAACGAAGTGCTCAAGGGTGAGCTTTTGTGGTCATTGGTTGTCCGTCGACGTCCGTCGTCAACAATTTACTACTGGTTGGATTTCAAAAGAATTTCATGTTCCTCCAGTGACCCTCTACCAAAATACTTTAATTTATTTTGATACATAAAAACATGCCCATAAGGGGCGAGGCCTTTTTCTATTTATGGCTATATTAAAAACTTGAACAAATATTTTTCAGAAACCACTGGTTGGATTTCGAATAATTTCACAGAAATATTCCTTGGATGATCCTCTACCAAAATACTCATTTTTTTTTTATTCTTTAAAAACATGGATGCCAGGGGTTGGCCCTTTTTTTTCTTATATGGCTACATGTATATTGAAAAACATCTTCTTGTCAGTAACCACTAGCTTGATTTTGAACTAATTTCGCACAAAAAACATGGATGACTATCTACCAAATTCCTTCATTATTTGGATAAGCTAAAATTGTGGCTGTCAGTGGTCAATCGTTGACGTCAGTTGTCAACTTTTACTGCACCTCTGAACAAGTTTTGCAAATCTTTATGATTCATTAAACTCAGGTGAGCGACCCTAGACCGTGTTGGTCCTCTTGTTATCAAATATGTTATAAAAAATATATAATTTAGGTTGCAGACCGAGTGCTCTAAACAGAAGTACAAGAGTCAAATGTGATGTACTGTATTGTAGCATAGATTCATATTTAAATATGAAATATGATACATAAATTAAGTGGTGTTTTTGACTGTTTTGTTTTATTATATTTTTAAATTTCACAATTCAGCACATACTACACTTGAAGACTTTTACAATTTGCTTTTGTATCGCGCTCACTTTTCGCAAACTAAAAATGGCCCAGGCGGCGAGACCCCTTCGCAATTGTGAAAAACAATTCCTGCTAAGTCATGACCAGACCAGAATATCTAAGCCTTGTACAGCCATGTCCTGACAATATCGTTTATGACTGGAATGAAGATTGAAATCGTGGCAACATCTTGGCATCACATGTCATGAAGACATAAAAAGTCAAGATCTAGATTTTCACTAGAGTAGGAAGGAGTACGTGATTAATTTGAACAGATAAATAAGCGGACCAGAAGAACGTAACACAAACAGGTAGTACTTAAAGCAAGTCCCTCGAGCAATGTGGTAGAGAAACCATGTGGACCGCTGTCAAGATGTCACAGGTAGGTCAGTAGGCTAGCGGATACCGGAGACTGTTTCTGGCTTAGTAAACATATTTGAAACAAATATTTCATCTATATATTTGACAAAATGGATTTAACAATTTATCAATTTAACATTTATTTATTTAAAAAAAAAAACAAAAAACATTTACCATTTGTTTAATAAAATAAGTGTACTCGTTGAGACTAGAGTACAGATACGTATTTGTAGAAGCCAACTTATGTCATGTTGACTGGTAACTTCTTGCACCAAATTGTATAAACTGTTTAACCAGCGGTTAAACACATTCCGCCTGTACAATCTTGGTACCATGATGGTAAGCATTTGTAAAAAATTTGGTAAATTATACCAGTCGGTAACAATCCGGTTAAAACTTACCATGCTACTGTAGCTGGCTAAGCAGTGGTAACCACAGTCATGTCAATGTGAAAAAAATGACCGTACCAGTGATGACTGAGAAAAAGCAACATACTGTTAACATATATAGTCCATTGTGCTTAATTTAAGAAATAATTGACGGGTAACTGTTGGTTATTGCGGTAATAACCAACTGTTTGGAGTTCCGATGCGTAGGAATTAAACCACGAGGGCGTTTTCTCACAAACAAGAGGCCATAACTCTAAGGTTTCTGGTCCAATTCGGCCCATTATCAATTCCAACCGAGATTTTATGGTCATACAAAAACTGTGCAAGTTAGGTCAAGATTGAATAAAAAGTGTATTCTGTATCGCGATAACGGTCCCAATTGTTGACGGCATACGGACGACAGACTACGGACGACGCCGGAGAGGTGCCCTATATCAATATCTCACCGAGCACTTCGTGCTCAGGTGAGCTAATAATAATAATAATTATTATTATCATCATTATTATTATTATTATTGTCACAGGCTGAGAAAACTTGAACTTGCATGAACTTGGTCACTTAAAGGGCAGAGGTTGTGTGGCGGCCCGGTTAGCTCAGTCAGGAGAGCACTCGCCCTGATAGCGAGGGGTCCCGGGTTCGAGTCCCGGGCTGGGCGCACAATTTTCGCACCCTGTGACATTATTATTATTATTATTATACGCGTTCATATTTTTAACATTAAGCAAGACCTGGCTTTGCATGGACATATGTATGTTTTCAATATTGAGGTTTAACGACCAAAACTAACGCGTGCATAACACGTAATGCTGTTGGTTTGTTTGTTTGTTTGGATTATTCGACAGTATGTCAGTCATATCACGGCGGTCAGTTAACCTACTCACACTTTTCCTGGGCAAGCTTAGCCGATCTAAGCGGTTTACAAAGTGATTACCAATTACGGTACAGCAAGCTTAGCCGATCTAAGCGGTTTACATAGTGATTACCAATTACGGTACAGCAAGCTTAGCCGATCTAAGCGGTTTACAAAGTGATTACCAATTACGGTAAAGCAAGCTTAGCCGATCTAAGCGGTTTACAAAGTGATTACCAATTACGGTAAAGCAAGCTTAGCCGATCTAAGCGGTTTACAAAGTGATTACCAATTACGGTACAGCAAACCAACAACAATCTAACAGTCTTGTTTTGCAGATACTGTTGATGTCAATCATTTTTACGGTATTTGAAGGTGACTAGTTTGCTGTTCGTTGCCTCGTTGGCTACCAGGATGTCAGCCATTGATGGACTTCTCGAAAGCCCCACCTGCAAACCCGGCTGCATTTGCGACATTACAATGGGATTAAACTGGACACCCTACGCCAACATGTACTGCGACCACCAGAACCTGGCCACGTTCCCCACTAACCTCGCCTATTTAAAGAACGGTCCATCCTATTCAGTTTTAAGTCTGAATTACAACCACATAGCCAATATTCCGGCCAGGATGTTTGACCATTTCATGACTGGCCTCAGCAGCTTCAGCGTGTATCTCCACCTCAGCCACAACCGGATATCGCACATCAACGACGATGCGTTTGTCACGAGCCACGGAACCCTAACGGTTTGGAGCCTGGATTTGTCCTACAACATGTTGCAGTAAATACCAGTAGCGTTACGACGCCTGAATAGCCTAACTAGTTTGGATCTGATGGGTAATCCGATTACAAACTACGATCCTGCGACAATGAATCACTTCACAAACAACGCGATGACAATGAAGATTCCGCTAGACCACGTCAGTACGTGGCCGCTGTCATCATGGACCATGCACATTAAGTCAATGACGTTGGACGGTTTCCAGGGTTCGCAAATACCGGACGTTGGAGCGTGGTCGGCATCAGCGATCATTCTGTCGAACACACACGTGTCGGACTGGAACCAGGTCTTCTGCAAGAATGGCGTCGACGTAATAACCGTCACCGATGACCCGCAATTTAATCCAACGCAAACGTTCAGGGCCTGTCCTAATGGTAGTCCACTTGGAATGAAGACATGTGCCCTCAGTGGCGTGGGGCTTTCACAGATTCCTGATACTTTTCGAACCGGATCATGGCCGGCTTTGGTCAGTTTAGACCTGTCCAGAAACGGGATCACATCAATGTCTGGTCTTGGGACTCGAGCAAAACTCGCCGACCTTAACCTGAATGATAACAGGATTACAGCGCTGAACGACCACGATTTCGACGGCCTTCCGGCGCTTCATGCACTCCACCTTGAACGCAATCCAATCACGTCGATTTCAAGCGGAGTTTTTGCCCACTATTCGTGGTATATATACGTATACATGGACAGCCATATGGTGTTCCCGATTGTGAATGCTGATTTACGCGTGCAGAGCTCTGGACGAGTGGTACGTACCGGTAGTGTTTTTTTTATATAATTTAAATCACAAACTAAACAAATTCTGAAAAATACAGTATAATTAAATAATTTAATCGTAAGTTTGGCCACTTTAAGAAGCCTAGCCCCCGTAAGTATTTAGTTATAAATCATATATTTATGTAGTTACATAAATTGCGTGCGACGCGAACACGTTTTATGAGGCTGTTCATTTTTTTCCAGGAACTGCATTCCAGTGACGTATGCAGCTCGCCATATTGCTAACGGCTTAAGCGACGTTGTTCATTTTTTTTCCAGGAACTGCATTCCAGTGACGTATGTGAAGTAAACTGTTCGTGCGACTTTCTCCGCAAACTGCTACAGCAGACCAACGTAGAGTGGGGCTATAGCACGACACGGTGCACTAACACGAACCTTAATTTCGATCTGTCCAAGACTAACATTCACACTTATTGTCCATAGATGCCCGGTGAACGCATTCGTCACTTGCTATTGATATGATACGAAGTCTAATTTAAAAATAATTTTCCATTTCGTTCCTTGCCGCAGTGATGTCTCCTTGTGTCTTCTTATGTCGCCAGAACTCCATGTCACACTATACCACGTTTTCATGCGTTGGCACGGCGTTGTTTAAATTTCCAGAGCGCCGTGAGATCGCAAGAAAAATTTGATATTTTCCGAGAAGATGGGCGTCCTCACAGCGACCAAGGCGTTGCTACGAAGCTCCCATGGCGTTCTATCGCGTTCCTACGGAGTTCTTGTTGGCGATTGTCTGCGCTCTCGCGGCGCTTTCACTGCGTGCACAGCGCTTTCACGGCGCTAACAATGCGCTGACGGCGTGTTGAATACTATTTTGTTCGTTTTTGTCATGCAAATCGCCGTGACAGCTCCGTACAGTCGTTGTAAGAGCGCAGTAAAATAAATAACATTCCGTATAAGCGCCGTAGACACGCCGTATAAGCGCGGTAGAGACGCAGTGACAACTCAGAGACAACACGACCTCCGTGCGCGCCCGCGGAGCTCCTGCTGCGCTGCTATGGCGACGTTACGGCGACCCCACTGCGCGCTAATCAGAACGCCGAGCGACGGCGTTTGACTTGTGAATGCCCTACGTGCGCGCCGTCGCTCGACGTTCTATGTGATCCCAACGCGTCAACTGGTGATGCCACTGCGTTGCTTGCGATCGTACTGCGCGCACATCGGCGTTCTGCATTTTTCTTGGACGCCGTGGGGGTCGCTGTTGTTAAACTTACGCAATATGATGTAATATGCATTTAACCAGTCAACTGCAGAAATTCCCCACCCTAGAGCCAAACAATTTTGTCTAAATCCCCTCAATGGGGGATGCTTAATTGGTGTATGAAATGGCCCGGGGTGGGGGGGGGGGGGGCCAATATTACCGGGTTCTAAAATCCGAACAAACTATATTTCCCGGGACCCGGAATCAATCGCCAAGTCATATTACCGCCTGTCGGGAATTGCTTTCAGTCTAAAGTCCCGTATATGGCCCCCCCCCCCCCCCCGGGGAGAAATATTGATAGGTGCATTACAAATGTATTTTAGTAAAAGATCTACAGCGAAATAGCAGGGTGCTGCACACTGCTTCTTTTTGACCCCGCCCCCCCCCCCCCCGCCCCGCTGTTCCTCTGGGTTGGATGGGCCAACAAAGAAATTGTGTTCATCCTTTGACATTTAATATATTTGTGCAAATATTAAATAAATGAAAGCTATGCTTAGAAACCATAATTGTGATTATTAAACTTATAACAAGCCTGGATTAAGCAAATTAATAAAAATGTCAACAAACTGGCTCAGCTTTAGCCATGTTCCTTTTTAGCACCTCCCTGTACCTTTCGTGAAACCTAGATCTTCCCCTACATGTACGTTAAACTACTTTTATTCCACTCGGCGCCAGAAAAACAGAATGTCGTAATTACAGAGTCTCATGCAACATTACTCATGAACGGCGCGGTTAGACTGCACTTAGTGAATGCTTTTTGCGTCTTAGACAACAACGTGAAAACACAGGCGCGGTGTGCTAGCCCATTATCGGGCTGTCATTTCAGAGCCCTGGGGAAGAGGCACCTAAACTGTTGGAAACATTATCGTGATAAACTTGACAAAGGCGAGCAAACAAAACCTGACACAAAGTCAATTTTGGGCAGGTTTAGATACCTTAGGAAGGATCTAGCTCTATACTCATGGTAAAATGTTCCAGCTACATTTGTATACGACGGGCTGGTAAAAGTAAAAACAGCTTTTCAGTCGCAAGAAGCTCGGACAACAAAATCCACACAAACCAACTAATAATCCCACTAGAAACAAGCACTTGCGCGAATCTTGGGCTATACTTAAAACTGTGACAGCAGTAGTCAGAGCTTACATATATAACGCAGGTACTTTATTTATATAGGTTTCACATAAGAGTCAGAAGAAAAATACTATTTCAGTTTTTATGTGTAATCAGTATATATATATATATATATATATACATATACTATTTCAGTTTTTATGTGTAATCAGTATATATATATTACAAAACAAGTTGCTTTCAAACTGATATGCATATGTTTGCACCTTCAAATATTTCCGCGTAACACGGCACAAATCAAGGCTTTTGATAGATGTATTTCTGAAGAGAATCATAAAAATTTTTCTGCAGATCTAGGAACCTCGGATCCTGACCACACCCGTGGGTAGAGAGATAGCTGGACACGTAGGCCATGGCCAGCCTGTTGGTAGGGTCCGCCAACACTATCTGACCACCGTAACCCGCATGCCCGAACACGCTTTGTCCCTAAAACATGGACACATTTGAATGGTCATGTTAATGATTCATAGCGTTATTACTACTGCTGCTACAAGCATACTGCTTAACTATAGCTGCCGCTGCCGCCGCTTCTGCTGATACAACTGCTACTACTTCTGCTGCAAGTGCTGATACTACTACTACTACTACTGCTACTGCTGCTGCTAGTGCTACTGCTGCTACTGCTACTACTACTGCTACTACTGCTACTACTACTACTACTACTACTACTACTACTACTACTCAACCTTTTACTTTTTAGTGAACATATCAATCAATGTGGAATATTGTTCCAGCTGATCTTACCCATGGGTTATGATAAATCTGCACGCCCTGTCCATACTTGACTTGGAAGCCATTTAAGCAACAGGTCCGTTCGACAATGGGTATCCCTAGTTTGTCGATAGTTTCTTGTCTTAAGATTTTGTCCCCATGGTGGTTTCCATCTACACTCAGAATGCTGTAAATGCATTTTGTATATTTAAAATAATTACACATAAACATCTTTAATGAATGGGTGAACTTTTTCTACGACAAAACAGCATCCTGGATGAATGAGTGTATGTTTTAAAGGGTTTACATGAGAAAACGAACAGCATGCAGGCCAGTCGATCTACGTTAATTGTAAATGTCTTATAGTCAATAGACAGTTCCACAACGTCAATCATATGCAAGTTAATTACATTGTAAGTTTTTTATCCAATCAGCTATTGTCTTGTTTAATTGTTAACCAGGTTTACACAAAATTGCATATGGTAAAGCTTGTGAAGTGCTTGCCACTGTAATGAGGCGTATAAACATTTATGTTTCTTTTAGGTTACCCGACCTACTCCAGCGGCCCAGATAAGGCGCGTACACGCGTATAATACGTAATATCCTTAAACATTGTTTATAAGTGGATACTATCAAAACAAAACACTTATTTATCCAAAACACATTTAATTTTTGAAAAAGGTAAATAAAAGAAAAAATCAATCTGACAAACCCAATAAGATGTTCTAGGGTCGGGTCATTTTTTAGGGTAGGTCGGGTTACCTGAAACAAACATAATTTTTTTATGCCTAATGCTACATGCACAATATTCACGCTTCTTGGATAGCTAAGTCATGACCATTCCACAATAGACATGCTTCTTTTATAGTTAAATCATGACACTACCACAACATTCATGTTTCTTTTATAGCTAAGTCATGACAATACCGCAATATCCATGCTTCTTGCATAGATAAAGTAGGACAATACCACAATATACATGCTTCTTGTAAAGCTAAGTCATGACAATACCGCAATATACATGCTTCTTGTAAAACTAAGTCATGGCACTATCACAATATACAAGCTTTTTGTAAAGCTAAGTCATGCAACTATCACAATATACATGCTTCTTGGATAAGTCATAGCAATACCACAATATCCATGTTTCTTGTAAAGCAAAGTCATGACAATACCACAAAATGCATGCTTCGTGGATAAATAAGTCATGGCAATACTACAAAATCCATGTTTTTGTATAGCTAAGTCATGGCACTATCACGATATACATGCTTCTTGTACAGCTAAGTCATGGCGATACCACAATATCCATGTTTCTAGGATAATAAAGCCATGATAATACCACAATATCCACACTTCTTGTATAGCTAAGGCAAGACAATATCACACTCTACGTGCTGCTTGTATAGCTAAGCAAAGCTTTTCCCCTATATACTTCACAATCAAAAATATTTTTCACAACTGTGGCTGCCAAAATTCACAATGATGGCTATGACACTTCACAAATCTGCTGGATCTTATTTAAACATTATTACCATTTTTAGCTCACCTGACAACGAAGTGCTCAAGGGTGAGCTTTTGTGGTCATTGGTTGTCCGTCGTCGTCCATCTTCAACAATTTACTACTGGTTGAATTTCATGTTCCTCCAGTGACCCTCTACCAAAATACTTTAATTTATTTTGATACATAAAAACATGCCCCTAAGGGGCGAGGCCTTTTTCTATTTATGGCTATATTAAAAACTTGAACAAATATTTTTCAGAAACCACTGGTTGGATTTCGAATAATTTCACAGAAATATTCCTTGGATGATCCTCTACCAAAATACTCATTTTTTTTTTATTCTTTAAAAACATGGATGCCAGGGGTTGGCCCTTTTTTTTCTTATATGGCTACATGTATATTGAAAAACATCTTCTTGTCAGTAACCACTAGCTTGATTTTGAACTAATTTCGCACAAAAAACATGGATGACTATCTACCAAATTCCTTCATTATTTGGATAAGCTAAAATTATGGCTGTCAGTGGTCAATCGTTGACGTCAGTTGTCAACTTTTACTGCACCTCTGAACAAGTTTTGCAAATCTTTATGATTCATTAAACTCAGGTGAGCGACCCTAGACCGTGTTGGTCCTCTTGTTATCATATATGTTATAAAAAATATACAATTTAGGTTGCAGACCGAGTGCTCTAAACAGAAGTACAAGAGTCAAATGTGATGTACTGTATTGTAGCATAGATTCATATTTAAATATGAAATATGATACATAAATTAAGTGGTGTTTTTGACTGTTTTGTTTTATTATATTTTTAAATTTCACAATTCAGCACATACTACACTTGAAGACTTTTACAATTTGCTTTTGTATCGCGCTCACTTTTCGCAAACTAAAAATGGCCCAGGCGGCGAGGCCCCTTCGCAATTGTGAAAAACAATTCCTGCTAAGTCATGACCATACCAGAATATCTAAGCCTTGTACAGCCATGTCCTGACAATATCGTTTATGACTGGAATGAAGATTGAAATCGTGGCAACATCTTGGCATCACATGTCATGAAGACATATAAAGTCAAGATCTAGATTTTCACTAGAGTAGGACGGAGTACGTGATTAATTTGAACAGATAAATAAGCGGACAAGAAGAACGTAACACAAACAGGTAGTACTTAAAGCAAGTCCCTCGAGCAATGTGGTAGAGAAACCATGTGGACCTCTGTCAAGATGTCACAGGTAGGTCAGTAGGCTAGCGGATACCGGAGACTGTTTCTGGCTTAGTAAACATATTTGAAACAAATATTTTATCTATATATTTGACAAAATGGATTTAACAATTTATCAATTTAACATTTATTTATTTAAAAAAAAACAAAAAAAAAGCATTTACCATTTGTTTAATAAAATAAGTGTCCTCGTTGAGACTAGAGTACAGATACGTATTTGCAAGCCAACTTATGTCATGTTGACTGGTAACTTCTGGCACCAAATTGTATAAACTGTTTAACCAGCGGTTAAACACATTCCGCCTGTACAATCTTGGTACCATGATGGTAAGCATTTGTAAAAAATTTGGTAAATTATACCAGTCGGTAAAAACCCGGTTAAAACTTACCATGCTACTGTAGCTGGCTAAGCAGTGGTAACCACAGTCATGTCAATGTGAAAAAAATGACCGTACCAGTGATGACTGAGAAAAAGCAACATACTGTTAACATATATTGTCCATTGTGCTTAATTTAAGAAATAATTGACGGGTAACTGTTGGTTATTGCGGTAATAACCAACTGTTTGGAGTTCCGATGCGTAGGAATTAAACCACGAGGGCGTTTTCTCACAAACAAGAGGCCATAACTCTAAGGTTTCTGGTCCAATTCGGCCCATTATCAATTCCAACCGAGATTTTATGGTCATACAAAAACTGTGCAAGTTAGGTCAAGATTGAATAAAAAGTGTATTCTGTATCGCGATAACGGTCCCAATTGTTGACGGCATACGGACGACAGACTACGGACGACGCCGGAGAGGTGCCCTATATCAATATCTCACCGAGCACTTCGTGCTCAGGTGAGCTAATAATAATAATAATTATTATTATTATTATCATCATTATTATTATTATTATTATTATTGTCACAGGGTGAGAAAACTTGAACTTGCATGAACTTGGTCACTTAAAGGGGAGAGGTTGTGTGGCGGCCCGGTTAGCTCAGTCGGGAGAGCACTCGCCCTGATAGCGAGGGGTCCCGGGTTCGAGTCCCGGGCTGCCGCACAATTTTCGCACCCTGTGACATTATTATTATTATTATTATACGCGTTCATATTTTTAACATTAAGCAAGACCTGGCTTTGCATGGACATATTATGTATGTTTTCAATATTGAGGTTTAACGACCAAAAAATAACGCGTCCATAACACGCAATGCTGTTTGTTTGTTTGTTTGTTTGGATTATTCGACAGTATGTCAGTCATATCACGGCGGTCAGTTAACCTACTCACACTTTTCCTGGGCAAGCTTAGCCGATCTAAGCGGTTTACATAGTGATTACCAATTACGGTAAAGCAAACCAACAACAATCTAACAGTCTTGTTTTGCAGATACTGTTGATGTCAATCATTTTTACGGTATTTGAAGGTGACTAGTTTGCTGTTCGTTGCCTCGTTGGCTACCAGGATGTCAGCCATTGATGGACTTCTCGAAAGCCCCACCTGCAAACCCGGCTGCATTTGCGACATTACAATGGGATTAAACTGGACACCCTACGCCAACATGTACTGCGACAACCAGAACCTGGCCACGTTCCCCACTAACCTCGCCTATTTAAAGAACGGTCCATCCTATTCAGTTTTAAGTCTGAATTACAACCACATAGCCAATATTCCGGCCAGGATGTTTGACCATTTCATGACTGGCCTCAGCAGCTTCAGCGTGTATCTCCACCTCAGCCACAACCGGATATCGCACATCAACGACGATGCGTTTGTCACGAGCCACGGAACCCTAACGGTTTGGAGCCTGGATTTGTCCTACAACATGTTGCAGTAAATACCAGTAGCGTTACGACGCCTGAATAGCCTAACTAGTTTGGATCTGATGGGTAATCCGATTACAAACTACGATCCTGCGACAATGAATCACTTCACAAACAACGCGATGACAATGAAGATTCCGCTAGACCACGTCAGTACGTGGCCGCTGTCATCATGGACCATGCACATTAAGTCAATGACGTTGGACGGTTTCCAGGGTTCGCAAATACCGGACGTTGGAGCGTGGTCGGCATCAGCGATCATTCTGTCGAACACACACGTGTCGGACTGGAACCAGGTCTTCTGCAAGAATGGCGTCGACGTAATAACCGTCACCGATGACCCGCAATTTAATCCAACGCAAACGTTCAGGGCCTGTCCTAATGGTAGTCCACTTGGAATGAAGACATGTGCCCTCAGTGGCGTGGGGCTTTCACAGATTCCTGATACTTTTCGAACCGGATCATGGCCGGCTTTGGTCAGTTTAGACCTGTCCAGAAACGGGATCACATCAATGTCTGGTCTTGGGACTCGAGCAAAACTCGCCGACCTTAACCTGAATGATAACAGGATTACAGCGCTGAACGACCACGATTTCGACGGCCTTCCGGCGCTTCATGCACTCCACCTCGAACGCAATCCAATCACGTCGATTTCAAGCGGAGTTTTTGCCCACTATTCGTGGTATATATACGTATACATGGACAGCCATATGGTGTTCCCGATTGTGAATGCTGATTTACGCGTGCAGAGCTCTGGACGAGTGGTACGTACCGGTAGTGTTTTTTTTTTTTAAATTTAAATCACAAACTAAACAAATTCTGAAAAATACAGTATAATTAAATAATTTAATCGTAAGTTTGGCCACTTTAAGAAGCCTAGCCCCCGTAAGTATTTAGTTATAAATCATATATTTATGTAGTTACATAAATTGCGTGCGACGCGAACACGTTTTATGTGCCGCTAAAACATTTTAACACGTTACAAAGGTTACATAAATTATATGTATGCGTTAAATTGCTAACAACTTAAGTGGCCTTGTAACATAGACTGTGTTGAATCTAAATATTAAGAGATTTTTTATTTTGATTCCAATGAAATATATTCCAGTATGCAACGTTGTTCATAGTATTCCAGTGATGCATGCACTGCGTTAAATTGCTAACAGCTTATGCGACGTTGTTCATTGTATTCTAGTGATGTATGCATCCCGCTAAACTGCCAACAGCGTAAATATGCGACGTTGTTCATTGTATTCTAGTGATGTATGCAACAATTCACCCCGCTAAACTGCTAGCAGCTTATGGGACGTTTCCATTTTTCCAGGAACTGTATTCCAGAAACGGATGCACCCCGTTAAACGGCTAACAACTTATACGAGGCTGTTCATTTTTTTCCAGGAACTGCATTCCAGTGACGTATGCAGCTCGCCATATTGCTAACGGCTTAAGCGACGTTGTTCTTTTCTTTTCCAGGAACTGCATTCCAGTGACGTATGTGAAGTAAACTGTTCGTGCGACTTTCTCCGCAAACTGCTACAGCAGACCAACGTAGTGTGGGGCTATAGCACGACACGGTGCACTAACACGAACCTTAATTTCGATCTGTCCAAGACTAACATTCACACTTATTGTCCATAGATGCCCGGTGAACGCATTCGTCACTTGCTATTGATATGATACGAAGTCTAATTTAAAAATAATTTTCCATTTCGTTCCTTGCCGCAGTGATGTCTCCTTGTGTCTTCTTATGTCGCCAGAACTCCATGTCACACTATACCACGTTTCCATGCGTTGGCACGGCGTTGTTTAAATTTCCAGAGCGCCGTGAGATCGCAAGAAAAATTTGATATTTTCCGAGAAGATGGGCGTCCTCACAGCGACCAAGGCGTTGCTACGAAGGTCCCATGGCGTTCTATCGCGTTCCTACGGAGTTCTTGTTGGCGATTGTCTGCGCTCTTGCGGCGCTTTCACTGCGTGCACAGCGCTTTCACGGCGCTAACAATGCGCTGACGGCGTGTTGAATACTATTTTGTTCGTTTTTGTCATGCAAACGCCGATGGACGCGGTAGAAGTGCCTTGGGAGCGCAAGAATCGCCGTTACAGCTCCGTACAGTCGTTGTAAGAGCGCAGTAAAATAAATAACATTACGTATAAGCGCCGTAGACACGCCGTATAAGCGCGGTAGAGACGCAGTGACAACTCAGAAACAACACGACCTCCGTGCGCGCCCGCGGAGCTCCTGCTGCGCTGCTATGGCGACCTTACGGCGACCCCACTGCGCGCTAATCAGAACGCCGAGCGACGGCGTTTGACTTGTGCGTGCCCTACGTGCGCGCCGTCGCTCGACGTTCTATGTGATCCCAACGCGTCAACTGGTGATGCCACTGCGTTGCTTGCGATCGTACTGCGCGCACATCGGCGTTCTGCATTTTTCTTGGACGCCGTAGGGGTCGCTGTTGTTAAACTTACGCAATATGATGTAATATGCATTTAACCAGTCAACTGCAGAAATTCCCCACCCTAGAGCCAAACAATTTTGTCTAAATCCCCTCAATGGGGGATGCTTAATTGGTGTAAAAGATCTACAGCGAAATAGCAGGGTGCTGCACACTGCTTCTTTTTGACCCCCCCCCCCTGCTGTTCATCTGGGTTGGATGGGCCAACAAAGAAATTGTGTTCATCTGTTGACATTTAATATATTTGTGCAAATATTAAATAAATGAAAGCTATGCTTAGAGACCATAATTGTGATTATTAAACTTATAACAAGCCTGGATTAAGCAAATTATTAAAAATGTCAACAAACTGGCTCAGCTTTAGCTATGTTCCTTTTTAGCACCTCCCTGTACCTTTCGTGAAACCTAGATCTTCCCCTACATGTACGTTAAACTACTTTTATTCCACTCGGCGCCAGAAAAACAGAATGTCGTAATTACAGAGTCTCATGCAACATTACTCATGAACGGAGCGGTTAGACTGCACTTAGTGAATGCTTTTTGCGTCTTAGACAACAACGTGAAAACACAGGCGCGGTGTGCTAGCCCATTATCGGGCTGTCATTTCAGAGCCCTGGGGAAGAGGCACCTAAACTGTTGGAAACATTATCGTGATAAACTTGACAAAGGCGAGCAAACAAAACCTGACACAAAGTCAATTTTGGGCAGGTTTAGATACCTTAGGAAGGATCTAGCTCTATACTCATGGTAAAATATTCCAGCTACATTTGTATACAACGGGCTGGTAAAAGTAAAAACAGCTTTTCAGTCGCAAGAAGCTCGGACAACAAAATCCACACAAACCAACTAATAATCCCACTAGAAACAAGCACTTGCGCGAATCTTGGGCTATACTTAAAACTGTGACAGCAGTAGTCAGAGCTTACATATATAACGCAGCTACTTTATTTATATAGGTTTCACATAAGAGTCAGAAGAAAAATACTATTTCAGTTTTTATGTGTAATCTGTATATATATATATATATATATATATATATATATATATATATATATATATATATATATATATATATATATATATATATATATATATATATATATATATATATATATATATATATATATATATACTATTTCAGTTTTTATGTGTAATCAGTATATATATATTACAAAACAAGTTGCTTTCAAACTGATATGTATATGTTTGCACCTTCAAATATTTCCGCGTAACACGGCACAAATCAAGGCTTTTGATAGATGTATTTCTGAAGAGAAGCATAAACATTTTTCTGCAGATCTAGGAACCTCGGATCCTGACCACACCCGTGGGTAGAGAGATAGCTGGACACGTAGGCCATGGCCAGCCTGTTGGTAGGGTCCGCCAACACTATCTGACCACCGTAACCCGCATGCCCGAACACGCTTTGTCCCTAAAACATGGACACATTTGAATGGTCATGTTAATGATTCATAGCGTTATTACTACTGCTGCTACAAGCATACAGCTTAACTATAGCTGCCGCTGCCGCCGCTTCTGCTGATACAACTGCTACTACTTCTGCTGCAAGTGCTGATACTACTACTACTACTACTGCTACTGCTGCTGCTAGTGCTACTGCTGCTACTGCTACTACTACTGCTACTACTGCTACTACTACTACTACTACTACTACTACTACTACTACTCAACCTTTTACTTTTTAGTGAAACATATCAATCAATGTGGAATATTGTTCCAGCTGATCTTACCCATGGGTTATGATAAATCTGCACGCCCTGTCCATACTGGACTCGGAAGCCATTTAAGCAACAGGTCCGTTCGACAATGGGTATCCCTAGTTTGTCGATAGTTTCTTGTCCTAAGATTTTGTCCCCATGGTGGTTTCCATCTACACTCAGAATGCTGTAAATGCATTTTGTATCTTTAAAATAATTACACATAAACATCCTTAATGAATCGGTGAACTTTTTCTACGATACAACAGCATCCTGGATGAATGAGTGTATGTTTTAAAGGGTTTACATGAGGAAACGAACAGCATGCAGGCCAGTCGATCTACGTTAATTGTAAATGTCTTATAGTCAATAGACAGTTCCACAAACGTCAATCATATGCAAGTTAATTACATTGTAAGTGTTTTATCCAATCAGCTATTGTCTTGTTTAATTGTTAACCAGGTTTACACAAAATAGCATATGGTAAAGCTTGTTAAGTGCTTGCCACCGTAATGAGGCGTACAAAAATTTATGTTTCTTTTAGGTTACCCGACCTACTCCAGCGGCCCAGATAAGGCGCGTACACGCGTATAATACGCACACAAATGTGGAAGATACGCAGAGAAAAATAAACTTTGGGTGTACAATTACGCAGAGAAATTAAAAGTTGGGTGTACATTTATGCACATTTTCCACCAATTTCGCGCACAAAACGTCAAATTTTACAGACTGGAAGACAGAAAAATATTGAAGTGTTGACAGGTCTGCCTATCTGAATGTGCAGTTGATCTGTATTATAAAGTCAAAACATGTTCAGAAGTACTTTTGTAGCATTATTGTATTCAAATGGTGTTGCTACATAATTAAGGATTATAATAATAATAAAAAGTTTTTTGTAACTTTACAACCACATATCCTACATAGTGTACATTTACCCCCATACATTCTGGAGAGAGTGTACATTTACTCCCAAATTTTCAGAAGTCCGCGTACATTTACCACCAGTACAAAAGCTTATCTGTAGCACTGCTACCCTAAAAAAAGCCACGACCCTAGAACATTTTATTGAGTGGGTCAGATATTTTTTGTTTATTTTACTTTTTTCCAATAATTATTTTTTATTTTTTTTGGAGAAATACGTGTTTTGTTTTCATGGCATCCACTTCATAACACTGTTATATGATATTAGCGATATGTTTTGAATATTCATTCAGTTTTAGAATCTTCAAGTTGACCATTTACCTACCTACCCTATTTTGTGGGGGCATGTAACCTGAAACAAACCTATTTTTTTTACGCCTGAATGAAAATGTATCCCTTAACACTAGCTAGAGAGGGGTTTAAAATGTAAATGGCACAAACTGGTTTTACCCACCTATATAATCTTGCAAGACCCCGTGCAGTTGCTGTCGCTGTCAATGATGATAATGGTATCTCCCGAAGTTCTGGGTCATTAAACACTGTAAACGGCTGCAAAGTCAATAATGCAGTTCCATAGTTAAATATATCGTTTGGTTGCTTAGAAACTAGAGGTTTTCATTGGAGGTCAGAAGGTCAAGGTTGTGGTCAAGGTTCAAGTTCAAAGTTGAGATGGTAGATATGAACAGAAATAGAAACTACATATCTTTTTAAAGATAATATTTGGTTCTAATTTTCAGATAATTTTGCTTACTTCAAAATCCATTAATAGAGAAAAAATATGAAACACAGCCAAAAACAATTGTTAATATAATCAAAACAAGCCAGATGAGCCAGTAAGGCAGTAATCAACACACATGTATTTACATCAAGACTAAAAAGTACTAAGAAATTGACTTTTTTTGTGAAAATATAAAATTTAACTTACCATTGTGAGCTCTTTTAAAGAGTTGACACTTCTGTATATTTCAGACCGTGAATCAAACCAACTGGAAATGTATGTCTTTATGTATGACGGTGATGCCAGCATTTGATACAAGGTCTGAAAAATTGTGGGTGGGTATATTCTCGCCATCTTGTGATAATTCTCTCTTCGTAGTGCCATTTCTATTTCTAAACCTGCAAAAGATCAGTCATCAAGAGGTACGAGCAATAATGCACCATGCCTGTACATATACATGTATTGCACAGCTATGTCAAAAGGGGAGATTTCATTTGATTGTTTTTAATGTTACAACAGTAAGAATTATAGGCAAGAAATCAGAAATTTCCCATCGGTATAAGCTTTTACGCTTTCATGCGCCATCGTAGCTTACTATAGTACACACGTTTGCTGAAATTCGTTTTATTTTACTAAACCTCACTGAATAGAGTCAAACAAGTATTACTTTAAATTGATTCTAAATAGAAGTTTCTGTAGCATATTCATTTGTATTTGAGAAAATTAGAACTTATTTTGTGTACTTGAACTTTTCAAACAAGCAAAGGTGTCCCTTTAATTAATCAAGATAGTTTTATACACTGCATGTTAATTATTTATTGTATGCTATGCGGTGAATGAATGGAGAATACCAGTGAATGATAACCCGATCATTTCACTCTGGGGCGAGTGAAATTTGATCATTTGACTCCAGGTTATATGGAACTACTTTTTACTTTTAGTTTTCTACCACAACAGTGTAACGACAATTGTGAGAACATTATGATGTCATATTATGATGTCAGAATACACAAACTTGTGACGCTTTAGCATATTTCGCATATTTTTTTAATTTATCGCCCAAAAGCATGAAATGAAAAGAAAATTTGTTGATTTCAGTGTAAGATTGTATTTTATTTTATTTGTGGTCATAGAAAACTGATATTTTCACTCGTGGCTGCGCCACTCATGAAAATATTGTTTCTATGACCTCTCATGAAATAAAATATGATCTTACACTGCAATAAACAAATACCCTCTATATCATCTAAAAACATTCACAATACTCAGTTAATAGTTACCACATCTCCAAATGAGTTTCATTATATAAACACACAAATAAGAAATATACACAAGGTGAGGATCGGTTACCTAAAGGTTCTGATATCTCTTCCTTTATGATCTGCTCCATTGTACGATGTTTAGGGTCTACTTTTTCAAGCAGACGGTCCAGTACCACAGCAGACCAAACATTGTATGAAATAGGCACAATTTCTGAAAATAAATGATATCTTTTAAAATGATATATCTTCTTTTTTTTAAACTTGTTATTCAAGCAAACACCAAGATAACACTTGGGTAGGCTAGCAAGTGAAGAGAACATTGGACCTGCACCCTGCTCCTTCTGGCTGATTCCTGTTGCCCAGTAACGGTACTTGTCATAATACGTTTAATGTTGCCCAGTAACGGTACTTGTCATAATACGTTTAATGTTGCCCAGTAACGGTACTTGTCATAATACGTTTAATGTTGCCCATATGTAACGGTACTTGTCATAATACGTTTAATGTTGCCCAGTAACGGTACTTGTCATAATACGTTTAATGTTGCCCATATGTAACGGTACTTGTCATAATTCGTTTAATGTTGCCCATATGTAACGGTACTTGTCATAATACGTTTCATGTTGCCCATATGTAACGGTACTTGTCATAATACGTTTAATGTTGCCCATATGTAACGGTACTTGTCATAATACGTTTAATGTTGCCCAGTAACGGTACTTGTCATAATACGTTTAATGTTGCCCATATGTAACGGTACTTGTCATAATACGTTTAATGTTGCCCAGTAACGGTACTTGTCATAATACGTTTAATGTTGCCCATATGTAACGGTACTTGTCATAATACGTTTAATGTTGCCCAGTAACGGTACTTGTCATAATACGTTTAATGTTGCCCATATGTAACGGTACTTGTCATAATTCGTTTAATGTTGCCCATATGTAACGGTACTTGTCATAATACGTTTCATGTTGCCCATATGTAACGGTACTTGTCATAATACGTTTCCTGTTGCCCAGTAACGGTACTTGTCAAAATACGTTTCATGTTGCCCATATGTAACGGTACTTGTCATAATACGTTTAATGTTGCCCAGTAACGGTACTTGTCATAATACGTGTAATGTTGCCCATATGAAACGGTACTTGTCATAATACGTTTCATGTTGCCCATATGTAACGGTACTTGTCATAATACGCTTAATGTTGCCCAGTAACGGTACTTGTCATAATACGTTTAATGTTGCCCATATGTAACGGTACTTGTCATAATGCGCTTAATGTTGCCCATATGTAACGGTACTTGTCATAATACGTTTAATGTTGCCCAGTAACGGTACTTGTCATAATACGTGTAATGTTGCCCATATGTAACGGTACTTGTCATAATACGCTTAATGTTGCCCAGTAACGGTACTTGTCATAATACGTGTAATGTTGCCCATATGTAACGGTACTTGTCATAATACGCTTAATGTTGCCCATATGTAACGGTACTTGTCATAATACGTTTAATGTTGCCCATATGTAACGGTACTTGTCATAATACGTTTAATGTTGCCCATATGTAACGGTACTTGTCATAATACGTTTAATGTTGCCCATATGTAACGGTACTTGTCATAATACGTTTAATGTTGCCCAGTAACGGTACTTGTCATAATACGTTTAATGTTGCCCATATGTAACGGTACTTGTCATAATACGTTTAATGTTGCCCATATGTAACGGTACTTGTCATAATACGTTTAATGTTGCCCATATGTAACGGTACTTGTCATAATACGTTTAATGTTGCCCATATGTAACGGTACTTGTCATAATACGTTTAATGTTGATGTTCTTGAAAATTATATATATTTTTTCCAAATATTCAAAGACCAAAGAATCCTCATTTAGCAAAAGCATTATTTATCCTTGTGAGCACCACTCCAAAACTTGTCTTATGCAAGATTATTCCCTGCAGTCATGTATATTAATATGTGTGAATTTTCTGTAAGTATTTTTGTTGCAAAAATTTGTGTAATTTATAACAATTATTAACATCAGTCTGGTTAGAGATATTAAACGTTACAAACAGAGTCGAATGACATTTGAAAACTACATTCACATATTATTTGTGTATTATAAAGTACCTGAAGTGTGCTTTGACAGTTGTTTGCAGAGATCTTTTTCAATTCCATGTATGTCAGTCCTGAAATCCCGAAGTGAAATTTGCTTTTCCACACGAGGTAAAACCTGTAAATAAAGTCCATGTACAATTGACAATAATATTATTTATTTATGCCATTTTAGGCCGTGCTTTTACTGTGTCAGACTTCCCTGTTCTGTTCCACTGCGACATAATGAGCCACTTCATGTACATGTATCTAGCCATTACATGTATCTAGCCATTACATGTATCTAGTCATTATATGTATCTAGCCATTACATGTATCTAGCCATTACATGTATCTAGCCATTACATGTATCTAGCCATTATATGTATCTAGCATTTATATGTATCTAGCCATTATATGTATCTAGCCATTACATGTATCTAGCCATTACATGTATCTAGCCATTATATGTATCTAGCCATTACATGTATCTAGCCATTATATGTATCTAGCCATTACATGTATCTAGCCATTATATGTATCTAGCCATTACATGTATCTAGCCATTACATGTATCTAGCCTTCTATGTACAACCAAAATATTAACATTATTTTAATTGGCTTCCTTAAGTTCAGGTAACAATTTCATATAAAACAGCAGTACAGACTTGTTTGTACATCAAAGTTATAATATCAAATGTTATATATTTAAAATGAACAGAAAATGATTGAAAATGTAAAAAAAGAGAAATTAAAACAAAAGGTTGAGGTTACATGGACCTGGTGTGACAGCAAGTGCTCCAAGGTCACAGATGAGCCTTCCTCGGACAGGCACTCTGGCCAGTATGTGCTTAACGATTTGCTGTAATTTAGCAAACCCCTAGAAAACAAAGATATCTAACCATAATTTGCTGAGCAACAACAACAACATCCTGAAGGGCTTGAACAAATAATCACAACAGTGTTCAGAATATACCTGGTAATTCCTTGATATGATTATCAGATGAACCTAAGCAAGCTTATTTCGTATTTTTTTACCTGGAATGAAAACGAGCAGTTTTACCTGGTTTAAAGAACGTATGCAAATAATAACATAAACAGAAATCTTTAATACATGTACTGATGTTCATCAAGAAACTGGTAGATTTTCTGTAGTAATTAGCTTATTAGGCTTTTTCATCGAATAACTGAAGCAAATAAAGATACCTGTCCACCATAAGGGCTACAAGAAAAGCTGTTATCGCTTGCCCAGCGCCAAACAACATGGTGGTTGTGTCATTCCTCCATCGCCGGAGACTCTGGGAGTCGGCATACCCAGCCCACATGTCGAACACAGGTTCCCCATCGTGATAGACCACAAATGCTGAGCCCTGTTCTAGCCCTGATTCCATATTTCTCCTGAAAATATTACTGGGGTATGTTGTTTTTTGTAAATGCGAGTTTCTTTTTCAAGTTTTTCTTATCATCAATTGTATCATACACAGACCGACAACATTTGGCTTATCAATCTAACATATTCTCAAACAGTCGGTCAAACAAAAATTATTACAAACAGAATAATTAACAACTGTATACGTGATTAAGTTAAGAACCATTTTTGTCATGAGTTAGAATCTTTTCACATACTTTGTAAGAACTTGGTTCCTTACATTCTGGTATCCATTACCTCATTTTTAGGCTAGGGAACTTAATATTCTTAATGTGCTTATAAAAAAGTGAGATTTTTATAAGGAGATCGTGCAGATCATACAAAGTGCATAATTATTATTGTGTAATTGGTAGAAGCTAGAATAGATAGTGACTATTGTCATATAATAACATATATCTATTATTATAAGTTTCAGAGGCCACCTTATAAAAAAGCTTCTGGGTTAGTAGGTTAAAGTATAACAAGAAGTGAATGGACCAAGGGTGAAAAGGTATGTAAGGGCGCAAGGACCATCAATTCATTAATAATTGATTATGTACGAGTTATTTACAATTGGTTTACATATTTCTATGCCCTTATTAATGTCTTTCAAATCAATTTAATTGATTGATAAAATAGTTAAAATGCACATAAATTAAAATTCTCATTGCGAGCATAATTATCTTTTTTAATGCAGTCAAGTTACCATTAGCGGATCAGTAACGTTATAAAGTTGCGTTGTTATAAACTAATAAATGTTTTGTAGCTAATATGCCAACAGTTAATTTAAAAAATCCCTTTTCTCACTGATAAAACAAACATTGTGTGTTTAAGTGCAGATTTTACTACTTTATGGCCTGTTTTCCCAGCACAGTAATTGATGCATTACCAAATCAGTTGCAGCCATAACTGATCACATGACCATGCAATGTCAGGGGGCATCTCAAAGGCATATGTAGCAGTTAACTCTTGAACATTATTGTTTGCTATGAACTAATAACGATATTAATGTGTATTTTATCATGTTTTATTAGTATTTTAAAAATGGCCAGGTGTGGAAAATGTATGCTGAAAGAAAGTTTTGTAAAATCAATTTCTAATAGATCTAGTTATGTTTAGTTATTTTATGAAACCTCATGCTTCTACCACATTGTTACTGCTGTTCAAATAATAAATATTATACAAATAAAACAAACAGGCAACTACTGATAGAGATCATTTATTGATAGAATCCACTAAGTCTTATAGCTTTAAACAACAGAACCATAGGTTATTAAACATACATGTAAATCATCATGTAAAACAGTAAAATATCAGAAAACTCAAAATCAATACAAAAGCACACCTGGAAACAGAAAAGTATTAAAGGAAATCACATGATACATTGTTAACTGACTTAACAACTAAAACGTTATTTACAACTGACTAGGATCTTTTAAAGATGCATTTTCACACTGTAGAACAATCTTAAAACTGAATGTTTAGTGCTATAATACAATATATGACACATCAGTTAGGAACATATTATTGTGGATAAATAGTTTTTAAACCCCAAACTATTTCTTCAAATGATACAATACAAACATAAAAAAGAACAGTATTTGCGTAGCACTTCCCTCAACCATATGGTCACCAGAGTCCTTTTTTTAAAAACACCTGAAAAGTATGCATGGCACATGACCAATGTCTTTTATTTTTCAATGAAGCATGTATTCTTATCTTTCAGGTTTGTATATTCCTGTCAATAATGAAATGCATGTCTGTAACAGGTGGTTTAGTTTATAAACATGGTATCTCTTTATAACATTTTTTTTTTTAATGGTTTCTGGAACCCTTGAGGTTGATGGTACATCTGCTGTTGGACGACTGGTTCCACATATTGTACTCTTGGCCTCTAGAGTAGGTACCTGATAACAGATAACAATTCACTGAGTATTCACGAAGAAGAAAATTGATATTTCTGTACAAGTTGAATGCCATGATATAGACTGTATGTTTAAGTATAAAGTCTAAATAGGTACATTGTTTAAAATAAATCTCAAAACCATGCATCCATGATACAAACATATATTATTTAATGGAGCATTAAGATTTTAATTTCTGTTCAACCAGAATGTCGTCTGAAAAAAATTCAATATGACAAACAATATTCTACAGCAGATTTTCTAAGAGACATTCACGGTTGCATACAGTGTATTACACTGTTCAATGCCCAGCATACTTTGGCTTCTTTCTCTGGAGTAATTTGTTTTTCATGGTAGCATAAAAACCCCACCCTGACAGTTTTAGTACGTAATAATAACATTAGTAACACGATTTTATGGGTTTTGAAATGTTTGAGAGAAGCCCGTTTACTTAGGTAAATAGCATGGTGGCCATGCATGACCAATCCGCTATTGCCTTAATCGCTCATTTCCTATACAGCGCTGTAAAAACTTAAATGCATTTCAAACTAAAATGATCTTCTGCAGTTAACAAGATTAGTAACTGACCTTTAAATATATGCTAAGACTTCTTACTTAACAACAAAACTGTGACGTGTATTCGTGCGGGATACACAACCTTGTTTCGAAAGCGTGGCGGATGTAAACAAAGCTGTATACATGCGGTGCACAACACTCAAGAAATGCAGGTATACAGTCATCCACTCGCGACTCGTTAATTGTGTTTTAGAGTACTTACAATGAATATTATATGTGCCAATGTTCTCCTTAAAATGTTTACAATTAAATGAGATACGGTTTCAAGAACATTAAACTGATTTGCTATTGGCTATGATCCGCTTATGGTAACTTGACTGTACTTACCGTGAGGCGTATATTCTCTAATAAATGCCCCCACGGGCTGTACATTTTCCCAAGAGGGGCGTTTAACGTGAGTCCAGTTCTTATCATTCTGTCATATATACAATTATAAAGAAAACATTATAATATGACTGTACATCTATTTCTGTACTTTGCATCAAGTGTTTAAAGCAAAATGAGGGCAATAATCAGACAGGAAGGTTTGGGTATTATTAAAAATAGGGCAGGGGGGTGGTGTTAATTAGGGTGCCAAAGTAACATTAATAAATTCTGGTTTAAATTCTCATTTCAATATCAATGACAATTGGCAATAGTTTTACACTTGAAAACGAGGTAAGATATTGTAATAAAACTGCTATAAAAATATAAAGAAACAATAAGAAGTCAACAAATAATAATAACAAACCATTTTCTTTTCTTTATAACAGCTAATTATAAGATGTTAAACTAATAATTATACCTTAATGCCAAAGCAACATTCATAAATTCTGGTTTAAATTCTCCTTCCACAATTGGCAATAGTTTCACGCTTGAAAATGAAGTAAGAAATTGTAATAAAACTGCTATAAAAATAACGATACATGACGAAGTCAACAAATAATAATAACAAGCCATTCTTTTTTCTTTATAACACTTGTAAGTTCACTTTCTCATCTGTGCGCTGCTTTTCAGTGGCAAATTTTCAACAAGGGGAGGTAACTTAACAATATTTCTGTTAAAATAATTAATTAAATAAAATATGTATTAAAATACCAACTGATAAATAAATAAATCAGTGCATATGCTTAAATGCATTTGTCATTAAATACCTTTTAGTATATATACATAAATATTCTAAATTTCATTTGCCTTTTCTATTATTACTTTTCTTTGGGTATATAAAGACTTTAAATAGCGATCTTTACAAAATTGACAATTTTCAGTTTTGTTGCCTAAGGGAGATAACTTTGGCAAATATTATGCCGCTTGCAACCGAAAGTGCAAGATTTTGACGTAACTTGTTTCATTTAGATAATAAAGATTTGTCAAGGACTGTTCATTGAAATTTATTGGGGAATAAACACATATTCTCACAAACATGTCGTTGCCAGTGGAGAAGATATCTGAGTTGAAGCAGATAATTCATAACCAACTGTCACAGGTTGGTAACAAGCCGGATCATGTTTTTAAAAGTTTGTCATTAATGTCAACAATAAAAAATGTCAAAATCTTTATCACAAGTATAAACACCACACTTGTAACTTTGCAATGCATTTTATACTATATTCATCAACATTTATGTTCTGAAACGGCATGCAAGAGATACTAAAATGTTCTATCTATCTTTCATTAAGTAAAACCCCTTTTATACATGTGCTGTCAACCAACAGTTTGTTATATTATAATAAAATAATTATTGTTTAAAATGCTTTATAGAAACGCTGAGTATCTACAATGTTAAACGATAAAAAAAAGATTAGGAGTAACTCAATGTTAAATTTTCAAGATAAAAGCAGACAAGGTTTACTGTACATAACATAGGTTACCAACCACAGGGGCATGTCATGTGACCTTTTGGGGTGACCCATACCTTATAATACCTGTAATATGGTATGGATCACCCCAAAAGGTCACATGACATGCCCCTGTGTTACCAACCACATACCTTACAACACCGCACATGCTCTTGAGGCCCTTGACCAGATTTTGAAATCACAGCCTGAATGACAGTTCATGAAAGTCAGGACCCCTCGTTTACTGGATGAGTCTTCTCAGCTTAGCTTATGTTATTGCTACTGTAGTGTTCGTGGGTAAGAACCAGACGCCCAGTTAGCTCAGATGTAGAACGCCTTACTAGTGTTCCGGTGGATGTGGGTTTGAGCCCCGAACCAGGCGCATTCTTCCTCCCAGGTTTACTTTAATGGTGTCAGGTGTACACGGCACAACTGGTGTCGGCCTGAAATGTTAATGGGAGAACGAGTGTAGCGTGTGTGGGTACGAACCAGCTGCCTGGTTAGCTTAGATGGTAGAGCGCAAGGCTAGTGTTCCAGCAGTTGTGGGTGCCAGCCCCACACCGGGCGCACTTTTCCTCCCAAGTTTACTTTACTAAACAGCTTCTCCCTACTAGCGACCAAGTTTATACATGCCTACTGAGGCTACTCAAATGCATGTTTTAAATTATTACCACAGGCTTTCCTAGTAACTCCTAGATTTGACCCAGATAACGTTACAGCCCCATGTTGGGCTCCAAATGGCACTGGGTGAGGACATTGTGCATCCATTTCTGGGACTCGAACCCAGGACTGGCAGTTTTTAGGTCATATTTTAAGACTCATATTTTAAGGCATAATATTATGTTATGACATCATGTATGCTTTGTATGTAAGCATGCTTTGACAAATGGTAAGTTAATTATGTTTTTTTACTCACATTGTTGGCAGAATGTTTTATTCTGTTAGTTGTTTAAAGTAATTTACTATGCTCATGGCTGAAATCAATGATAATATTAAGCTTAGTCTTTCTGTTGAGCTAGCCTTTGATGGCATTAAAGTGTACTGACTGCTTTGTGAAATTAAGCAACATCACCTGTGGTTAATGTATGGATCATAGCCAAGTTGGGGCAACAAGTAGTCAAATTTGCTTTCATATTTTGTGTGTCACTGTGTGAGTGGTGAGTATGTTGCCTAAATTGCATAATGCAATGTTTATATAGTCACAGTAAATGATCTATTCCAGATTATGTAATCTGAATCATTGACACGGTTGATTACAAGCTGTTTTAAATTGTTGACAGGGTGATGTGCAAAGAAGAATCCGCGACATGCTGTCGGAAACCATGCAGGAGGAGTACGGTAGTAGCGGCAGGCATCCCATGGGTGAACAGGAGATGTTCAACCGACTGAAGCAGCGAGGAGTCGTGGACAACATACTACAGCAGATCCAGTTTGACGGCAACACCTCCAAGCCTGCCACCCACATGCGTGGGGAACACATGCTGGAAAATATTGCTGACCGGAAGAGTAGGATTTGTTCGTTTGTTCATTTATAGACAGTTGACTGTCACTAATTCAGTCATTGAAATTAGAAGTTTGGTCAAGCTAGCGCAATTTCTTATATTATGACATGAGAGCAAGAAACTGTTAAATTTTTTCACAGACTGTTTATGGTTCACAATTTGTTCACGGGAAATAATTTAATAAAACTGTTGAATTGCTGTCTGAACAGTCCATAACAGTGGAAATGTTTACATTCAGGGGGTATTCGCACAAATAACGATATGTAGAGCTTTTAACAAATATTCAGAAACAAAATTCCTGTAACCAGTATTTTGACCCATGAAATTTTCAATTTGACCCCAACGGTCATTTAATTTCTTGTTTTAAAATTTATTGAAATCTCTGGCAACAAACAACATAACTCTACAAATTTCTGTAGCATTTTAATGTCTTGATGCTTAGAAAACATCTATGCTAACACAGACAAATGCAAACATTTAGTTATTATTTTGTTATTTCAGCGAATATCGATCCAACCAGAAGATACTTGTACCTGTATATAAAGTCTGGGAAAGCTTTTCTCGAGCATATAGACGAGAACAGTGGGACCCCCGGCCAGGTGACCTCCTACTTTACATTTCACATCTTGTTCAGAGGTCAGAGGTTCAAATCTCGCCCAGTTGCTTGTGCCTGCGAGCCTGACATTGACGAAGGGTTTCTTTTAGAACTGCACAAGGACAGTTCAGGTTTGTTCCATGACATCCGTTGCCCAGAGTGTTTTAATATACAAAATTAGCATTGGATGTAAACTAATGGAATACTGTACAATCATTTTATTTTGCTGTGTTTAAATTTCGCGAATTCTTGAAAAATGGCTAATTTGCATGGTCTAACAAGCCCCATTATTTCATTTTCTGTCTGTATTTTCTAATACTTGTGTAAAAAGAACATGTACATGTATGTGGAGTCTTTAATTTGAGTTCAGTTCAGACCACAAAAAAACTTGAAAATTAGACCACTGCTGAATAAAATGATTTTACAGTAAAACTTAAACAATTTCACATCACTATAGGAGAGGCAGGCAAAATGGCAGATCCGGCCACCATGCTGTCCATCTGTGATCCAATCCACATCATCCTGGTGAAGACAGACGGGTCAGGGGAGACCACCCTCGTATCGTCCCACTTCCTGGAGTGGCGGCCAGTCCTCACCTCCAACAGCAGTCGATTGGCTACAGCCCTGGAGCTCAAAGGAACCGGTGTGTTAGCAATCGTTATGAACATAAAACTCTTTATGGAAAGGAATTTAGATTAGTTTTTCAAAGCTTGTTTTCCAATCCATAAACAATTTATGGATATTTTTTCACTTTGTCACCGTGTGCGACATGTTTCTTTTCTGAATAAATACTGTTTAAACCAAGTTGAAACTCGCAGATTCTTCTGTAAAAAAGACTAATATTTAACGTTGGTCTATCTCAAATAAACACATGGCCCTCTCTCTGTTTTGGGGGATGCCACCCACAGCCCTCAGATGGAGGAATTTTGGCGTCATTTTCTAACGAGGGGATTTTTTAAATAACAAGATTACTTTCAGTAGTCTGTTTCATTCAATAAATCATTCTATGTATATCAGTTGATGTGTTATTGTAAGAAAAATACAGTGACTAATTAAAAGTCTTCCTTTACAGGTAAAACAATTATGTTAGTTTTTGCTTAAAATGTTAACTTCTGGGGGAATTTCTGACCTTTTAAGGGGAAAATGACACTGTTTTTGCTAGGGGAATCAGCCTTATTACGGCTGTAAAAACGACAGATTGAGGGTCCTGAAGCGATACAAAAAACAGTTCTGAAACAGGCAGATATATTAAAAATTTTGACTACTTTGTTTTCAGGGCTCCTCAGTTGAATGTTTGTGTCCTCCACACTTTAGAATCAACCTGGTTGTTTCTTTCTGGAAAAGGGGTTAACTAAATATTACATTTATATTGTTGCTGGTTTTCTCTTTTTTGTTGAATGTTTTAATTGAAGTCAAGACATGAATCCTAATGTTTTTTTGGCTTTGACAGGTTCTGAGAGCAAAGTATCAGCAGGTGTTATCGACATCCAAGTGGAGCTCTTTCCGAAGACAAAACAGTCTCTCAGCAATGAAGTTATCACTGCTCAGGTGAGCACTTTGGGCCATCATGGCCTTCATGTTAGTTTTGTCAGGTTTGGAGAAAAAGGTATCAGCAGGTGTTATCAACATCCCGGTGGAGCTATATCCTAAGACAAAACATTCTCTCATCAATGAAGTAATCACCGCTCAGGTTAGGTATCTTAGACTACTACTAGCTGATGTATGCATATCTTTTGGAATGGCATCTGTGTCTTCGGTTATTGTCAATCATGTTTTTTTATGATTTGTATAAGGCACTCAAACAAAAATAGTAATGTACAGTTTTCTTTTCTATTTGATGAAAGGCCAAAAATACTTAAAACACCATTATTTGTTAAAATAAACACATGTAAATAGTTTCTGATTTGTATTAGTTGTTCTTATGAACATTTATCACCTCACTGACATTTCCTACAAAGTAATGTACACAATCAAATTTGTTCCCTAATCCAATGTATTTGTTCAAGCTCCTTTCAAATATAATGGTGTCAGAATGATGCAAGGCAGATTATTTGCTTGTGTCAAAACCACGTACATTGCTATTTGCTGGCATCAAAGCCCAGGATTCAGCATCTATTGAAACCCCTGAAATAAAGCCTTATTCCCCTGCTCTGCGGTATGTAAAAACTTAAAAGTGTTTACATGAAAAAGGCAACCAACTTGATTATCAGTATTTTCAAATTAAAACTATGAAGGTTGTTCATAAAAAGGGAATGTGATAGTAACATAAAATGAGGCGTGTCATGGGAAAACCAGGCTTAATGCATGTGCGTAAAGTGTTGTCCCAGCTGAGCCTGAACAGTCCGCACAGGCTAATCCGGGATGTCACTTTCCGCCTACAGTGGATTTATGTTTAGAAGGGACTTCATTGAAACACCATTATAGCAGAAAGTGTTGTACCGGATTAGCCTGTGCGGACTGCACAGGCTAATCCCGGACAATACTTTACGCACATGCATTAAGTCTGGTTTTCCCACGACACGCCTCAAATAAATATTTGTAAAATACTTGTTTTCCCATTTTTCTAAATGTTTATTATTTCCCATATCCCGGTTGATTTTACCTTCCAATGGGGCTCTGCCACCATTCCCCCAATGACTGAAATAAACCATTGTCATCTTTACGGCACACTACATCTTCTCGTCTTATATCTCCACAGATCCAGCTGGAGAGAAGCAGACATGCAGAACAGGAGCGTCTGTTCCTTGTTTATGCCAAACAGTGGTGGAAGGAGTACCTCACCATCCGAGAAGTACATAAGGAGCGCCTCGTTAAAATATTTGCTCAGGTAGACATGAGTATGGACCAATGATCTGCTAATGGCTGTGCAGATACTTTGCTTTATGTAAAACTAATTGAGGCATGTCATGGGAAAACCAGTCTTAATGCATGTTTGTTAAGTGTTGTCCCGGATCATCCTGTGCAGTCAGCACAGGCAAATCCAGGATGACACTTTCCGCTTTTATGTTATTTTCTGTTTCGAGGTAGTCTCTTCTAAACATAAATCCACTGTAGGTGGCAATGTCGTACCGGATTAGCCTGTGCAGACTGCACACGCTGATCTGGGACGACGCTTTACGCACGTGCATTAAGCCCGGGTTTCCAGCGACACATCTGAAATGTATGTTGTACATACAGTTTTATTACTTACTCCTTGAGACATTTAAACATTTATAATATAAGATCACTTAATATTAGGTAGTTTAATGCCCGGTTCCTATCACTTTTGCAATATACTATATTAATAGAAGGAATACAATGTATATAAAAGTGAAAAAAGAATTGTCGTTGTTAGTTCCACCCATGTTTGCAATATTTATTATCGGGGTAATTGTTGTTTAAAGTGACCTATTGTGAACAACAATTTGTAATGGAGGAATAGCATTTTCTGACAGTTTGAAAACATATTGTCATTTTGTTCTAGCTTCAATGAATTTCAGAACTTGTAGTCATGCAGGTGTGAATTTGTATAAATTAATTAGTCATTGACAATGTAACACAAACAGCTGTTATTATTATCAGGATGAGAATGGCAACAACAGGCCGGTTTGCTCGTTCGTGAAGCCGTTGCGCGCTGGGCGCCTGCTAGACACAGCACGGGAGGCGGCACGCTTTGTGTCCCTGTTTCACCAGGAGAGAACCCCAACATTGGGCGGCGGTGGGCGTACAGAGCAGTGGACAACCATGCATGCATTTCTGGCTAGAAATAAAGGGGTTTGTAGTTTGTTTGTTGATTATGTTAAATACAGTGCACGTGTTCAGGCTTGAAATGAGGGGTTTGTTATCTTTCTAGTTAAAGATTAACCTTTAAACATATTTCCTTTTTGTCTATCTGCCAGTTGTGTATTCATTGCTTGATGTAATGTAAAATCTAATTTTATGATATAATTTAATTTGTTGTTATATTTTAGTTTGAAATTTCTCTGTGAACAAAAATCACAATATACTTGTCATGTAGATTTCCAATACAGCATTCATGAGGTTTGGTTTCCAGAATTATTTGTGGCTTTAGTAAGATGTTTTCCTTCTTTACTAAAAACCATTTCTCTGACCCTGTTTAAAGACTATAGAATCATTTATCTTTTTTTGAGGACCAGTATTGAGCCAACTTTAAGTTAAAACAAACATGTATCTTAAGGACTGTGAGGACCATGTAGTATTGCTGTGCAGCCTTCTGCTGGGGTTCGGACTCGATGCCTACGTCTGCGTCGGCACAAAAGCAAAGTCCGCAACACATGCCTGGGTGATGACTATCAGCACGGACGGACTGGTTACGTTCTGGGAAAGCCTTAATGGACACAGGTAGCGATGGAACTGTACAGTCCATTGTGATAACAAAAATCCGTTGAATCTGTTTCTTGGATTGGGAATTCAGAAGCAAGCTGTAGGTGTCTTAAGTCTTTATTAGTCTTTTTCATAATGAAATAGTTGTGAATTCGTTGTTATAACTTAAATGTTCATACACACCAAATACAATATTTAGCAATTATAAATATGCTTTGAACTGTGTAAATGTATTTCTGTTGACATGAAAATGGGAACCACTTGAACAGGCTCATGGTTCAATTTTTCTAAGGCACTCTGCATAAGTTTTCCTGTATTTTGCACCTACCTATTATTCCCTGTTTTTCTGCCACTGTTACAGATACATACACGAGCCCCTGGACCCTAATTCCCCGCCAATGGACAAGCAACATAGACCCAAGTACCCCTACAAGACGGTGGGAAGTGTGTTTAACCACCAGTCATTTTATGCTAATAATCAGGTATGCACCCAAATATTTATCTTCAAGTTGGTGTACTGTAAAATAATTTTATTTTGTTGTGGTATATTCGACTTATTTTGCTGTCCAAACAGAGCGCACATTTTCGATCCCGCATTAATTTTCTTTTTACATAAATTTGGGTAATAAATTGTAATTCCTGTTGTTAAGCCAACAGATGTAGTGGAAGTGTGCCAGTTTAACTTGCGTGACGAGGCCCGATGGAAGTCCATGTCCCACGACGCCATCATGTCAGTGTGCGGGACTGGTTCTACCCCGCTCTGGCCCCAGTTCCCTCCCCTGTCCTCGTCCATGATTGACCCCTCGCTGGCCAGCAACGACCTTGAGCAGCAACTGAGAGTGCTCGTCACTGAGCATCGAAGGGTATCAGATTATATGATTCTTGATGGGCATACTTTTTGATGTCTTGTAAAACAACAGCAACTTGGTTTGGGCTTTAATTAAAAGAAGCATACTTAAAAGTAGTAGTTCTTGTAAAATAGACTCATCGTGTTATGTTTGATTAAAAGTTGATGTTTATATACTAATTCTGTTCTAAGAAAACTTAATCATATTCATAAAGCAATATTTCTTTAAAATTTGTCACATGGCATCAAATGGATTCATCATTTGCATGATTTCTGATAGAGTCGCTTTTTAGGCCTTATGTTCAAGTGTTTTACTTCTTATCCATAGTTTTTATTGAAGTTTCACTATAAATTGGTATTTTGTGTTGGTTTTGATTTGAAATTATAAAATGGGTTAACAAGTATTGCTTAAATGTTATGTTAATATTTAAGATCACTTTTTAGCTTGACTTTTCGAAGAAAAGGCAAGCTATTCTGCTCGCCCCGGCGTCGGCGTCCGAGCTAGGTTAAAGTTTTTCGGTAAGCTAGTTTCTCAGGAATGGCTTGAGTGATTTCATTCAAACTTAAAACATTTATTCCCCACATTTCAATGAACCTGTAGACTAAGTTTGGTAATTCTTGTTTGAAATTTGTCAAAATTATGGGCCTTTTTACACTTAGAAATTTTACATAAGTTAGGTTAAAGTTTTTCGGTAAGCCTGTTTCTCAGGAATGGCTTTAGGGATTTCATTCAAACTTAGAACACTTATTCCTTATATTAAAATAAACTCATGGGCCAATTTTGATAACTCTAGTTTGAAATTTGTCAAAATTATGGGCCTTTTTACACTTAAAAATTTTACATATAAGCTATATGGACAGGTTAAAGTTTTTCGGTAAGCTAGTTTATCAACTTTTCGTTTTCACTCTCTAACTCGAGAACGGATTAAGCTATTTTAATGAAACTGTTAACATAGATACCTTATAGTTAGACCTCGCTAGGGATTGCATATGGGGTGGGTGGGGTCAAGGTCACTGTTACTAAAAATAGAAAAATGGTTTCCGCTCAATAACATGAGAACAAATTGAGATATTTTAATAAAACTTAATACATAGATACCTTATATCAAGACCTCACATGGGATTGCATATGGGATGGGTGGGGTCAAGGTCACTGTTACTATAAATAGAAAAAAGGGTCTCCGCTCAATAACTTGAGAATGCATTGAGATATTTTAATGAAACTTAATACATAGATACCTTATATCGAGACCTCGCTTGGAATTGCATATGGGGTGGGTGGGGTCAAGGTCACTGTAACTAAAAATAGGAAAACGGTTTCCGCTCAATGACTTGAAAACGCATTGAGATATTTTAATGAAACTTTATTCATACATACATTATATCGAGACCTTGCATCGGGTTTGCATATGGGGTGGGTGGGGTCAAGGTCACTGTTACTAAAAATAGAAAAACGGTTTACGCTCAATAAGTTGAGAACGGATTGAGATATTTTAATGAAACTTAATACATACCTTATGTCAAGACCTCGCTTGGGATTGCATATAGGGTCAAGGTCAAGGTCACTGTTACTAAAATAGAAAAACGGTTTCTGCTCAATAACTTGAGAATGCATTGAGATATTTTAATGAAACTTTATACATAGATGCCTTATATACAGACCTCGCTTGGAATTGTGTATGAAGCGGGTGGGGTCAAGGTCAAGGTCGCTGTTACTAAAATAGAAAAACGGTTTCCGATAAATAACTTGAGAATGCATTGAGATATTTTAATGAATCTTAATACACAGATTAGGTGGGTGGGGTCAAGGTCATGTTCTGACTTTTATGCATTTTGTTGGAAAAATTAGGTTTTTCGTGGAATTTGCATATTTCTTGTTTTAGAAAAAAAAAGCCAGTAACTCTGACAAGCACAAGAAAAGTCGAGCGCGCTGTCTTCTGACAGCTCTTGGTAATTTGAATGTTAATTTTATTTTGTGAGTTTGGCATTTCATGCATACTACATGTAAAATGACATTACAATAGTGTATAATTTTCATCAAGAGGTATAAAAAAAAAAATGTAAACACAATTTTATTGTTAATTTCAACACAACTAAAATATGTGTGGTTTTAATTCTGTCTGATTTCTGACCCTGATGGATTGTTTAAAATATTACTGTTACAATATAAATGAGGCACGTCGTGGGAAAACCGGACTTAATGCATGTGCGTAAAGTGTTGTCCCGGATTAGCCTGTGCAGTCTGCACAGGCTAATCCGGGACGGCACTTTCTGCCTATATGTTTAGAAGAGACTTCCTTGAAACAGAAAACACCATAAAAGTGGAAAGTGCCATCCGGGATTAGCCTGTGCGCACTGCACAGGCTAATCGGGGATGACACTTTACGCACATGCATTAAGACCGGTTTTCTCACGACGCGCCACAAATTTACCCCATCTATAAAATTTCGTATGTTTTTGTCTTATTGAATGCGGATTGGGGATTTCTACAGGACATGGGTCTAACCACAGTATGGGATGATCAACTGAGTTACTTGTTGACACCATCACTGGCCGCCTATGAAACTGAAAGAACAACAGGTATGGTTTCTCCTAGCTAGTTTTAAATTTCTATACAATTTTCTTACAGTAAAAATTTGCAGCTTTTTGTCAGTGTGGTAAATAACTTTGGTTAAGTTTACTGTAACTAAAATGTTTCTAAACTTATTACGTAGAAAATGTGTAGTTGTTTATGTTACAATTATATAAATTATACCTACACATGTTTAAAAGCATATTATTCTATATATATTTGTGTTAATAGAACGTCACCTTTTTGATAAATAGTACAATGACTTTTGCACATAAATAGTGCCATGACCTTTGCATATAAATATTGCAATGAACTTTGCACGTAAATAATGCCATGACCATAGCACATAAATAATGCCATAACCATTGCATATAAATAGTACAATAACCTTTGCACAAATAGTTCAATGACCTTTGCACATAAATAGTACCATGAACTTTGCCCATAAATAGTACAGTTATTTTTGCATGTAAATAGTGCCATGCCCTTTGCATATAAATAGTAATTATAGTACAATGACCTTTGCACATGAATAGTACCATGAATTTTCCCATGAATAGTTTCATGATCTTTTCAGATAAATATTACCACTCCCTTTGCCCATATATATTGCTGTGACTTTTGGTCATACATAGTACAGTGGCCTTTGCACATAAATAGTACAATGATCTTTACCCATAAATAGTTCAATGACCTTTGCACATGAAAAGTGCCATTACCTTTGCCCATAAATAGTACATTGACCTTTGCACATAACAAATACAAATAACTGTGCACATGAAGAGTGCCATGACCTTTGTCCATAAATAGTACCATGACATTTGCCCAGAAAAAGAACAGTGACTTTTGCCCATAAAGAGTCAGTGACTGTTGCCAAGAAATTGTGTCACGATCATTGCCTATAAATAGTGTTATGAACTTTGCCCAATAATAATAAAATTACAATTGCCTATAAAGAGTAATTACAATTGCCTATAAACAGTTAAGTGACCTTTGACCATAAATAGTTCAGTGACCATTGACCATAAATAGTACCATGACCTTTGCCCATAAATAGTTCTATGACCTTTGCCCCCAAAAGTACCATGACCTTTGCCCATAAATAGTACAAGGACCATTACCCATAAATAGTGCTATTACTTTTGCCCATAAATAGTACCATGACCTTTGCCCATAAATAATACCATGACATTTGGCTCTAAATAGTTCCATGACCTATGCCCATAAACAGTATCATGTCCTCTGCCCATAAATAGTACTTTTACCAAGGCTTATAAATACTTCCCTGCCCTTTGACCTTTGTTTACAGGTTTGACCCCAGGCAATGAGGAGTTTCAGGACTCTATCAAGCAGGCAGTGCCAGACGGTCACACATTCAAAGGCTACCCTATTCAGTTCTCACATCGAAATGCTAGAAAAGCATTCGCCACTTGTCTCAGGTGCATGCAGAATATTTCTATTTTTAGCTTGACTTTTCGAAGAAAATTCAAGCTATTCTACTCGCGTAGGCGTCGGCGTCCGAGCTAGGTTAAAGTTTTTCGGTAAGCTAGTTTCTCAGGAATGGCTTAATGAATTTAATTCAAGCTTAGACCACTTATTCCCTATATTAAAATGAACTCGTATGCCAATTTTGATAACTCGAGTTTGAAATTTGTCGAAATTATGGGCCTTTTTACACTTAAAAAATCTTAAGTGGGTGGAATGACAGGGTCAACTTTTGATTTCCACTCTCTAACTTGAGAATCAATCTTCATGCATAAATACCCTAAAGCAACACTTCACTTGGGATTGCATTTGTGGTGGGTTGGGTGAGTCAAGGTCAAGGTCACTGTTACTAAAAATAGAAAAAAAGTCTGCTTTATAACTCGATAACAAATAGGAATATTTTAATAACATTCAATTTATAGATATTTTATAATGAGACATTGCATGAAATTGCATATGGGGCTAGTTGGGTCAAGGTCACTCTTTTGAATATTATAAAAATGCTTCCACTCAGTAATTAAAGAAAGAAATTAATTTTGTTTAATTGGACCCTACTATACAGTTTGTTTTCATAAAAATGCCAAAAACTCTGACAAGCACAAGAAAAGTCGAGCGCGCTGTCCCCTGACAGCTCTTGTTCTATAGGGACTCTAAGCAGTTGTTGATCATTGTATATTTCATTGTTGTACTCTAGATTGTTTTCTTTTATGGAAGGCAGGAGAAATTGTTAATCCCACACACACTTTGTAAGTAACTTTCCATTTACTTGTTGAAATTGTGTCTCCGGTTTCTGCTTAGTGTGTTTAATAGTCTGTGGATTGTAAAATGCTTGTAATTTATGTATATAGCATGACATGGGAAACCCGGGCTTAATGCTTGTGCATAAAGTGTCCCGGATCAGCCTGTGCAGTCCCCACAGGCTAATCTGGGACGACACTTTACGCCTAAGGTGGACTGCACAGGCTGATCCGGGACGACACTTTACGCATATGCATTGAGCCCAGTTTTCCCACTACACGCCTCCTATGAAGTTCATTACAAACATAGCTTAAAAGAGGTAATGGATTCACATGCCAAGTAGCTTTAAAGTAATTTATTCATTGCACCAGTGTGTGAAGAAATTGCATACCCATTTACTAAAATTCTTTATGATGGCTGGAGAGTATATTTGCAGAAGTGTTTTACAGATTAAACGTCTTTTATACATGTACATGTACAGTTTGTTGAAATACTGCATTTAGTAAATTGATTTTAAACATTGTCAAGAATAGCTGGTATATTTTTTACAAGTCTAGGACATTTTTATGCCTTTTATGCATGTCACCAATGAGTTAAAGGGACTTGTTCACAGTGTTTTGTAATATTGAAACATGTCATGAAATGTCTAAACTTCCACAACTAAAGCATCTTGAAAAACATTTGGAAATGCTCATTAATTTGGAAATGCTCAAAATTTGCTAAAATACTCAAAAATTTGGAAATTGTCAAAATTTTGAAATTCGGAAATGCTCAAAAATTTGGAAATACTCAAAAATTTTGAAATTTGGAAATGCTCAAAAATTTTGAAATTTGGAAATGCTCATTTTGCCAATCTGTGAATAGATCCCCTTCAGAAACTGACTACTCATGTATTTAATACATTTCAAGCATAGCCTATAATCCAGTCTCAGCGAAAGTTCCAAATCCATTACTGGCCACGGGATCTGGTAATTTCTTAATTATTACTGGCCCATACTTCATTTTACTGGCCATTCAACTACATTTACATTGCAAGTAGGTACTTGACCAGAATATTTTCACGAGCCAGGAGGGTCAGCGTTCTGGGCCGGTATTCACAAAGCTCCTAAGGGAAATCTTAACTTAAGTTGTACTTAAGTGAAAATTTTAGATAAAATTGTCTATGTGAAATCGGTTGATTTCTGTTTACAAAAGGGTAAGATATTAAACATCTTAGCCAGATTTACTAGTATAAACCATTAATATGTAAAAAGAGGTGTATATAAAACAGTCAGAAACTTAAGGAATTGTAAGAATTTGAGAAATTTACTTAAGTTTTCCCTAAGGAGCTTCGTAAATACGGGCCCTGGTTACTTTTCCTGGACCTCGTACAGTTTTACTGGCTGAGTCCGAGGTCAGAGGGACTTTTGCGAAGACTGTATAATGGCTAAAGGGTATAGATACACATGTCTAATACAGGTTTTGTATCTGCCATGCAGGTCCCCAGTATGTGAGGAAATCATCCATTGCCGTGGCGACCATGTTCGCATGGCTGTGAGAGTGCGCGTGTACCCGTACCCGGAGTCAGCCTGCGCCACGTGGATCATGTTTGCTTGCAAATACAAGTGCATCGTTTGATAGCATAGTTTGTTTAACTGCAAAATTTAGAGCTTTATGGTTTTAGAAAACTTAGTTTTTTTGCAGCAAAAGTGTGTATGATCTTACATGTGAATCTCTGTGAAGTTGGAGAAAAAAACATTCTGTGTTACTTTTATCATTGTCTTGGAAGATGATGATAGAAGCTCTGTGTTTATGTTACCAAAGCTGTGGTGATACACATTGGAGCTCTGTGTTTTAGTTATCAATGGTTTGAGACGAAGATGAAAAGCTCTGTGTTTTTGTTTCCATAATGGACACAGTTTGCTGATATTTTCTGAAGCATGTCAAATTGCTGTTAGTTGTTTTATCCACTTTGTAATAAAATATTGCATAATTCTATTAATTAAACGTACAAAGGTTTTTTGTAAATCTGTTATTGTAAGTAAATGTGATATCTACATCATAAGAAAATTTTAAATTCAAAAACATGTAAGTCAAAGACATCTATTGAAAGGCACATTTTTCAAGAGTCAGAAACTTTACAATGATTTTCGATGTAGATCACTATATAGCTTGTTAAATATTATCTGAAAGCTCAGATAAAAGCTCAGATATAATAGCATGGATGTGTTGTTCTCCATATATTCTGTGATAGTAGACTTTAGAAATAGATCGTATACTTATATATACCATGTAGAATGTGCTCTAAAAATGCAAGTAGGGGCTGCATTATTGAATGTCAGAATGTAAAGCTTGGTATGTACCCATATTTTGATACATTATGTCACAGATTAACACATACGTTAGGCAAGAGTTTGTTTATTTCTTGGTTCTCATATCCGCCGACCTGATTTTTCCCAAAAGCAAAAAAAATTAATAAAATATATAGAATATACCTGATATCGTACAAATTACCTTGTGAAAGTGTTTTAACCTGTTATAGGGAATGCAAAAAACGCTGAAGAAATGACTAAAGTTAATGTAACCTGCATTGTGTCTGTATATCGCTCTATGATTCATATGATCTGCTCTCTGTTATTTTATAAATCATGCAACACTTAAAGTCAGAAGAAAATACTCATTATAAAAATAAGATCTTAGAATCATTGTATTAAATACACATTTATAATTTTATATCAATATTATAATTAACAAATTTCATTGGTGAATATTGCTTTATTAATATGATATATTCAGTTAGTTTTCACTTTATTAAACATGCTGTCATACATATAATATGGCCACTGTCCAGAGATATCTGACGTACTGTGTTTAAGTGTTAGCATATTTGAACAGTAGTTTTTATATTATTTAAACACTGCCTTTTACTGTTACTATGATTGGTATTATTGTCATGTTTATCATGCAGTGATTAAGTTAAGGTTGTGTTATACTGTATGATTTTTGTAAGTAATAATGCATAAAGGTTTATATATCACTGCCCATTTCCATTTGTGAAATTCTAGTTATTAATTTATTCAGATCTGTATTGTTTTGTTTTTTTTCCCTCCTCCAGCTGGACACTTCCAAAATGTCAGAGAACCAACAAATAAAAAAACTCTGGCCTTAGTTCCATGCTACAAATAATATTTTGTTTTTAGCTGTGCTTTGATAGTACAAGGCCATGTTTGTAATACTTTATTTCAATTCACGCCTAAAACATATGTTGCAAAATCAGTTTTGGTTGATTGTAAACAGTATGTTGGTTGGTTTTCTGAAAAGGACGGTTTCACATTCTGGGGTTGGACAAAAAACATTTCTCTAAACATTGAATTTTAAAACAGGAACTTTCAGAAGTGATTGAAACTTTGTGTCTGTTATGCTGTTTTTAGGTTGCAAAAGATAATTATTTTGATATTTATTATGCCTTTTTGTGTAACAAAATACTAGGGTATGTCTACCAGGTAGCAATTTTTTTCGCGAAACTTTCACTAGCAATGTGCTTTTCAAACTTTGAAATATAAAATATGAGCAATAAATGTGGCGTGTCGTGGGAAAAGCGGGCTTAATGCATGTGTGTCCGCACAGGCAAATCCGGGACGACACTTTCCGCTTTTATGGTATTTTCTGTTTCAAGGAGGTCTCTTCTAAACATTAATCCACTGTAGGCGTAAAGTGCCGTCCTGGATTAGCCTGTGCAGACTGCACAGGCTAATCCTGTACGACACTTTACACACATGCATTAAGCCTGCTTTCCCCACGACACGCCACACACATGCATTAAGCCCGGTTTTCCCACGACACGCTTCAAATGTATTATAGAGCAAGAAAAACGTCAGTATTAGAGAAGTATTTTTCACAATAAAAAATGGTGAAACAGCTCCTTGAAAATGTAACCTAATAATACAGATGTGTGCTGTGCTTAGATTCATAAGAATTCCAAGGTTTCATTTGATTTTAGGCCATTACCATTACTGGATACCTTAAAGATGCACATTTATATAATTTGCGGCACATTTTTGTAGATATGGTAAATATTATAATATTAATTTCTAGATTTTTTTATTTGATTGTACATGTACATTTGTGAAATATGTGTATAAAAAGACATTTAATGGTAGGTATTCCTGTTTCAAGAATTACAAAATATAGTTTTGTATTTGTGTGAAAGACATTTGTTGGAATTATTTGCTTTGAAGATGCTTATTTCACGAATGTCAGAATATAGTTTTATATTTGTTTGTATTTTATCATAAAACTGTAAAATAGTGATAAAAAAATAAACAAGTAAGAATTTATTACAGTCTAGTTGTTTATCTTCACTATTTACTATTGTACATAATACTACTAGATCTATACAAGTTTAATTCCATCTAAAACTGAATGAATTCACAGACTGTCACCTTTATTTATGAATTCAGGTTAAATCCGTTGTCATTAGTGGATTTCTAGGACAAAATATACCAATGTTGCAAATCTTGCAATAATGTAGGCAGTTTTAGTAAAGAGAATGTCATCCTGGGCGGGTATTCACACAGCTCCGTAGAAAAATCTTAACTTAAGTTGTACTTAGGTGAAAATTTCATATCAAATTTTCTAAGTGAAATCCGCTAATTTCTGTTTACAAAAAGGTAACATGAAATATGGTACGAATATTTACTTGTTTGAAACATTTGAATGTAAAAAGAACTTTTATGTGAAAAAGCCAGAGACTTTGGATATTTAATGAATTAAAAGAATTTACTTAAAGTTTTCCCTATGGAGATTTGTGCTTGCATTGCAAATCTTCCAATAATGTAGGCGATTTTAGTAAAAAGAATGTCATCCTGGGCTGGTATTCACAAAGCTCCTAAGGGAAATCTTAACTTAAGTTGTGCTTAGGTGAAAACTTATGATAAAATTTTCTTTCTGAAATCCAATGATTTCTGTACAAAGAAGGCTGCAATATAAAACATATAAGCGATATTTACACGTTTACAACATTTTAATGTTACAAGAATGATACATGAAACAGTCGGGAATTTAATGAATTGAAGGAATTTACTCAAGTTTTCTCTAAGGGCTTTGTGAATACGGGCCCTGTACTACGACAAAGGGTACATCTTATACGGAATATTATGCTAGTCAGTTGTTCCAAGAGTATGTATTAGTCGAGTGGCTTGTGTGATGACGTATCACATGAGAGGCGGAGCCTCGAGTGTGATACGAAATAACGCAAGCCACAAGACTAATACATACTCTTGGAACAATTGACTAGCCCAATATTCCTTTTATTATACACCACGATAAACTTCAAATGTGCATTTACCTTATTTTATTTGTTTAAAAACTACAATAATGACTAATCATTGTAGGTATAAATTACATTTGTTTACATAACTCTATGATGACGTCATTAAAAAAGTAGTCCGGCTAGTATGGTAATACGTGATCGGTAAATTAGCGAGTAGCATAATACGGGATTTTGTTTCTGACGACATGTATTTCACCGATTGATACAGCATGTATTTTGTTAAGATTTTGAACAGGTATGTAATAAAGTCAAGTACTTGTGTGTGTTTTTGGCAGTTAGTTACGATTCTGCTTTATGGAATATAGAAGTACAGATGCATTGTATGTTAGAAGTACGACGAATTTTAATCACTTGTCAGATTTTAGCCCGACTTTTGAAAGAAAAATGCAAGCTATTTTACGATCCAATAGGCCAAGTTTGGTAACTCTAGTTTGAAATTTGTTAAAATTATAGGCCTTTTTACACTTAGAAATTTTAAGCTATTTCGATAGGTTAAAGTTGTTCGGTATTAAAGCTAAAACACATATTCCCTATATTAAAATGAACACAAAGGCCAATTTTGATAATTCTACTTTGAAATTTGTCAAAATTATGGGCCTTGCTACACTTAGAAATTTCACATTCCCGCGGATAGGGTGGCGGCGTCAACTTTTGATTTCCACTCTCTAACTTGAGAAAGAATCTTCATACATAGATACCCTAAAGCAATTGTAACTACTTTACTTGGGATTGGATTTGGGATGGGTTGGGTGGGGTCGAAATCAAGGCCACTGTTACTAAAAATAAAATTTCTGGTTAATAAAAATTCGAAATATTTTATTGAAAATCAATTTATAACTCCTGTCGAGCACGCTGTCCTCCAACAGCTCTTGTTATTATTCCGTAGATCTGTAAACCACGGCGAGCCGTTATCGACAGATTACAAGAAAACGGCTTTAATGTTTATTTAAAAACGGATGCAATATAAACAGATTACAAGAAAACAGCTTTAATGTTTATTTAAAAACGGATGCAATATATAATTTACAACATAATCGTGATGAATAAAACTTCTACAGCGCGTAAATAGATAACATATGACACAATTTAAAATCGGACCTTATCACAAGATGTAACACGTATGCTACACATGTTTTTACCTTCATGGGGCGAACAACTACGGTAAATTTGACATGAATTACTGTATCAAACAATTGAAAATTGATTTAAAAATCTACGTAATCTTATTAAACACGACATGGCGTTTGCTCGTGTAACAATTAAAAAATATTGTTTGCACTAGATTAAAGAGTCTGTTTGTTCACTTACGCAATTAAGCGGACGCGGGAAAAATCGTGAATGGCAGAGTAAACATTAATAATATGCAAATGAATTATGAATAAAAAAAAAAGTGACGCGTGATCATTCACTTGTGGAACTTAATAAGAACATGAAACAGTATGTGCTTGTTTGTGTGTGTGTGTGTGTGTGTGTGTGTGTGTGTGTGTGTGTGTGTTTGTGTGTGTGTGTGTGTGTGTGTAGGGGAGGGGGGGGGGGGCATACTGTCGAATGAAAAGACAATCTGATCATCTCTTTGCTTCATAGATTGTTCTGGGGGGCAATATCCACACAGCACCTAAGAAAAATCTTAACTTAAGTCGTATTTAAGTGCAAAGTTCAAATAAAATTGTCGGTGTGAAAATCAATATTTACAATATGGTAAAATAAGAAGTATCAGTTGATTCTTTATGCAATTAAAACCTTGAACCAAAAAAATTAAAACCTTGAACCTTGAAGACAAAAATTGAACCAGACACGGACTTCAGGATTTTAATGATTGTTTTTAAAATTTTTCTTAGTTTTCACTTAGGAGCTTTGTGGATATCGGCCTTGATGGATTTTTAGTGACAACTTAATAGTACTCGTGTATGAATACATGGCAATGATTGTTACGCATTTAAATGAATTGAGAGGTACCGTCGATGGGTCGGCATAATGCATAATCTACTACATGTATAAGGCGTCAAAAAAGTTGTTTGTTTCCCAATTTTTTTCCGCCGACCCTTAAAGTTTGTTTCGCTATAAATCAATATTTTTCTGATTTTCGGAAAAAAAGCATTGTTCGCTTATATTACATTTTTCTAGTCATAAATCTCTTGTTCTATGGCCTGATTTATAGTAAAGGTACAGTTTGTTTGTTGGGAGGCATTTAAACATTTTGCATGCAGTCCAATATACTTAAACTGTGTGGTGAATATGCGGCGAAGGAAAAAAAGTTAAAGAAAATATTTTTTTACCTCCCCTCCTAGATTTTTTTGGAGATGTAAGCGGAAACAACCATTTTTTTTGGCCTAACTAGATTTCTAAAGAATAGAACGTGTACATTTAACTATGACAACATTTTTCTGTATACACAACCCCTGAGATTCATTTTTGGATATAGAAGAAAGGATTCAATGTGTACAATTAATGATGTCCATTATTTCAATGATCAACATGCTGGCCATGAAGAATATCATAATATTTCAGTTCAGGGAGAAAGATACAGTGTCTTACACTTTTTTAAGCATACATAGCAGTTTTCAGTTATTCTTACACATACAAGTGTGACCCGTTGATAATGTCTTGTACCGGGCAATTCTCTAACGCAATGCAATGGCACATCTCGTATAGAAGGACGTTTCATTGCATAATTACCACAATGAGCACAAACCATCACACAGCCTATGCAACAATGGTCCAGATCTAATGAGACCAATATTCGTCACCAAGCTTCGTAACCAACATCGATGGATTTTCAGTTGTCGGGTACATAAGGGCTTGGGGCGATCTCGCACAGCAGTTGCAAAAACGTGGTCACCTTGTCTGGAAGACAATATACTAATTTGATCTAGCAATTTAAATTGACAAGTTACGTTAAATATTCCATGTCCTTGAAATGAAATAACACAAGGAATGAAAAATAAATGACTATCAAGTTGCCAGTTTCTATACTCTATAGCATGGACAAATAAGAAGATAACACAGAAAGGACCGTTTCTCTCATTAATTGAACTACACTAGGCAACAGCTGTTACTGTATGCACTTCTAATCATGTGAGTACATACAGATTATTTATAAGGCTTTACAAAAGACGGTCATTAAAATATGTACTCGTAGATGTATTTAAATACTAGTCACTCACATTTACTCTTACAGAAAAGGAGACATTTGCATCTAACATACACAAAGCAATCACAGGGATATATCAAGTGCACTCGTTTTTTACACGTACCGAATATATAAAAATTCAAGGAATAATAAACCAGACATGTCAATGACTTATTCTACTCGCGAAAACCTGTAATCGCTGAGAATGACAAATCCGCGACGAGTTACGTCCATTGAGCCTTAACGAAACATCATTCTTATGCCAAGAACGACAACTACGCGACGAGTTACGTCCCTTGAGAGTCTTACCGAAACAGCCTCTGTCCAGCTTGAATATCACGAGTGGGAAGTAGAACACAAGCCCGCTGACTATGAACACGGCGGCCCACAGGAACTCGAGACTGGGGTCCTGAACTATAGGGGCTACCACCAGGTAGATGGAGCAGAGCGTGAACACTAAAGGGATCAATATGAACACCTGGAACAACAACATACAGATATCAGTATGAACACCTGGTCATGAACATATAGGGAACAGTATGATCACATGCAAAAGCATCATCTAGGGATCAGTATAAACAGATGGAAAGCAACATAATATGAACACATTGAACAGCAACATATAGGAATCGATATGAACACCTGGAACAGTATCATATAGGGGTCAGTATGAACACCTGCAACAGCATCATATAGGGGTCAGTATGAACACCGGCAACAACAACATATAGCGATCAGTATGAACACCTGCAAAGTGCAACAGCAACATATTGATATCAGTATAAACATCTGCAACAGCAACGTAAAGGGATCAGTATGAACACTTGAAACAGAAACATATATATATCAGTACGAACACCTGCAACTGCAACATACTGGGATCAATATGAACATCTCCAACAAAAACATACAGGGATCAGTATTAACACCTGCAACAGAAACATATAATTATGGATCAGTATGAACACCTGCAACAGCATCATTTAGAGATCAATATGAACACCTGCAACAGAAACATATAATTATAGATCAGTATGAACACCTGCAACAGCATCATTTAGGGATCAGTATGAACACTTGCAACAGAAACATATATGGATCAGTATGAACACCTGCAACTGCAACATACAGGGATCAGTATGAACACCTGCGACTGCAACATACAGGGATCATTATGACCACCTTCAACTGCAACATACTGGGATCAGTATGAACACCTGCAACAGCAACATACATGGATCAGTATGAACATCTGCAACAGCAACATACAGTCATCAGTATGAACACATGCATCTGCAACATACAGGGATCGGTATGAACACCTACAACTGCAATATACGGGAATCAATATGAACACCTGCAACTGCAAAATACGGGAATCAGTATGGACACCTGCAACTGCAGCATACGCTGATCAGTATGAACACCTGCAACTGCAGCATTCGGGAATCCGTATGAACACCTGCAACTGCAGCGTACGGGAATCAGTATGTACACACTCAACTGCAACATACCTGCAACAGTAAAATACGGGAATCAGTATGAACACCTGCAACTGCAACATACTGTGATCAGTATGAACACTTGCAACAGCAACATACTGGGATCAGTGTGAACACCTGCAACAGCAACATACAGGGATCAGTATAAACATCTGCAAAAGCAACATACAGTCATCAATATTAGGGAATCAATATGAACACCTGCAACTGCAACATACGGGGATCAGTATGGACACCTGCAACTGCAGCATACGAGGATCAGTGAGGACACCTGCAAATGCAGCATACGGGGATCAATATGGACACCTGCAACTGCAGCATACGAGGATCAGTATGAACACCTGCAACTGGAGCATACGGAAATCAATATGAACACATGCAACTGCAGCATACGGGAATCGGTATGTACTTCAACTGCAACATACGGGGATCAGTATGAACACCTGCAACTGCAACATACGGGGATCGGTATGAACACCTGAAACTGCAGCATACGGGAATCCGTATGAACACCTGCAACTGCAGCGTACGGGAATCAGTATGTACCCCCTCAACTGCAACATACGGGGATCGGTATAAACACCTGCAACGGCAAAATACGGGGATCAGTATGAACACTTGCAACTGCAACATACTGGGATCATTATGAACACCTGCAACAGCAACATACAGGGATCAGTATGAACATCTGCAAAAGCAACATACAGTCATCAATATACGGGAATCAATATGAACACATGCAACTACAACATACGGGGATCAGTATGGACACCTGCAACTGCAGCATACGAGTATCAGTGAGGACACCTGCAACTGCAGCATACGGGGATCAGTATGGACACCTGCAACTGCAGCATACGGGACCAGTATGAACACCTGCAACTGCAGCATACGGGAATCAGTATGAACACATGCAACTGCAGCATACGGGAATCAGTATGTACTCCTGCAACTGCAACATACGGGGATCAGTATGAACACCTGCAACTGCAACATACGGGGATCAGTATGAACACCTGCAACTGCAACATACGGGGATCAGTATGAACACCTACTACTGCAACATACGGGGATCAGTATGAACACCTGCAACTGCAACATACGGGGATCAGTATGAACACCTGCTACTGCAACATACGGGGATCAGAATGAACACCTGCAATTGCAACATACTGGGATCAGTATAAACTTCTGCAACCTCAGCATACAGTCATCAGTATGAACACCTGCAACCGCAATATACAGTCATCATTTTGAACACCTGTAACTGCAGCATACAGTCATCAGTGTGAACACCTGCAACCGCAACATACAGTCATCAGTATGAACACCTGCAACTGCAACATACAGGTATCAGTTTGAACTTCTGCAACCTCAGCATACAGTCATCAGAATGAACACCTGTAATCGCACCATACAGTCATCAGTATGAACACCTGCAACCGCAATATACAGTCATCAGTATGAATACCCGTAACCGCAACATTCAGTCATCAGTATGAACACCTGCAACCGCACCATACATTTACAGCAACAATAAACGTAAACATATCAGTTATAATATTAAGGATAATTATGATTGAATGTGATAATTTACAAGAAAGCCATTATCCGGTAAATGAAATACAGCGTAAATACTATAGGGATCAGTATGGACGCATAGAACAGGAACCAATGAAACTACAGAAGAATATGAGTTCAAAACAAACTGCACTCTAGAGTACGGTTTGTATCGTAATGGTTTATACTTCATAGAGACCACTTGAATGATTCTGATGTAAACCATTAAAGCAAACATGTACACATTTCGGAACAAAATGTCAATACTCAAACCTTTTCGATTTTGTTGAAATAAAAAATTTTAGTCATTAATATTTAAAAAAAACAAACATGTTTTCTAGCTAGATACCTTAATAGGGCGTTCGGCGTTCGGTTTCCGTATTCGGAGGATGACCACACAGAACACGCATATGCCGTAGAAAAGCCAGGCCGCGAAACTGAAGAAGTCTACTAGCTGACCGATGTTGGCCGGAATGGTCATCAGAATGGCGATCACGCACTGAAACGAGAATCCCACCTTGAAAACGAGAATCTCACACTGAAACGAGAATCCCATATTGAAACGAGAACCACTCTTTGAAACGAGAATCTCACACGGAACGAAAACCTCTCTCTGAAACGAGAATCACGGTCGGAAAAGAGAATCTCAGAATGAAACGATAAACTCACACTTAAACGAGAATCTCACATTAAAACATTATAGCTCACACTGGAACGAGTCTCAGACAGAAACGAGAATCAGTCTCTGAAACGAGAATTACTCGCTAAAACGAGAATCGTACGCTGACAAAAAGATCTAGAATTGGACACTTTATATTGATCGTTTGGGCTAAGGGAGAATCGAGCTCTGAAACACGATCTAATCTTTGATAAACAATAATACAATTAAACGAGAATCACACTAAACAAGAATCTCACACTCAAACAAGAATCACACCCTTAAACGATAATCACTCTCTGAAACGAGAATCTCACACCAAAACGACCATCTTACACTGAAACGAGAATCACACACTGAAACGGCAATCTCACACTGAAATTTCATTAATTCACCGTTTTACCCAAGAATGTCGACATAAATTACAAGATCTCGTGCTTACCGTTACAACTATGGCCGGAAGTGGCGTATAACGTTTAACGTGCACATAAGATAGGACTTCCGGTAGATGACCTTCACGTGCAGCGGCATACACGAGTCTGCAAAGAACAGGCACGAAGCTTGCATGAAAAGAGGTGTATTTCGCAGAATACTCAAAACTATTTGTATACACGCATATATTTGGTGCACGCATGCTCCATTTCGAAATATTTAAATTGTGTGCAAGCAGTGAAAGCACCTGTACTGGAAATAAATAGATGTACGATGTTTGAATAATTCAGAGTTACAAAGACAAAGTAACATTATTTGATGTTATCCTAAGGACGCTGCTAAAAATCAACGATTTTGTCTCAGTTGCAGCCATATTTGGCATGTTGTCTGCTGAGATATGCATGGCCTATTCTCACCTGCCGGAGGAGTAGCAGTATCCGTTGGCGGCTCCGAACGTGGAGAACATCACAGCCAGTGGCATGACGACGTACGCCTTGCCAAGCATCGCCCTGCCCCAGTCCTGGGGAAGAGATGGTACATGTCATAACCGGAACATGTCATCATCATCATCATCGTCATCATCATTAGAAGCATCAGCAGCATTAGCATCATAATCATCATCGTGGTCTTCATCATCATCATCGTCCCCATCGTCATCATCATCATCATCGTCGTCATCATCGCCATCATCATCGTCATCACCATCATCATCGTCGTCGTCACCACCATCGTCGTCGTCGTTATAATCATCATGATCATGATGTTGATCATCATTATCATCATCAGCAGCATTATCATCGTCATCATCATCATCATTATCACCAACATCGTCATCATCGTCATCATCATCGTCGTCGTCATCGTCACCATCATCGTCGTCATCGTCATAATCATGATCATCATGATTATGATGATGATCATCATCATCATCATCATTGTCATCTTCATAATCATAATCATAATAATCATCATCATCATCGTCGTCGTCGTCGTCGTCGTTATCGTCACCATCATCGCCGTCGTTGTCATAATCATCATTATAATCATCATTGTCATCATCATCATCATCATTGTTGAGGTCTCCGTTGTAATCATCGTCGTTGTCATCATCATCATCATAATAATAATAACCATCATTATTATAATCATCATTGTCTACGTCATCGTAAAATATAATGTCGTCTCAAGCACGACAACTCTTTAGCTGACATATTTTAACTCCAAGGGCGACAACTCTGCACAAGCAACACTTACGACGGCGACGGCGTCCGACGCCAACAGCCCGGCGGGTGTGAGCACGACCAGGTAGGATATGTTGGTCAGGATGTACACTATGGTTACAAAGACAACGCCGAAGACGTTAGCTCGTGGAAGGGTTCTAGGAAAAGTAAAGCGGATGTTGTTTTTGTGGTTTTGCGGTTTTGAGTTTCGGTTTGTTGCTGCGTTGGCGTAATGGGGTTAATGTTATGAACTATCTTAACGTGTACACGCGCAATATATTCAGTTTAAACCTGAATATGTTAGTTTAATTGAGTCGAAAGCCTGAGCTTATCTGGTTCTTAAACTGTGAATAGCGAAAATATCAAGTCGAAACGCGGTCTCTGCGAATTGCGATGCTACGAAATGACGGGATACTACGAATAAGGCGACAGGTCCCGTCCGTTTTCTCTATAAATTAAATTACAAAAAGATATATTTAACTACAAAAAGATGCAATACTAGGAATTCGCCATTGAACAAAAGATGCGTTACTACGAACAAATGTTTTGGTCCTATAATAGCGTTTTCAATGAAATGTTAATGCGACACTATGAATGAGATTTTCACGGAGACTTTTCACACCTTCTCGACGAAGATTTAAAACCTCGCCAAGTCAGACACCAAGCCAGTTTGTTTGCATCATGGACAAACAAAGTTGTTAACGAGTATGATTACCATATTAATCAGCATTGTGAGATTATTATTATTGTAAAAAAAATAATACGGATTTTACATGTTATTTTTGCTTCATAATGCGAATACATACACACATGTATTGTCAAATGCATTTAGTTTAAGTGCATGCATTTATTAACGTAGTCGCCTCGACATGCTGCAAATTAACGCTAAGTGTTACTTTACTACCGGAATTTCCTAAAGATGCGATACTACGAACAAACTATTGTCTGTTTGTTTGTTTGGATTTTTCGCCGTGCCGCAATTTTTAACAGTATTTCAGTCATAAGACGGCGGTCAGTTAACCTACTCACACTTTTCCTGGGCAAGCTTGACCGATCTAAGCGGATTACCAGTTTATGCCAATGCCAGGGTGGGGGGGAGGGGGATATTGGTCGTTGAAATAATTTCACGACCAATCCCCACACAAGTTATGTGGCCCAGCTGGGGTTAAAACTCACGATCCCCGGATTGACAGTCCATCGCTCTACCAACTGAGCTAGCCGGGCCCGGCATAATCTCTGGTCTCCCATGACTATTCGTAGTATCGCGTTTCGACTGTATATTGTATGGACTTATTTACACATAAGAACTTACCTGGTACTTAGATAAATATCAAAGTGACGTAATGTTTAAGAAGATCAAATTCGTACGCATTTTTATTAATGTTATTAATTTAATGAAATTAAATTGTAATATATTTGTGAATGGTCGACATGCCGAGCAAGTATCAAGTTAACCTACTTGTATGGATCTTTGAGCTCCTCTGTCAGGAAATTCAATGTGTTCCTGAAAGAAAAAGATTATACTTTACTTGGCCTTCCTGCACAAAAACTCCCCATTGAAAGGCAAATAAGGCACAAAAGTAAACAATATTTTAGTAGCACGTTTTCGGAAGGTCTTATGAGAGCGCAATGTTCTATTGATATTCAAAGAAAATAGATTAATATCCATAATGTCGCGCCAACACGAGCGATGCGCCTAAATGGATTAAATGGACGTCTATTTTTGCGGAATTAAGGGTTCCTGCCAGGGAGAATAATTATGCCAATCACTGAGAGGAAATAGGATGCCATCATCCACTAAGTTACCAGTCCGTTTTCGTTTGCGTGCGAATGTGTGGGTGCGTGAAGGCCTGTTGATTTATTTACTTATTTATTTGCTTGTTTGTTTGTTTCTTTGCTTGCTTGCTGGCAGGCTGACTGGCTTCCTTCCCTCTGTCCCATTCTTTTTCCCACGCAATCTCCCTAACTCCCTCCCTCCCTTTCTCACTCGCTCCCTTTTGCACTCCCTCCCTCTTTCCGTTTCTCCCTCCCTCCCTCCCTGCATCATTCATTAATTCCCTGCATCATTCATTCATTCCCTTTATTATGCATTAATTAATTAATTAATTAATTCATTCATTCATTCATTCATTAACTCACTCACTCAGTCACTCACTCACTCACTCACCCACCCACCCACCCAAAACCCAATTATTATCTAAGCCCTTGAAAATGAAAATTGTACTTGCAATCGGACATAAAAAACAACAACAAGAAGAGTAATACAGCAAAAGTGTAAAACACTCAACTGTATAATAAAAAAAAACAATTATGTAGATTTTTGTGTCATTTATTAGTGTTGTGCAGTCTGAAACACGCTGTCTGAAACATGTACACGCGCATTGGAGTTTTTAGCTGTACATTAGTAAAAAGGAAAAAAAACAAACAACACAAAACAACTCGCCTAATATGACTGTGCCTTTACAGTTAAGGTTCTTCCACATTTTTCTTCTATTTCACATAGAAATGCTGATACACTTTTCTGATAGTTTTTTTTTTATGTACAACGTATTTTCAGTTTTTCAGATCGTATTATGCACAGTAGGTAGCGTGCTCCTTTGATATACACATATGGGAAGTGTCGGTTAGGCCATACCAATTTGATTCTATGTTGAGCGTCCCCGGGCTGGTAGGTTTTGGGATGCCCGAACGAATAAAAAAACATGTTTGACAAAGTGAAAATCGAGTTGGAAAGCGGTTTAATATGTATATAACGACATGTTTTGGGTGATTTCCTTATTTAACTATCTCATTTAATCAATGACATTGTAAATAATATAAGTAATGGATCTTTGTTCAAGTTATATTTGATTTTCGAATGAATATTGTTGGTGGAAGCATTTTGTCAGTAACTTACCAACAGATATATCTTAAAAAAATGATTTGGTATGTTTTGTTTTATTAAGTTGTTGCTATTTTGTCTTGTCCTTTTAAGGTCATATGTTCAAATTTGTATCCATTCAATTTAATTTATGTTAAATAATTAACATTTGTCTATAATTATGAACATGTTAGTAACTTTATATATTCTTTGGTGTAAATTTCAGGGTTTGTCAACATATATGATAATTATGATCTTGGAAAAAATTGACTTACTGTATGTGTTCTTATCAACATAATTATGTTAAAAATTATATACAACTTTTGAGTCAATTTACATAACTAAAATACTCTGTTAATTAGATTCCCAATATGAAGATGATATTATAATTATTTTGCATCTTAATATTTGCTTTAGCTTGTACCACTGCCATAAATAAGTTGTGAAAGAAATATGTTTTTTTTATGGACTCGTTTGTTGTTTCCTGCCCGGTTAGTAGGTTTCGAAAAATCATGGGGACGCTAAACACAGAATCAAATTTATTTGGCCTTAGCATAAACTCCCAAGTGAGTGATATAAGATTAAATATAGATTTTTTAAATGAGAATTCGATGGTTCAAAACCAGTGACAAAGGCAAACATCTTAAAATGAAGTATGTAATATTCTGACAATCGCAGGTTTAGGTCCGGTTTATATGGAAGTTCAGCGTATGTTACGCTTGATTTATATTCGTAAATGCGTGCGAACGTGCAGGTTACAAATCTATGACAAAGAAGAAAACTGGGAGTGAAAAGATAAAAAGATGTTTCCATGTACCTGTTTTATAAAATCAATATGGCATACCCTATACAGAAAAACACAATTCAACGGCGCAACGTTATGTAACGTTATCTTTAAAAGACGTCAAAGTAAAAAAAAGTCCTTTATAAAGGAGGTGAACGTAACATAACCAACGTCATATTTAAAGGACGTCAACGTCACGCAACGTCTTTTTAAAATACATCAACGTAACGTCATATTTAAATGTCGTCAACGTAACCGAAAATCCTGCTTAAAAGAATTAAACTTAACGCTTCTCCTTCTTTAAAGGACGCCAACATAGTGTAAAGCTAACTTTACGTAACGTCTTACGTACCAGCCGTCGTAGGCCCACATGGCGTCGTAGAAGGAAAGCGCCACGGCGGACACGGAGCTGGTCGTGCCTTGGAAGCCTCCCTGGAGCTCGGTGTGGCCGCCTGCGTTCAGAACATGGAGAATAAGTGAAACAACGTAAACGGTAAGTTCCAGGGCCCAGTTGTTCAAAACTTTTACAGCCAATTAAACTTATTCACCACCAATATTTCCCCCCGCCCCCTGGTGTGTGTGTGTGTGGGGGGGGGGGAGAGCGGTGGGCTGACCCAGGGAAATTTGACATACTTTATTTTTTGGGGTCTAATTCCCCACGATAAAGCCAAGAATTTTTGTCTAAGTCCCCACAGTGAGAGGAGCTCGGGGCCAAATATTACTGGGATATAAAATCAAACCAAAGTCTATTTCCCGGAATTAGTCGGCGTGTCGAATTCCCGCCTGTCGGGAATCGCGTTCAGTCTAAAGTCCCGTATATGCCCACCGCTCCCCCCCCCCCCCCAAAGGAAAATATTGATAGGTGCATAACAACCTGTTTATTTTCAAAATCAATAAGATCAATGTTACAAATAACTGGTTTATCAAACAGTTTAAACTTATTCAGATAACAGTGATCAAGAATCAACACACAATTCATAACCTTTATTTACTAGTATAATAAACATAAATACATAAACAACTTCACCCAAATTCTAAGGCCTGTTAGCTTAATTGGCTGTTAAAGTTTTGAGCCACTCACCGTATGCAGTGATGTAGATAATTTTTACTTAAATGATACTTGTACACCCTTAAATAAAACATATAGGTATTAACCACTTGATAGGCACAACTACAACAGTAAATGTCTTTGCAGGAATACGACTCCTGATACAAATATGTTTGCTATGACCACTCATAAAATAAATAACGATCTTACACTGAAATCAACACACATCCTCTATATCATACCATCTATGTATTGTGTTAAGCTATCAAAATCGCCCCATACCTTGGCCCATTTTCACGAACCCTCCGATGATGATGATGGCGACTGCGACCAGCTTGCAGACGGTGAAGAACACTTGTACATAGGCGGCCCACGAGGTGTCGTAGCAGTTGATGATGCAGATTGTCACTGAAATGGGAATCGGTGTCAAGTGAGTACATTAGATGGTAGACAGGCTTCTCTCCTAATGTTCGTAGGTGTACAATGTGGACCCAAATTTATCGCTGGTTATATGTCTATCAATATATTTTTCCCGGGGGGGGGGGGGCGGGAGATCGTCGGGCTTATATGGGACTTTAGAATGAAAACGTTTCTCAACAGGCGGAAATTTGACACGCCGAAAGATTCCGTGTCCCGGTAAATATTCACTGATGATACCCACCAATAATGCTACCCGCCATAAAGGAGATTACACTGATGATACCCACCAATAATGCTACCCGCAATAATGGAGATTACACTGATGATACCCACCAATAATGCTACCCGCCATAAAGGAGATTACACTGACGATACCCACCTATAATGCTACCCGCAATAAAGGATATTCCACTGACGATACCCACCTATGATGCTACCCGCAATAAAGGAGATTACACTGATGATACCCACCAATAATGCTACCTGCAATAATGGAGATTACACTGATAATACCCACCAATAATGCTACCCGCAATAAAGGAGATTACACTGATGATATCCACCAATAACGCTACCCGCAATAAAGGAGTTTACACTGACGATACCCACCTATGATGCTACCCGCAATAAAGGAGATTCCACTGACGATACCCACCTATGATGCTACCCACAATAAATTATCGGATTTTAGATCCCAGTCATATTTGGACACCTCCCGGGCTATTTGATACACCATGCATCTCCCACTGTGGGGATTTAGACACAAATGCTTGGCTCTAGGATGGGGAATTAGATCCAAAAAAAAATAAATTAGTTAGTTAAATTCCTTTGGGTCAGCCCGCCGTTCCCACCCCACGGGGCAAAATATTAATAGGTGAATTAGAGCAATGGTTTCTAAACTCTTCTCATGTAGGTGTACAAATATGGCCTCACAATTTTGAAGATCAGGAACAATACTTATATATCCATGGTAAAGTACTAACAGGATGGCTTAGCACACCTTTTATCCCTGGTTCAAGCCCCATAAAATCCAACTTTCTAAGACGACTTTCCCATGATACGTTTTAATTAGGCACAGGGTATGTAAAGATTCACACCGGGAACTGTAAGACCCAGACTGTCGTCGGGACAACCGTCAAGTATGTTTACCTCAGCATTATTATCAGTAGTTTCAATGGTAAATCTCGTAAACTAAATTAACATTATTTTACAATATATTTAAAACGATAGCGGACATGTCTCAAAGTTTACGTCCATCAACAATGACCTGACTGCATGCAAGCGAACAAAATAGGAATGGATACAGTGACAACTTTTGTTTGGAAGTTTTGTTCTATAAACAACAGTATGACGGTGATCAAAATGGCAGAGAAATTGATATGATGTCAACCTTGAGAATCGCCTAGCCGTGGTTCCGACGACACGCACAATTGGTTCCACCCATACAACGGGCTCGAAAGTATCTATATCAGCCTCATGTTTTACACAGTCAATGTAGAAAAAACGGATTTCAAGTTACGACTTACGAATGGCTATGCAGGCGATGGTTTTTTGGGGCGGCATAGGCGTGCCACAGTACTCGAAGAATGTAACTGTGTAGGTTGCGAACGTCATGCAGATAATAGCCACACCTGAAGGCTGAAATCGCAAAAGATGCAGTCATCATCATCATTATCATCATCGTCATCATCATCATCATTATCATGATCATCACCATCACCATCACTACCACATCAGCATCACCATCACCATCACCACCACTATCATCATCATCATCATCATGAAGCGTCGTCATCATGATGATCATCCTCCTCCTCCTCCTTCTCCTCATCATCATCCTTCTCATCCTCCTTAACCTCCTCCTCCTCCTCCTCCTCATCATCATCATCACCACCAATATCATCACCATCATCATCATCATCATCATCATCATCATTATCATCATCATCTCCATCATCATCACCATCATCATCATTATCGTACTTTTCATCATCATCACCATACTCATTAACATCATTATCGACCACCACCATCATCACCATCATAAACATCATCATGATCAACATTATTACCGTCGAAATTACCGGTATCGCCGTTTGTTTTTTCGGCGTTGTTTCAAATTGGGTTATTAGCTAACCAATAACCTGAATGTATCCTTATATTATTGTTCAATAATGTTGCTCACCTGAAGGACAATGGTGCGAGTCCAGCTGTACATGTAGGCGACGAACGGGAACGTGGCGTCGTAGAAATAAGCGTACTCGCCCCCCGACCGGGGGATCATGGTCCCCAGCTCCGCGTAGGACAGGGCGCCTAGAGAGTAGAGGTATTGAGTGAATGAGGGAGTGAGGGAGGAAAGTAGGCGTACTCACCTCCCGATCTGGGTATCAGGGTACCCAGCTCTGCGTAGGAGAGGGCGACTGCATACTAGCTGTATAAAATGAGTGACAAAGTGAGTGAGGGGGCAGTGAATGATGAAGTGCGTGAGTAGGTGAGTGAGAGAGGTAATGAGGGATGTCGTCAGTGAACAAGAGAGGGAAGGAGATACTGAGGGAGAGATTTAGTCATTAGGCCGGGAGTAAGTGGGCGAGAAAGAGAGTTAATGAGGGAGGGATTGAGTGAAGGAATGAGTGAGAAAGTGAGTGAATGATGGAGTGAGTGAGTAGAAGAGTGAGAGAGGTAATAAGGGATGGCATCAGTGAACAAGGGAGGGAGGGAAAAACGGAGGGACAGAGTTCGTCATTAGGTAGGGAGTAAGTGGGCGAGGAAGAGAGTGAATGAGGGAGTGAGTGAGTAAGTGTGTAAGAGTGAGTGAGTTAGTGTGTGTGTGTGTGAGTGAACAATTACCGAAGGGATAAAGCAGAGTGACGAGTGAATGTTTTCTTGACTGTGAAATTTAGTGAAAATTACATATGCCTGCAGTCTGTATTGCAACAGCCTAACATTAGATTAACACATAGTTATCTTAGATTAAACAATACTTCATAGTTATTCTTGCTGATGCTTAAACCTAAAATAACATTCTGTGACTTGTGGATACACACTCACATAGACAGTCTGGCATTTTTATTGCATACTAGTTGCCTGAAAACGGAACACTATTCCTTGCTACATAGCGTTACCTAGCAACAAAGAATGTTTAAGCCGTTACCAAGCAACGAGATGACCCCGCTGGCCGCCCATACCACGAGACTCAGTCCAACAGAGCCAGTGCCTTTCAGTACACCAGTCGGCGATATGAATATCCCGGATCCTGAAACCACAAACAGAAGTATTGGTATTATTGTAAAAATAATTCTGCATTTAGTCGGAATAAAAGCTACACATTTTATAATGGTTAGCCCGATAATAAATAATAAAATGTTCATTAGGTTGTGGTGAAGACTTAATTGTGGCTCAATACTTAATTGTAAAGAAATCATATACGTGTACATCGTTAAGTCCAAATTACAGATACGCATATACGTAGTTCTAGCGCTCAACATTTAATACATTCAGTAAACACTGAACGTATAAACTAGTAAATCGCTAAAAATCTATGCATACCATACTACCTCGATCGTGATTTATTATATATGTGCACTCATACCAATGCCAGGCCGATCCACCGACACTCACTGGCCACACAGGACGATACACACTAACGAGTTTCCCACAATAAAGGAGGTTCCACCTATAATGCTACCCACAATGAAGGAAAATCCACGGATAATGCCCACATATAATACTTCCTACAATGAAGGAGATTCTACTAATAACTCTCACCTACAATGTTACCCACAATGAGGGAGATTCTACTGATGCTACTCACCTATTATGCTGCCCTCAGTGTGGGAGATCCCACTGATGCTACTCACCTTTAATGCTTACCTATAATGCTAACTACAATGAAGGAGTTTCCACTAATGACTCTCACCTACAATGCTGCTCACAATGCTGCCCACAATGAGGGATATTCCACTGATGATACTCACCTATAAAGCTAACATATAATGCTACCGAGAATGAAGGCGATTCACCTATAATGCTGCCCACAATGAAGGAGATTCCACTGATGATACCCACCTATAATGCTGCCCACAATGAAGGAGATTCCACTGATGATACTCACCTAGAGTGCTGCCCACAATGAAGGAGATTCCACTGATGATACTCACATATAATGCTGCCCACAATGAAGGAGATTCCACTGATGATACGCACCTATAATGCTGCCCACAATGAAGGAGATTCCACTGATGATACTCACCTATAATGCTGCCCACAATGAAGGAGATTCCACTGATGATACTTATAGTGCTGCCCACAATGCAGGAGATTCCACTGATGATACTCACATATAATGCTGCCCACAATGAAGGAGATCCCACTGATGATACCCACCTATAATGCTGCCCACAATGAAGGAGATTCCACTGATGATACCCACCTATATTGCTGCCCGCAATGAAGGAGATTCCACTGATGATACTCACCTATAATGCTGCCCACAATGAAGGAAATTCCACTAATGATACCCACATTTCGCTTGAGAGTCAAAACCTCTTGTGTGCTGGGTTTCTCGAAGGCCACCTGAACGTTTGTGTTCGTTGTGCGTTTCCGGACATCAACTGTAGGCATAAGATTTTGTGAATTTTCTCTTCCATCTTCTACGCCCATATACACCTTCAAATCATGAATAGTTATATGAACGCATGTATATTCATTGTTAAAATTACTATTGATACTCCGAAATTATGTTATCCAAACAGCCATACACTTTGTATCACTGTTTAGTGTTTCTGTCAGTAAGTATATGTATATATAAGGCCAAAGAAAGAATTTTGTTTCTCAGGCACTTTCTCCAAAGAGTTAGGAGGGATGGCGAATTTTTTTTTTTATTGAAGTATTTTTTTAATTTTTTTTGTTTATCTCCTACTCTTTTCTATTGGCACTATGTAATGGCTTATCAAAACAAATAATTAAGTACATCTTAGAGATAAGTTGAAGTTTTAATAACAACATAAGCATCCCTTTTTATACAATTATAAATATTGATTTATTAATCACAAACGGTCATTTATGCAAGCTGATGTAAAAAGGCAATCAATTTAAATGTTCATAATTAACATAAGTGCCTTCAAATTGATATACCATCAGCATTAAAGTACTTCTATTTATAGAATTTAACTTTTCGTAATTTATATATATTTTTTTATAACTGTCAAAAATAGGATTTATTTTTTGCAATAAATCACCAATAAGTTTTGGAAAGTCAACACTTGTAAATGCAGCTGGCATTTTCGTTTGTTTCCATAGGACCTATATTGACGCAGATTTTCATCGAAAAAATTGGAATGCTATTATACAAGCAAAAGCATCGACGAAACAAAAGTTTAAATCAACACAGACGATATTTATAAAGGTTCACAATCGAATATGACTTTTTTTTTTAAATTTACACAGTATTTCACAATTTGTGTATATCCGATTTATATAATTAAATACGACAGGAAGAAAGTTTTTTTACTGGAAATACCGAAATCTCTACCGGGTTACTATTCTTCCGCTATTTTAAAATGCAGATTCGTTTAATTTTAAGCCGCTGCCCATGGGATATAATTCAATACATCGTAATTTTAGTAATAGTTCTTATGAACGTTTATGATGTTTATTTGTCCGAATCATCACCAGTTATCGCATACAGAAAATAGACAAGCAAGTTACCAAAATGTTAATAATTCACATATTTCAATGCGTAGTTTTCGTATTTTGTTTGGGAACATGCCCATTAGAAACACTTTCTGCAAAGTTTTATTTTTATTAACATATTTTTGGACCGCTCCTTTAAAACCAGGGCGCGATCGTCATAGAATAGTAAATACAATTTTTTTGGCATTAAATCAAATTCGTGGCGGGCCACAAGAATACGTTGCGACGCTGCCTGAGAAACAAATCATTAACTTTTTTTAGCCTAAAGTGTGTTGGATGTACATATTGGGCACAAATAAAAGTGGAAAAATGAAGAATGTTTGGACAGTCTTGTTCAGTTTTATCTATGTATAAAATCTATAAAATTTATCCATGTATGTATTTATCTATGTATTCTTGTATAAGAAGCTTTACGCAATTTTCAAAATAATTATTATATATCGTCCCTTGAAAGCCAGAAGGGGCTGTC